>CM048826.1:2144855-2480073 GCA_026586065.1 Dioscorea zingiberensis
CAACTGTTATTATATGTATAGAGATATATTTTGTTTTGATTACTGATATGCACAACTTTATCTGCAGGATTTTGAAAAGCAAGTCTGAAAGGTAGTGGATGCCATTGCCAAGGCCAAAGTAATTGCATTCTCAAGAATCAAATTAGTTTCTTTCTTTTGCCAAATTTGACATCCATTCTCATTCCCTTTTCATTTCTTTTCAGGAAAGCCCTATGCCAGATCCTTCTGAGCTCTTCACCAATGTATATGTGAAAGGTTATGGTGTTGAGGTAAAGAAATTTCTAACAGGATCACTGTATTGTTCTAATCATTTATGAACTATTTCCTTCATAAGAACATGAGAATGTAGTTATTTCTACAACAATAAGGGTTGTTAATGTTGTCATTGGACCGAGCTAATGGATGAAACCACTGAAGTTATGATGAACATGATATGTTCAGTTGATCATACTGCAGGCATTTGGAGTAGATAGGAAAGAGTTAAAAGGAGTTCTTCCATGAATGAAGCAAACTTTACATCACTGCAGGAAATACTCCTCAAATAAACTGAGCACAACGGTTTTGCTTCGATGCCCTTCAATGTTTTGTTTCACACACTTTGTATGTATATAGCTGTCCAGTCAAAATCTATCAAACAACTACTTATATGTACTAAAGATATCTTTTCAAATCCCTTTTTCTTTATCTAGGTTAACAATAAGAAAAAAATTGTTTCTGGATCACCTTGTGGTGCAGTAGCTGCTGAATCCAAGAGAGCTCAGGCGAACTGGGTCCTATTAGACATCTTGAATCCTCAGGTATATCTCTGAACTGACTCCTAAGGAAATGTAAAATTGTTAATGCAATCTTTTATTTTTCATGAAAATTTATGCTTTGAAATGAAAGACATTGAATACTCTTGTTTTAATGCTCGTTGTTTGAATGCTTAATCTTGCTTGTAGGCAGTTGTTGAAGCTGATGATTCTGATAACCAAACTATTCCAAGGATGATGCTTCAAACTACAAACTTCAAACTACAAACACTACCGCACCTCCTGAATCCAATTTTAGGGCACAAGAATCAATATTTGTAAAACACTTGTTTGTTAATCCATGGAGTGTTACTACATGCTTTAAGCCTTGTTTGTGTATTTGAAAAACACTTGTTTATAAATATATATTTTTTATTTTTAAATTTGAATTGAATGGAGTTTAATGTTTTAATAATTTTATTATTATAGAAAACAAAACAGGTTAATAAAAAAAAATCATTTAAAATATAAAAAATTAAAAATTTACTGGCATTTAGAGGCGGTTACAATCGCCGCAAAATGCAAAGGTATAAAAATAAAAAAATTTAACCGGATGGCATTTAGCGGCGGTTATAACTGCCTCTAATTGCAAAGATTAGCTAAAAATAAAAAATAAATTTAAAATGCGATTAGCCTTTAGCGGCGGTTCAAACCGCCGCTAAATGTCTTATCGAAGGTTCCCACGGCGTCTTCAAAACCGTCGCTAAAAGAAAAATTATCCCACGTCCTCTACAATTTGTGGCAGTTGTTGTGGTGGTTTATAACCGCCAGCAACGCATAATGAGTTTTACTTACTCTGCTATACCGGGCGTTAGTAAAAACCGCCGCTAAATGCCTTCTCAGATTTACCAGCCAACATTGCGGCGGTTTCTTAATCAAGCCACCCTAAGCATTTCCTCAAGGGACAGCTTAAAAACCGCCACAAATGCCTTTTAAAACCGCCTGCTAATAGCTCTTTTGTTGTAAACGTTGAAAGCTTTAACTACATGTTAGAGAATATTAAAAGGTCTTGAACCTTTCCCCTTGGTTGAGTTTCTTTGAGAGGACCACTCACCATACATTCTAGAAACATTGCTATTGGGGGAGTGCATTGGTGCATGGTGGTCATGGCGGAGGTTTAGAGGGTGCAGTGCTGGTGGAGATGATGGTTTCGCTGGGCGGTGGTGGGCGGAGGAGGTTGGTGGTGGTAATGCGTGGTCATGGTGAGTATTCGGAGGTAGTGGTCGAGCTGGTGGAGGCGGGAGGTTTTGGCAAGCGAGGTGGTGGGCTGAAAGTGGGTGGTGGTGGTGGCTTTGGTGGCTGGCTGAGGTGGTGGAGGGGCATGGAGGGGGTTTAGGAGGAGGTGTCACTGATGGGGGGATACAATACAAAAAATATTAATATTTTTAATATATTTTAAAGCATTAAAAATACCTCACATCAGCCTCGATGATATAAAAAATATTAATATTTTAATATTTTTTAAATATAAAAATGTCAAGTGTCGCAAACCCTGGGCTTAAACCCAAGAAAAGAGACTCCGGATGTTAGTCCTGAAGGGACTAGAAGTTTCAAATCGAAATAATAGATGGAAATGTTCATGTGATCAAATTCAGATAGATGTGAATTCAAAAGCGCACTTCGGCCTTTAATAAAGTGACTATTTGCATGTAGATATAATCAATCGTTATTTATATCTTTTATTTTTAGTGCTACTTGTCTTTATTCTTCAATTTATTTTTGTCTAGCAATCAGAGGGGACTATGAGTGATACTTTTGACCCCTTGCAAACATTAACACTGCTGGTCCCTTCGAACAAAGCTAAATGTGAAAGATATTTGTTTGGATGATTGTGGTCATAAATCATAGCTTAATTACTTCAATAAATTACATTATAATAAAATAAATACTGAAAGCATATGTTAATTTAGTAGATTTTTAAAAATTAGGAGGGGACCGTGAGTGTTAAGCAAGGTGTGCACACGCATCAGATTGGATGAAACAAAGCTTGGCATTTAGTAGATTTTAAAGTTACTTAATGCTCACACACTCTCATTTTTTCTCATCTTATTTAGCTTTTCTTGTGTTTAAATCAAGCTCTAATTCAATCGTAATTGCTTTCGATTGCAAGCAAGAATTCACAAAGACAAACCATTTGTAATTCTGTCATTGATCAAGTGAATTTTCGATTGATCAAGTGAAGAATTGCCAATGTTGGGTTCCACTATAATTTTCTCACCATAAAAAAAAAATCAATTAAAAAAATGGGGATTAAAAAATGTTTATACATTTTTAGTTGCCAGTTAAAGCTCATTTTTGGTCTCTCGGTGAAAATGCGCCAATGTTCATTTCCCCATCCCAAAAATTTAAAATTTGTTTCTATACTGGTCCACATCAAAGATATAATCGATTAACTTATCACTTCCACATCGCCACAAAATAAATCTAATCCTAAAACAAATAATAAAAAATATTATACACATTTCTATCGGTGAGAGTTCCAATTTAACCGGATCTGCACTATCGCCAAGAATGCTATCAGTGACTAAAAAGCGCCAAAAATAAGGTTGAATATATAAAAGTGGACCCAAAATGTCTAAATACGCAAATACATAGTGACTATAAGTCAACAAATTTTGAATTTTCGTGGGATTGGAAAATAAATAAACATTTTCAGCGACCAAAAATGGCTTTTAACCCCTCTTCTTTAGTTCAAAGATCAAATTCAGATATACAATTCAACAAAAGAGAAAACAAAAAGATATAAAAAAAAAAAGATCCACACAATGAAAAATTGGCTAGGAAAAAAAAAGAAAAAAGAAAAAAAGAAAATCATGCATATCACTATAGAAATCTGAAAATGTGTATTCTTGTATTTGATTTGAAATGTACATAAAAGTAGAGTACATTATGATCTATGATCAAGAAAAACAATGTGTAAATTCAATTCACCAATAATTCCTCCACAAGAATCAAGATCCACCAGTGAAAATGGTGAAATCGCTTCTATCCCTAACAAAAAGATAAAACATTTGTATAGTACACCAACAAAGAAAACAACAAAAAAAGATAAAAAAAAAGAAGATGTTTATCTCCCTCCATTGTAGTTTCATATAAGTGCAGTATTTTATCCCTCCAAATTAAGTGCATATTTGATATACCATCTACCATCTAACTGGAAAGTTATTGGTTTGAAGCAAATACAAATTTAGTTTTGTAGAAATTTGTGTCCTCAATCCTTTTGCATTTTTAAGCCTATTAATCAATTAAAATAGTTCCTTCGTGGATTGCAAAAGTTCTTCACGTAGGGAAGATAAAGTCTCTATTAAGGTCCGCATTGAAAACATCTAATAGATCACAAAGTTTAAAGCTATGTAATTTCCCACTCTCTGATCAAGAAATTTTTAGTTATTTCTATCTTTATTTTTTAGGGTTACTCTTCTATTCTTCAATTTGCGTTATTGCTTGTTGATGATTTTGAGTGATGAATTGGCAGCAAAGGGTATGCAATCTGTAATTTTCCAACTTGACGTCAAGCAAAATAATAGTGAGACCGATTTGAGCATAAGAAAAGAATTGCTTGATCAAGCAAATAATAGTAGACCGATTTACAAGAAAAAGAATTGCTTGATCAAGTGATGATAGTAGTAGAACAATTTTCCACCTGTGAATTTTAATTGCATTGAGCCGCTGATTGAATTAATTCTATTGCATGATCAAGTTGAAGAATTCACTCAGTGGGTTCCACCGTACTCTTTTATTGCTTGATTGCAGTACATTGTTTGATCAAGCTGAAGACCATTACGCGGTTGCACCGTAATTTCCAACTCTGATCAAAACAACACTAGCAGTAACAATTCTAGGAAGAAAAAATTTAAAGAATAGTTTCTCTACTGTAACAATGGCGTACTCTTTTATTAAACTTTTGTTGTGTTTAAAACAATGCATTTATCTCTGAGGTTAGGGTTTCCACTCTGCCTTTTTTCACAGCTTCAGCTAGGTAATGCCTTGAAGAGCATGTCCATCGCCTTCCAAGTATACATTATTAGATACTCATCATGGAGGGAAATTAGTAAGAGAAGGGGGTATAAAATATGTGGATGGGAAGGTAGATGAGTATCTTAGTGGGACCTTGTGACTGTAAGCTTTGGTCATTGGATTTGCTAGGAGAAATGCAAGATTTGGTTATGATATTACAAAAGCTCATGAATTCCTTTTTGTGGATAATAAGGGGATAGTGAAAACAATTTCTCGATGACATGCTTTGGAGTTGTAACTTCTAGCCGATCAACTAAGGGAACATACGCATACTTAACATTTCCTTTTTGTTGAATCCCTCAAATAGTGTCCGCATTTTCATGATCACGTTTCCATCGCCAGAGGTGTGTATAGCACATGCTAGATGTTAAAGAATATGCCACATGATCATGCCCCCTCAGCTGTAAGTGTTACCTTTAATCGATTCTAGTCTTCGTGATGGGATTGAAGAAAGACTCAATTGAAATGTTATTCTTGGCAGGCATAAACAATCTAAGTATTGAGGATGTTGAAGCTGCAAAAAGCCGTGTTTCTAAAAAGGTCGAAACTTTGTTGAAAGCTAAAAAAGAGCTTGCAAACATGATGAGATCAATTAGAAGATGAAGCTCTTACTTGTGAAATGAGATGATGTAAAGGCTTGGATGCTGATGACAAAGTTGATGAGAATGAATCAAGAGCTTCTGATGGGGAAAGTAATGACATCCTTGGTCCTCGGTTAGCATGGGAAGGTGTCAGTTATTGAAAGTGAATAATTGCCATCATTAGGATCCGTGTGGAGTTATGAAGACAATTCCAATCAAGGCTCACCGCAGTAAGATGGCATAGAGGCAATGTGTCCGCCAGAAAGATGTAATGGACCGAAGCTCGGCACTCCTGGAAGATTTCTTTTCACTCTCTGATCTTAGGTTCAAGGGATCTCAAGTCATTCAAGAAGGCTGAGCTAGTTGAATTTTCAAACTGCAGAAAGGCTTTGAGTTTAGGTACCTCAAGAATGATGCATAGAGAGTTAGGGGGTCGTGGTGTTCAGTGGGAAAAAAATTGCAAGTGGTTAATTTTGTGTTCTATGGTAGCAAAGGGCAAGCAATTATTCACTATAAAACACTATGTCCTTACTCTACACTACTCTGCCTCCCCTTGGAGCTACTCATGTGAACAAAAAAGGGGTGATGCAAACCTAGCCTACTTTGCCAAGAGGTTTGAGATATAATTGCCGCCATGCTTTTCATTAAGTTTCCTAGGCATTTGAGGTCAATGGTGAGAAGGGAATTGGGTGTCTTTTATGACAAACAAAAGTATGTGGTGAAATACCAAAGGATTGGTACTTAAAAAATAGAGAGTCAGCTTTTGGGAGGAGTGACTTCTGTGGTCTTGAATAGCTATGCATTGAGTTGAAGGTCACCAATCCAGGAGCAATGCCATCACATCATTATGAACTGAGAGAAGAAACCCATAGTGTAGTTTCCCACTTCCCTAAGATGTACATTTGCTTTCACAAATACAAGAGAAGGCTTTCTTGAGCTTGTCATAGAAGCGATCATAGGGGTTGATGGGTGCTTCTTGAAGGGATCATAAAAGGACAAATGCTTGTGGTCAGTTGAAGCGACGTGGAACAATCAAATGTTCCCCTATAGCTTGGGAAGTGGTGCGTAAGGAAAACAAATGTAATCATGGACTTGGTTTATTGAGCATTTGAAAGTTTTTACTCTATGTATTGGAGATGGTCTTACCGGTCTTTTGATCGCTGATATGCAAAAAGGTAACTGCTTGGAAAGCACTCAAATTTTGTTTTTTTTAATCCTAAACATGTAATTACATTCTTTTATTAATCCTTTGTCTTCTTTGTAGGGTCTTATACGCGGAGTCAATGATCTTTTGCCATTAATCGAAAGTATAGGTTGTGTGCAGAAGGCACATCTATGCAAGGTGGAGGAAGAAGCACCAAAGCAAGGAAGCTTCCAACTGTATGCATTCCTCGAATGTGGCCGCCAGTCTACCAGCCCAAATCCGTGAAATGAAAAAAAACCTTGGACTCGTGAGTGTCCCGTGATGCAACAGAGGCCAAGTAGCTATCCGGGTGAATCTAATTGGTAGAAATGGCCAATTACAAGGTTGGGTGCTGCAAGCATTTTCTCCTATATAGTGAAGTGTGATATCATATAGCATAACAACATGTGTGGAAATATCTCAATGGTGTAATTCTAGAAGCAAGGAGGTTTTTCAATTATAAGCATGTTAGAAGCACATTATCAGCAAGTATGTCATGACAAGGGATTGTCAAGTTAAAGGGGACTATGCAATGAAGTGGAGTATGTGATTGTGGCTCCAAAACATAGTTAAGCCAAGGTAGAAAAAAGAAAGGAAAAAAAGAGTTGCAAGAAATGGTTAGTTGAATGGAAATGTAGGGGGCGGGCGTGGGGCAAAACAATGAAGTATATGTGGATAATCCCACCATGAATATAAGAGAGGCCACACATTGCAGGCTAGAAGACCATGTGTGCTCCCCGTGGTAAATGGGATAAGTCTAGCATTCCATGCCAAAGCATGTGCTATGGTCGCCGCTGCTGTCTTTAATGGGAGGAGGATCCTCTACATTATGTCTCTTTGAGTAAAGGTGAGAAAAGACAAAATACCTCAAGGCCTACCAATATCTCTTGTAAATCCAAATTTCAAGGGTAGGGAATTCCGCCATCAAGCTGAGGAAGGGCCCATTGTTGCCTCCAATTGCCAAGAGGATGTCAGTAGAAGACCTGCTAAGAAGAGGAGGAGAGAGCCATTAGAAAGTAAAAACAAAGGCAAGACAAAGCTTTCAAGGTCATGTGGATCCAAGTGGCTAGTGCTCTTGTCTTAATCAAGGCCACAACAAAGCTTACATGTCCCAAAAAGAAGCTAAATCAATTGTAAGCTTTCACACATCATATCAATCATTAACCACTTTGTTCATCTTTGTTGAACCTAACAAATGCATTTCCAATTTTTGTAGGAGAGCACCGAAATGTCCCAGAATTGAAGCAATTCCAAATAATTCTCAAGGCTTGCAGAATCGCGATTACCACAAAAGTTAGAAGAAACAAATCTCACCAAGCTTCCATTCAAGCGGGCTACTAGCAATTTTGGAGAGTGTAAGATGTACTTATAATTTTCAATAGGCTGTAAGTAGTGCAGTTATCATCTTTTATAGTAACCTCAGTAATTCCAAAATTATCTTCAATTACAAATTTTCACAAGGCAAAGCTTTCAAATAAGACTAGTAGAACAATGAGTTTGTTTTGTGCTTCAAGTAGCTTCGCATAATATATGGTGGTCCTCTGTACACGTGAGTGACTTATATAATTGGGATGGGAAGTTCCTCATAATGCCCTCATTCATTACCGCAGCAGTAATTGGTGGTAAGATTTATTTCCTCCCCCAGCGTGATAGTTACCCCCGCTGACATTTTAGGGTTTATGACATGATCTTTTGCTGGTCGCTTAATGTTCGTGCAAGAAGGGAATAGCTAGTGGTCAAGCTGAGGGGAGAAGGCAAATGCGTAATGAGATTGAGACAAGTCAAGACACCACTGCACTGTGACTGAGCTCCGGGAATTCCTTCCACACAAATGCAGCACGTATATGTTTCATGAAATTTACCAAGAAGATCATCGATCTAAGGAAAAATGACAAGGAAAATGGCTCCTCTCGTCATGGGCATATAAGTATGTTTTTGGTTCTCAACAAAAAACTATCATCTTTTTTTGGTCCTAAAGTTGAAAGAAGATGGCTTCCCTTTGTTGGCTTTATGTAATTAAATCTATAGCTTTGTCATATGACTTTTAGTAAACTTGACAAAGAGATTTCAAGTTATTAGACTTTTAGGACCAAGCTATCGGTAATGGAATTACCATGCTTTTGTTGACTTTTGTTGACTTTATATGGCTCCTTTATGTAATGAAATTCACGCTTATGTCTAATTGTATATGGATGTTAGTTGAGATTTGCATGTTCGTTCTAATGGATTTCCAGCATATGAAATTACAATTATCGAGTAGAAAGTGTATTTTTCCTCGCTTTCATCAAGAAAATTTCAAAAAATTATTTTCAAATTATACTTATGTTTAATTAGGTGTACAAATTGGTATATAACAAATTGATGTAGCAATTTATTTCTCTCTGCAGTGTTAAAACAAAATTGGTGTACAAATTTCAAGCATAATTCATCTATACATGTTATGGCTCCGGCAGTAGCAAAGAGCAATCATCCGAGATTTGGCTCTGTCTTCTCATTAGTAAATTTGCCCGTCTTCAAAATGGTTTTGCATATGAAATACAGCTTAAACTCAAAAATGGATTTGCCCTTCTTCATCAAGCTAGAGAAAATTCTCAGCAAATTATTTTCAATTCTACTTATAGATTTGTTTACTTATGTTTAATTGGTGTACAAATTGGTGTAGGCAATTATTTCCTTTTGTGGTGGTTAGAAAACAAATTGGTGTGCGCAAATATCAAAGCTAATTATACATACATGTTATTGCCCTCATAGGTT
Source organism: Dioscorea zingiberensis (assembly GCA_026586065.1). Lineage (NCBI taxonomy): Eukaryota > Viridiplantae > Streptophyta > Magnoliopsida > Dioscoreales > Dioscoreaceae > Dioscorea > Dioscorea zingiberensis. Next base: position 2,154,182 of record CM048826.1, read on the forward strand.
AGCAAGAGTAAAGTACTATCTAATTTCAACAAACATCTAATTTTGTAAAGTGACTCTGATTTTCCCACCATAAAAAATTTCCTCCACAAGTAGGGAAAAGAAGCATTCTTGCAATTCCAAATCCTCCTTTTTCTTATCAGTAAAAATTTCAACAAATTATTGTTCAAAATCCCATCAATTGAACACAAACAAATTGGTGATAAAAGTTTTAGGTCTTGGGTAAACTCACTGTAATACTCTCATTCCTTCCGCTTTCAATTAGGTGGGACAAAAATCAATTCAATTTGAACACAAAATGAATGGAATTTTCTAGGAAAGATGAAATAATTCGAACACAAAAATGAATCAAAAGAGCATACAAATGGAAAATGAAAGTGACACCTTTGTCGCAGCGTGAGGGTGGCACTTCCATTATCATAGGGTGCCGGTTGGACCTGGGCTTGGTTTCGATCGTGCTATGGTCATCACTCCAGCGCCCAGGTGGCCACATTTTAGGGATCATGCGGTGGCAGCAGCACTAGATGCGGCAGCAGGTAATCCGCGGATGATCGTGGTTTCCGACACCAGCCTCGCTGCCGCCAAGAATCTCCCACCATTCGCTGACGCTAATGCTAATGGGCCAAGGGCGCGCTAGTGGGGTCCTGAGGTGATGGTGGAAGGCGGTTTGACGCCGTCCTCGGCCTCGGCCAACGCATGGCCACCCACAACACGTACGCTAGTGGGAGGCGCTACTGGACGTGGTTGGATCGGGCAAGGGCAATCGCTGGATTTATAAGTGTTGATTTGGACCATAAGTCCTGGGCATATGGTTACTTAAGAGTAGTTGGGAGGGTTTAATATTTTTTACAATATTTTAATATGATTATATTAATAAAAATATCACGCCATCAAACCGGATGGGAAAGCATGATTTGAAATGCTAGCTCGGAGGGACCGATTTTTTCCCCTGCTCATAAAAATACAAAGGACCACATTGGGACAATTAAGCAATAGAGGGACTAATAGGGCAAGAGATTAAGAAAACTACATGTGGACCATTCAGGTATTTGATACTAAATTTAAATACATCTTATAATTAAAAAATTAAAACAAAAATACAAAAAAAATCAAAAAGCTTTGTTAGTTAGTCAATAAGATCACTATACAAATCGAAAGCCTCATGAGTGATGGTAGCCAATTTCCTAATGTGGTGAATAAGTGATGAAAGCCTCATCGAAGTTTGAAGGTTTCTTAAATCTGTAATTGAAAGTGTAGAAATCGCATTTTTCTCATTTGAGATAAAAAAATAAATCAAAACTTGAGTTTTGAAATAATTTGATTTAAGGTATAACCGTTATATAATTATATATTATAAACTATTGATGCGGATTCGCTCTTTCTCTGGATTAGAGTCGCATCCCAATCAACTAGTGAGATTTTGGTAATCGGGAGAGTGGAGACTGATGCCTTCCTTCACGGGCTGGAGATAGGAAAATGACTCAACCGCTATAGTGGATGTTGAATGTGAACCTTATAAAGAAAAGTTCAAGGTCTATCCTCTAACTCTTTGATGATAAAATCGCACTAAGAAATCCAGAGAGGACGGAAGAGATTGGAAGTTCTTCTCTCAAAGCTGAATTCAAAGAGCCGGAAATCATATAATAGAGAGGAAATCATAATAGAGAGTGATGAGTATGGAGAATGAGAGGGTTGAGAGATTGGAGAGAGTTCAAAGAGGTAGGAGCCCTATCGCCTTCCTCTGCTTCACTCTCCCGAGGCTCCTGCACTATACCTTTCCCCCAAATCCGCTGGGACTGCTGGAGATGACTCTGATGGCGCCAAGTGTCGTACCGCATCCAACAAGGGACAAAGCTTTCTCTTCTCGGCATCTTCTCAAGGCTTTGGTTTATAATTTCATGATTGCACGATCGTGATGAGGTAGTTCCCTTCTTCCAAATATGGGATCACGCTATACATATATATAATGAGATTTTCTCATAACATAAACTAGTAAAAATCAATCAATAAATGAATGTGTTTTATCCACTTTAATAAAAAAAATAAACAATTTAAAATATGGTTGTTAGGTAAAAAATTTCATATTAAAAAATGTATAATTTTTAATTTTTTTTTTAGATGTACCAAGTCATTGGAAACATGTTACAACCAACTTTCCTTGGGTAGGATGGTTATAAAAAATGTACAAAAATTTTGTCTTTAAAATTCACAAACTTCCGTTAGAAATTCACTATTTTTAAATTTAAATTATGACTTTTATATAAATTTAATTAATATTTTAAAAATATTATATAAATAATAGTTATTAATTACTAATATAATAGATATTTAATAAAACATTATTTTATTTTAATTCAATTTTAATTAAATCAAACTTTAGTTAAATCAATTTAAGATTTTTTATATCCAAATTCCAAATCTTATTATCCATAATATCAAGTCTCTTTTTCCTATCATGGTATCAATGTATTAGCCAAGATCCGTAAAACCCTAAAATTCTCTTTTTTCTTTTGAATTTGTAGGGTTTCTCCCTCATCACATACGCTGTTTACCAAGATGCCTACCACATAAGGTAACACCCGTCATGACGTGACGCAGATATATCTTGTTCCCGCTCCTTTCCCTCGCTTCAAGACTCCAAACCCAACACCCAACTCGTCCCTACATCTTCTCACCTGGGCCAACACCAATCTCCTTCAAATCATCAAGACATCATCACATCATCACATCATCATCCAATCACTCCCACCATCACACAAACCGCACTACGGCTATCATATATCATCATTCAATCACCCACCATCCATCTATATGCATCATCAATCCAATCACCCCACCATCATCATATCATCATCCAATCAACCCCACCATATAACAAACCGGTCACCACAACCCATAAGACCCCCCACCCACTCCACCCACCCCACCTTCTAATCTTTTCCTCGGTCAGTTTATTCATATTACTCGTCGCGTAAACCCTTCACCAAAAATTCTGACAAAGACTCATTAGCACCCTCTCCAAATGACTTCCTTTTGGTCAACGCCTTCCCCTTAAGGTGCTTCAGCCGGTATTGGTCTCTCCATCGTGAGGCTCCAAAGAGGCCGGGTCCCCATCAACCGCCCAGCCTGCCTACACCATTAGGGCTGGGCCACTTCCACACTAGCCGCATCACCAAGGTTTCAAAATTCTCAGCCTCCTTCCCCTAAGTGGTCAGCTTCACTCCACCTCCTCTCGGCTTCCTCCCTCCCTCATCCGCCAAACCTCGGCTTTCTCTCCTCTTCTCTCTTCTCTCCACCCTTACCTCCCGGATCTCTCCAAATCTCATTGCATATCAATGTTATGCGCAAGTTCCTCTCAAGTTAATCATACTTCACCATCGCGGCAGTGGGCGTATGCGTCTAGCGGCCCCAAATTTCTTGATTCTTCTCCGATGATTGGGCAATTTTACGCACTCTCTGTATCGGCTATGTCGCGGGCTCACTTCCTTGCCCACCAAAGATGATTTCTCGTGACCGACTCTACCGGGTTCTAATTCTAATCCAAATTCTCTCCTATTCTTCTCTCAGTTTACCAAGATAAGCTTTATTACTCAATGCTATTCTTGGATCTTTTGACTGATCAGAAGTCTGGGTTCCTTTTATTATTGCTTCCAAGAAGTCTTCTATGGAGGCTTGAAGGCGCTTGAGTATGGACCTATAAGCTTCCCTCGCCCTCTCGTAGTCGAATCATGGAATTGCGCCGACTCCTAATCCCGTCAAAGGGTCTCGCGACTATCATGGAGTATATGCAGGATATCCGCATATGTATTGATTCTATTGCCTTCACGGACAAGCCCTGCTGGATTTTGATGAGTTATCCATTCGATTCCGAATGGACTGATGACTCTTACAAGCACCTATCCAACCAGCCATTCTGCCGTGGAGACACCAATCACTTTTAAGGAATTATTTAAGAAGCCGCTCGTGAGGAAGCTCAACAACAATTCCTCCCTCTGTCTTCATCGGCGCTCCCGGCTACTGCTCTTGCTGCATAGACCCGAGGGGGTTCTCTCCCTTCTAGGCAGGGTACTTCTTGTGGCCGTCCTCAACACAACCGCCGGTCCTCCAATTCCAACCGCCCTCCCCACCGCAGTTTCTTCCTCTCTGTCTGTGCCACCTTGGACTCCACGCTCGTCATCTCAAGTGCTTACCCCTGGTCGGGGCTATCAAAGTAAGTATTAGATCTGTGGTACTACCGGTCACTCGTCAGTGTCGCCTTATTCCCTCACATATGTGGGATCACATTCCTATGCCGCCTTGTGGTCCTCCTCGTGTGAACAATGCTACACACTACCCTCGCCCGTGCTCCTTCCGATTGGGTGTTGATTCCGTGCGCTTCTCATCATGTTAACACCCCACTTGTCCAACTTGTCACTTCATCAACCCTACATCGAAGCTTTGAGACCGTCGTAATTGTTGATGGTACTTGTCTTCCTATCAAGCATAAGGGCTTTATATTTCTTTTGACATTACATGGCTCTCTTTCTGCTCAAGGATGTGTTGCATGTACTATCTATGTCCTTGAATCTTAATATTGGTTTCGGCTCTTTGTGCTACTAATGCGTCACCGCTTTGTTATTTGATGATTCTTTTCTGCGCGGATCGCCACACCGGAGCAACTCCGGGTCACGGACGGGCGTGAAGTGATAGTGTCTACCTTTTGGCCACCAATTTCACTACACCACTCGCCAGCTTACCACTTCCCCGCTTCCCCACTCTTAGTTCAGCTTAGTTTGTCTCTCGCCTTTACTTTCAAGCCAAGGCACTGCTTTGGTCATCCTCTCGCTAAAGTCTCTTTAGACAGTAGTTGTTATCCTTCGATATTTCCTTTTCACATTCCTAATTAGTTAAGTTTTCCGTGCATTCTCAGATCATATTAATAAAAAGCCACAAGCTTCCTTTCTCTCAATCCTCGCCTTTTCCTCTTCCCCTCTTGGAAATAATCTTTTCTCGATGTTTGACGCCACCGCCCTTTCTCTTGATGGCTACAAATATTATGTTATTTTTGTGGATCACTTTTACCAAATATATTTGGTTTTATCCTCTTGCTCGAAAATCGATGTCCATGTGACCTTTGTTGCCTTCAAGAATCTAGTTGAAAAGAATTTCAACCATCCCATCCGCACTCGCACTCGACAATGGTGGGGAGTACATCTCTCCGCCTCTTTCACCGCCAATGGTATCACTCATCTTACCACTCCTCCGCACACCCCCAACACAATGGGTATTCTCAATGCCGCATATTGTCACATTGTCAATACAGCTTGTCCTTGCTTCATCATGCTTCTTCCGCTCTCAGCCTCGTCTTTTCCTTTGCTATTGCGGCTTATCTCATTAATCGCGATGCCCAAGGCTTAACCGCGCTTTTGATCTTCATATGAGTTCCTCTTCCATAAGCCCCAATCCCACATCTCTTCATGTTTTTGGTTGTCTTTGTTTTCCTTGGCTTCGCCCCTACACCACTCACAAACTTGATTCTTGATCCAATGCTTGTATCTTTTAGGGTATTCTTTGTCTCGAGTGCCTTTATTTGCTACGCATCCCACCACCCATAAGATTGTCATCTCCGCCATGTTCGCTTTGTTGAAAATGATTTTCCTTACTCTCGGCCTCGCCCATTCTCTACCGACTCTTTTGATCCGACATTCCCCTGCATCCTCCCGGCTCCTCGCGGATCATCAAGCGTCACATGAGTGGTCTCCCCTAGCACCTTTGGGCCGATCCCCGCGCGCCCTCGCTTCCTCTGACCGTGACCACGCGTTCCTCCCTGACGCCAACACCCCACTACCCACTGGGATGCGGCCCTCCCTCCGCCACGCCAACATTGCCCTCGGGATTATGATCGGAAGCTTCAAGCCCGCTAGTGTGTGGGCTCCTCCTCAACTCACGCAGTGGAGTCTCCTCCTCACGCCCCGGACTAACACTATGTTCACCACGATGACCACTGGGCTCAAGAATTTATTTCAAGCCCAATCCGAGGTACGCCTTCTACTACGCTTCTCCGATAGTGAACCTACTATCGGCCCCCGCTCTTTGTCATCTCAGACTCGTTTCAAGCCATGCAAGCCTAATATGTCAGCCTCCAACACAATGTAACCTGGTAATTTGTTCCTTTTGCTCCCCAAGCCAGAATCTTGTTGGGAACAAGTGGGTGTTCAGATCAAACGGCACCGATGGTACCATTGGACCTGTATAAAAACTTGGCTTGTTGCCAAAGGATTCCATCAATCTCGATGTTGACTTTTACGGTGAGACTTTTAGCCCTGCTGTTAATCCGACATCACCGCTCGCGCTTATCTTGGAAAGTGTAGTCTGCATCACAGCGTCTCGTTAGGTAGCTTGATGTCAACAATGCCTTTCTCAATAGCCATCTTACTGAGGAAGTTTACATGGCTCAACCCCTTGGCATGCGTGGATCCTCGCTTTTGATTATGTCCTGCTTCTGCTTCCACCGGGTTCAAGGCTCTCTATGGTTTGAAGCAGCCCCTCGTACTCTATACCGTGAGTTGAAGCTCTTTCTTCAGTCTCTTGGATTTGTTACTTCTGCATGGATACATCACTCTTTTATTCTCATTTGGCTGGCTCCACTCTTATCTATTTTCTGGTTTATGTTGATGATTTTCTGATTACTGATCTAGTTGATTGTATTATTTGGAAACTTGACTCCAAATTTTCCACCAAGGATCTTGGGTTGCTCTCTTACTTCTGTGGTGTTGAGGTTACTCCGACCTTTGATGGTTTGCTTCTCTCTCAGCATAAGTACATTGTTGATCTTTTGCGTAAAACACCACATGCTTGACTCCAAACCGGCTTCTACACCCCTTGTTGTTGGTGCATCCCTCCTTCTTCTACGATGGATCCTCTCCCGTTGATGCTACCAAATATAGACAAGTTGTTGGTGGTCTTCAATATTTACGCATGACTCGGCCCTCGACATTTCTTTTGCATTGCCAACATCTTTCTCGGGCCACGCATCGCCCTTACCGAGACTCATTAGGGGGTTAAGCATTTGCTCCGGTATTTGAATGGTACCAAATCTCGCATTCGGCTTCGCCAATTCTCCTTCGCCTTCACGCCCACGTCGATCGGTAATCCGGATGATCGCATCTCCACGGCAGTGTATATGTCATGTTCTTGGGTGCCAATCCCATCTCCCTCGGCGGTCTACCAAGCAACGCGATCCGTTGCTCGATCATCTAATCGAGGTAGGCGAGTATCGCGGCTATTGCTTCTATCGGCCGGCCAAATTCAATGGATGAAAATACTTCTTCATGAACTCGCATCGCCCCTCGCTCCTTCCAACACCCACTCATTTACTCGCATAATCTTGGTGCAAACGTGATCTATGTGCTAATCCTGCGGTTTCATTCTCGAATGAAACATCTTGCCATTGACTATCACTTTGTCCGCGGATCTTGCATACTTTCCCTTCTTCTGATTGTTCATGCCTCACGGGCCGATCAACTTCATTGTCATGCATTAATGAAACCTCTGCTTCATCCCAATGTAACCTATAGTATTTCTTGTTATCTTTTCGCTTATTAGCATTCTTCAGCCTCACTGGCTACTAATTATTCTTTTTATCTTTAATGTTCATGAAAATCTCAGCTCGACTCATGTCTGGTGACTATGAAGTAGTTGCAGTAATCCGTTGTTTCCCACCTTTCATTGTCTTCTAGGAGGAAACCTTTGTTTCTTTAGTCGCTTTTAAGGTTCTTAAGCTTGATTATGCTCTTTTCTTCGCTTCTTCCGCTGACTTCCTCTCGCTTTGGCGGCTTGGATTTTCTTGGCATTTATGTATTTTTGGCCGCATAAGCGTATCGCTTATATCTCTACTGTTTTTGAATAACGAGAACCTAAGGGAAACCAAAGGGCACCTTCCATCACTAGAAGGAAGCTAAGGCCCTCGATTGAGGTCGCACTTCTAGAGTCTCTGCATGTTAAACCTGCGTGAATGTAATTATGGAGACCCTCCACGCCTTGCTTTGTCGATCTCTCGTGAAAAGATGAGACGGACTCTAAAAGGGAGGCTGTGAGAACCATATCCCGCCAAGACTGCAAGGTGGCCGGAAAGCTTCAAAGACATGATCTTATCAAGGGTTCTGGAAGATGAAGATGGTCAATCGGATCTCGACGCGGCCAAGCTATAAGTCTCGGCCAAACCAAGATCCGAATCACTAAGAGAGGAGCTTCTATAATCTTGGAAAATGTTACGTACCGTGGGTTTGACCGAGCAAGATTGTAGGGATTAAAGCAAGATTGTAGGGATATAGCTTAATTAGAGGATAGTCAATTACTTTCTTAAAATAGTTAACCTGTCTTGTGTATATATATATATATATATATATATATATATATATATGTGTGTGTGTGTGTGTGTGTGTGTACAGATTCAGTGTTTATTAGAAAGATAGATGCAGAAAACTTCTTTCATTTCTCAGGGTATCAGAGACAGTTTCCATACTGCTCTTTGGGTTTTGAGGTTCTTGTTAGGGACCGTACAAACTTGTTAGTGTTTTCAAAGATTATTTTTTTCTTTTCATTTGGCTCCGGCCTTTGTTTTCTCGGATTTATTCGGGCCGGGTCAGCTCGCTTTCCTCGGATTTATTTGGCTTAGTATTTATTCTTTGTTTTGGTTGTTTCGGCCGATTTAATTTTGAGTCCCTCATCATGGTCTATCAAGACAAAATATTGTGGTGATCGATGTTATTCCCCAAGTATGTCTAAAATTACTCATCATAAATTGATTTGATCAAACTTTCTAGCTTGGTCCAAAACTATCAAAAATTTATCTTTAGAAGTATTTCTATGGATGCCCACCTCACTGATGATCCCCCAATTGATGACACTCATAAGTCTTGGTTAAGAAATGATGCCCGGTTATTTTTGCAAATACGTAACTCTATTGATACTGAAATTGTTGGGCTAATTAATCATTGTGAGCTTTGTTGAGATAAGTATTATTTTCCCAGATTTCGGGTTAATAATGTCGATAGATTAGGATTGACTTAGTCTATCTTAGTCGCTTAGATTGTTAAGATCACGTGTAATGTAACTGCTTCTATACAGCTTCAGCTCTGTCGTAAGTTTAATTCTCTAAGTAAAAAAAATTCTATTAGGAGAGTACTTCTCTCTCTGCTCACATAGTATCGAGAGAAGAATGAATAACTATCGATCTCGCTTTTAATGGCTTAATGGGTGCCAACGGCTTAGTAAGGAGGACTTCTACCCCTTCCCATAACATCACATGAAGGGACTTCATCCCTCTCTCCGATTCTTAATGGACAAGATTCCATGTCCTGCCATTTAACCATTCACAAATTGAATGGTAAGAATTACCTGGATTGGGCGCAATCTATGAAGCTTATAATTGATGGCAAAGGGAAATTAGGTCATCTCACTGGTCATCTCCTGGGCTTCGTCAATGGCAATCGGTCAACTCTATGGTGACGTATGGCTTATCAATTCCATGGAACCCTCGATCGGCAAGACGCACCTCTTCTTGCCGAGTGCCAAAGATGTCTGGGATGCCGCTCGAGATAATGATTCTCCGATCCGGAAAATTATTCTCATTTTTGATTTGAAAATTCGCCTCGGCAGCCAAGCATAAGCAAGGAGATCGCAGATTACAGCCTACTACAACGAGATGGTTTCTCTCCATTGTGAACTCGATCTTTGTTATGCATTTAATGGGCTTGTACCACGTGACAATGTTTGTTTCAAGAAACATCAAGAGAATGATTGTGTGTTTGAATTTTTGGTCGGCTCCCTCAACAATTCCCTAGATGAAGTTCTAGCCGTGGTCCTTGGCCGCCCACTTTCTTTCTCTTCGTGAGGTGTTCTCTCAAATCCGACGCGGAGGATGGTCGCCGACGAAGTTATGCTTTTTCTCGATCCTCGCTTCCCTGCTCCACCTCGGAGCCTTCTCAGACTTGCATCTCGCCAAAGAAAATTCTTCTCGCTATTCAAGATTAAGTCAATTAAAAAGGTATGGTGTGATCATTGCAACAAACCTCGCCATAGGCCTGTGAGACACTTGTCGTGAGCTACACGGTAAAGCCACCCAATTGGAAGCCTAGATTTGCTCCTCGCTACCAAAGCCTTCCCAAGCCGGACCTCAGTGGAGTCATTCACCAACCCCTCGAGACTACCGGTTCGCTTACATAGTCCACTTTCAGTAAGGAAATGGGCTAGATCAATCAGATAAACTCTTTTCAATCCACATTGCCCTCCAGCTCTTCTCCCTCGTGTTCCTTAGCCCAAAAGGTAGCTTTCTACATACTCATTGTTCTTAATGTTTCATATGTTTCTTCTCCGGCCCCTTGATCCTTGATTCTCGGGGCCATTGGACCATAAGTGACCGCTTGTTTCAAATTGTTCCATTCCAAATTGTTCCACATTCTCTCTACGCATAAGTGCCTAATAGGGTCCATTAAACTCACCGATTCCTTTATCTTAAAAAATATCCTTCACGCCCCAAACTTATCCTCGCAATTTACTTTCTATTAGTAAGTTGACTCATGATCTCAATTGTTGTGCCTCGCTTTTTGTCCTCTATTGGTAAATTCCCTGTGGATTTGAGCTTCGTGGAAGACGATCGGCGATGTTAAGCAGCGAAACACGTATGGACTCTCTATTATTTTGATGTTGATTGCAATGTATGGGCGGTCTAGCTCGCTTTTTATTAGTTTTGAAGTTCTTCTGCATATGAATAATAATGGATGTTATGTTATGGCATTTTAGATTGGGTCATCCTAGTTTTAATTATATGAACTATTTGTTCCCAAATTTGTTTCAGAATAAAAAGTGTTCCCAATATTTCTATGCGCTTTGTGCATTAGCTAAACATCGTCAGAGTTCTTGACCCTCGAACTTCCTGCTTTATCAACCCTCTCGCCCTTTTATGCTTATTCATAGTGATATTTGGGGCCCCTCGCAAGGATTCCTACTATTTTTCGTCATAATGGTTCATTACACTTACTCGATGATCACGCAAGTGTGTAAGTTGGGTGTACTTGTTTAAGGAGAAGTCGATGTTTCCCGTGCATTGTTCTAATTTTTATGCAATGGTAGAGAATCAATTTGGTCATAAAATTCAGGTTTTTCATAGTGATAATGGTAATTAGTTTTTCACCTAATATCTAGGCTCATTTTTTCATGGAAAAGGTATCGTTCACCAAAGTTCTTGTACTAATAAACCCCAACAAAATGGAATTGCGTAACTCAAAAAATCGCCACATTTTGGAGAGGTTGCTAGGAGCTTTAATGTTTACCACTACGCATTCCTAAGTACTTGTGTGGAGAAGTTTTCTGTCCTCACCGCCATTTATTTGATTAATAGAATGCCTAGTAGAGTTCTTTTCAATTTAAGAAACCAGCTTAGTATGTTAAAAGATGCATTTCCTATGACCATACCGATTTCCTCGATTTAGATCCCAAGGTATTTGGTTGTGAAGTGTTTGTTTATGTACATGATCACACTATAAGTAAGTTTGATCCTTGGGCTATTCGGTCTCAGATTCATGGGATATTCCCCTACTCAAAAAAAGTTATAAAATGTTTCCAATCCTCTAACAAAGAAATTTTATGTGACTTTAGGATGTTACCTTTTTGAAGAAAATACGTTTTTTGATAGGCCTCATCTTGAGGAGGGAAATTTAGGGATTGCAGATTCACTCAACAATCTTAACTTTAACACTCAAGACTTGTTTCCAACTTGATAGGGATGTCTATGATGAACTTGATCTTGTGCCTAATCATAATAGCATTATTGTTCCGACAATTGATGATTCCTTGACTAGAACACATGTTCCTCGAAGCTACCTTGTCTACTTCACAAATACAAGCATCCTCAACATAACACAAACACCGCCTCCTTTACTTGGCCAAGTGTCGGACTGAGCTCACTTCCACAAGAACTAACCGTAAGTCCTTCCTCATCTTTTATCTCCTCAGCCTTGAACCATTAGATGTTCCTATTGCCTCTTAGGGAAAGGTGTTTGCTCTTGCACAAAGCACCCCCTTGCCAAGTTTGTAACTTCTAGTCATTTATCTCCCTTGTTTTGTGCCTTTACCTACTAACTTGTCCAAAGGTGGATGTTCCAAAGAATATACAGGAAGCTCTAAATGTTCCTGAGTGGAAGCAGGCTGTGTTTGAAGAACTAAATGCCTTGGAAAAGAATGGCACATGGGAAAAGACTTCTCTACCTAGTGGATAAACAACTGTTGGATGCAAGTGGGTATTTACCATCAAGTTCAATGCTGATGGTACTCTTGACCGATACAAAGCTCGGTTGGTGGCGAAAGGCTTCACTCAAACATACGGAAACGACTATTAGGAGACATTTGCACCAAGCAAGCCAAAAGTTGAACATGGGGCTCGGGTTCTTATTTCCATCACGCAAATAAGGATTGGCCATTGTATCATCTAGATATAAAAGAACCTCTCTTGAATGGAGATTTAGAAGAAGAGGTATTTATGGATCCTCCTCCCCGATTCGGTGAAAGATTTTGGAGGTCAATCGTTGCCGCTTAAGAAAAGCTTTGTAATGGTCTTAAGCAATCTCCACGTGCATGGTTTGAGAAGTTTACAATGGCTATGAAAAGCAAGGGGTATAGCTAAGGGAACACCGATCCCTACAATGTTCTTCAAGCACTCTAGTGATGACAAAGTGTATGGCGGTACTAATTGTCTATGTGGATGATATCATCAAGTTATCGAGACTTTGAAGATGAAATTGGGAGATTAAAATGCAGCTTTAGCTTCAGAAGTTTGTGATCGAGACTGGGCCAAAATGAAGTATTCTTAGGAATGGAGGTTGCAAGATCAAAGTGTGGCATTGTGGATCTCTCAAAGGAAATATGTGCTTGATCCGGCTGGGTCAAATAGGAAATGAATGGTCAGAAACCGAGTGATACTCCAATGGATCCTAACCAAAAACTAAAAGAAGAGGAAATGGTTAATAGGTGAACAAAGGAAGGTATCAACGCCTTGTAGGGAGGCTGATTTATCTCTCTCATACCAGACCAGATATTGCATTCGCTGTTAGTGTAGTCAGCCAATATATGCACTCTCCTCAAGAAGCTCATCTTAATGTTGTGTATCGCATCTTACGGCATTCTAAAGGGAACCCCTGATTAGGGATTGTGTTTCAAAAAGAATGAACAGAGAGGTATTGAAGTTTACACTCAACGCAGCATTGGGCCGGTTCAATAATGGATCAAAGATCAACCTCTCTCGTTATCAGACGCTTCCTCGTAATTGGTGACATGGAGAAGCAAGAAACAAAATGTTGTAGCTAGAAGTAGTAATCGAGGGTCGGAAAGTATTGTGCTATGGCTCAATGCGCTCGTGGAAGTAAATGTGGCCGCAACAAGTATTAAAAGAGCTAGATCGTAGAATGGATCCTCCAATGAAGCTATTCTCGTGATAACAAAGTCGCTATCAAGATAGCTCATAACCCAAATTCCAACATGATCGCACTCAAACATGTGGAGATAGACCGCCATTTTATAAAGGAGAAGCTTGAAGATAGAGTAATATGCACTCCGCTTTGTTTCTACTTCATCGATCGTGACTGCATGTGTTGACAAAGAGTCCATTTCGCAAAGGTTTGAATCATAGTATAAGCAAGTTGGGTAAGTATACGTTAAACATATATGCACCAACTTGAGGGGTGGGTATTGAGATAAGTATTATTTTCCCTATATTTCAAGTTAATAATGCCGATAGATTAGGATTGACTTAGTCTATTCTTAGTCCGCTAGATTGTTAAGATCTCGTATAATGCACTCTATTTCTATATAGTTCGGTTGTAAGTTTAATTCTCTAAGTGAATAAAAAATTCTATTAGAGAGTACTTCTCTCTGTTCACAAGCTTGTAAAGGAATTAATGAGATATCTAGAATTTGTTTATTCCGGCAGAGGGAACGTGTCTCATATCTATGAAGTGTGCAAAGGATTCTATCATGCTGAACAACAAGATCTGTCCCTTCAAACATATTTTATGCAGTTCAAACAAACCTATGAAGAACTCAATGCTCTTATGCGGTTTAGTTCTGACATTAAAATTCAATAAGACCAAAGAGAAAAGATGGCGGTAATGAGTTTTCTTGCGTGTCTTAGTCCTCAATTTGACACCGCCAAATCATAGATCTTGTCAAGCTTCCAAAACTTTCCTCTCTTCAAGAAATCTTTTGCAGAGTACTTCGCACCCAAGACTAATGCTCCCTACTCCTCCGTGACCACTGCTCACAAATGCTTTTGTCAGATATCCCAAACATAATAATAAAATGTGGGGCCCAAACAATAGAGACAATTGAGGCCCAAAATAAGGAGAGAGTAGTTTATCGGATATTGTCATGAACCGGTCATACAATGAAATGGAATTGCAAAGCATTACAGTAATAAACATCGGCGTCAATCCATCACTCACATAGCTAGCTACTATACCCAATTCATCCTCCTCAACCACATATCTATTTCTCTGCAGCTAGAAGTTTGCAAAATTCAATAAATTCCAAGACGCATACAAAAGTACCTTCATCTTCCCCTATCACTACCTATCACCATTCAGTAACTTTCCCCGCATGTCCTTTCCTCTTCATCCAACTGGATTATTGATTCTAGGGCTACCATCATATGACGTGTAATCCTAGTCTCTTCTCCACTTTTCATTCACAAAATTCTTATACTCATGTCACATTAGTCGATGGTTCTTCCTCACAAGTCCTTGGTTCTGGAACAGTCACTCTTACTCCCTCACTTTCCTTGTCATTTGTGTTAAGCTTGCCACAATTTTCTTTTAATCTAATTTATGTCAGCAAAATCACTCGTGTATTACAATATTGTGCTATTTTCTATCCTGATTATTGTGTGTTTCGGGATCTTATGACGAAGCAGAGTCTTGGTAGAGGACATGAATCAGGAGGCCTTTATGTCTTTGATACTCCAAGCATTCCAGGCTTGTTGCATGTTCCAAAGGCCTTACAACAATCTGTAATTCATCAGTCTTGGGTCATCCTCTTGTGTTTTATTAAAACAGCTTATATCCTTCATTTCTAATGTACAACTTTAGAATGTGAGTCGCGTCAATTTGCTAAACATCATCAAGCTACTTGCTCTCTAGTCCCTCGAGTCAATAAAAGGGCCAGCTTTTCCATTTGAATTAGTTCACTCGATGTTTGGGGTCCATGTCAATCAAGATTCAAAAAATGGTTTCAAATACTTTGTCACTTTGTTGATGATTATTCTCGGGTAGTAACTTGGCTTCTTTATCTTATGCAAAACTGCCCAATTATTTTTCAGATTTTTCTCGCTTTTGTGATGAAATCAACACTCAATTTAATACTACCTATTCACATCTTATGGAGTGATAAATGCCAAGGAATACACTTCTCATGAATTCCAATCTTATATGACTCAAAGATGGAATACTTCATCAAACGTCCTGCCTTTGGAGACACCTTCCCAAAATGGAGTGGCGTAAAGGAAAAAATGTACTCCTTGAAACAGCTAGAGTCCTTTTATTTGAAATAAAAGTCCCAAAACATATTTCAAGTGATGTCAGAAGTTACATCTTGTTTTTAATCAACCGCTTGCCATCATCTATTTTTTGCACCTGTAAGATCCCATATATGTTGTTCTTTCCTCTAAATCATTTGTATCATATTGAACCTCGTAGTTTTGGTAAGTACATGTTTTGTTTGGGATATTTGTTCTGGTCTCACCAAGCTTGACTCAAAATCACTTAAATGTGTCTTCTTAGGATATTTTCGTACTCAAAAAGGCTATCGGTGTTTTTGTCCAAGTCTTAACAAATATCTTGTCTTTGTTGATGTTACATTTTTTGAAGAAACCCCATTTTTCTCTTATTCATATACTTCTACCCCAAATGGGGAAGATGAGGATTTTCTAGTTTATATACTCCAATCTCGTGTTGTATCTTCTTCTCCTTCTCCCAATTCTAGACCGCCTATCTTGCAAGTATACTCAAGACATGCATCCTCTGCCTCATGTCCATCACCAGAATGTTCTTCACCGTGATCTAGCACCCAAATGATCTTGATCTCTCCCATTGCCTTTCGCAGAAAGAGTTAAACGCCAAGGTACCTATCCAATTTCTTCTTTTGTGTTCTAAGTGATCATTTTATCTCGTGCTTCCTCGTGGCTTTTTGTTACCTCTATAGATTCTTTGTCGCTACCTAAATCATCCATTATACCCGGTCTCATCCCCATTGGGACAATGCCATGATTGAGAAGATGAGTGCTTTAGATGCTAATGGCACTTGGGAATTCAGTGTAAACTCTGTCTCAATGCTAGGAAAAGAAAGCTATTGGATGTAAATGGGTATTTGCTATTAAAGTCAATCTTGATGGGTCTATTGTGCGTCTCAAAGCTCGTTTAGTAGCCAAGGGGTTTGCCCATACTTATGGGATAGATTACCCATGCTTGGCCTCTCCACCAGCTTGATATTAAAATGCATTTTTTACATGGCTGACCTTCGTGAGGAGAGGGAGGTATATATGGAGCAACCACTGGGTTTGTTGCTTAGGGGAGTTCCGGTAAAGTTTGTCACCTCCTAGAATCACTATACAGGTTAAAACAAAGCCCAAAAGCTTGGTTGGGTAATTTCAGTAAAGCAGTGGAGCAGTTCGGTCTTAATAAGAATCAATCTGATCACTTAGTTTTTTATAGAAACTCTGCATCTGGCATCATCCTTCTGGTTGTATATGTAGATGAGATAGTTATCACTGGCAGTGACAGCACATGCATCTCATCTCTGAAAGCTCATCTTCAAACTCCTAGCTTTCATACTAAAAGATTTGGGGTAGTTTGAAATATTTTCTCGGAATTGAGGGGTATTAATAAGGCAAGAAGGGGATCTTTTTATCTCAACGAAAATATGTTCTTGATTTGCTATCCTGAGATAGGTAAATTGGGTGCAAAACCATGCAAAGACACCCATGTTTTCAAGCTTCTTGCAACTTACTAAAGAAGGAGATTTGATCGAAGATCCTGAGAGATATAGAAGATTGGTTAGGAAGTTGAATTACCTTACAGTCACCCATCCTGACATTGCATACTCAGTCAGTGTAGTAAGTCAATTTTATGGCTTCCCCAATTGTTCATCATTGGGTAACTCTAGAACAAATTTTGTTCTACTTAAAGGGAGTCCCAAGACGAGGGATTGTATATCACAATCATGGTCATTATTCAATTGAGTGCTTTTCAGATACAGACTGGGCTGGATCCAAGATAGATCAACGATCTACTACTGGTTATTGTGTGTTCTTTGGAGGTAATCTGGTTTCTTGGAAAAGTAAAAAAGAAAAGTGTTGTCTCTCGATCCAGTGCAGAATCAGAATATCATGCTATGACTCAATCAACTTGTGAAGTAATGTGGATTCATCAACTACTGACAGAGGTTAGCTTTCAAGTAACAGTTCCAGCGAAATTATGGTGTCATAACAAAGCTGCAATACCTATTACCTCCAATCCTAACTTCCATGAGCGGACTAAGCATATTGAAATTGACTGCCATTTTATTCGAGAAAAGCTACAACAAAAGTTCATTTCAACAGGGTATGTGAAGACTGAAGAGTAGCTAGGTGACATATTCACAAAAGCTTTGTGGAGCTCGAATAGATTATATCTATAACAACCTGGGCATGATTAATATCTTTGCTCCAACTTGAGGTAGAGTGTTATAGCCTGTGGTTTGACTGGAGCAAGATTGTAAGGATATAGCTTAATTAAAGGATAGTCAATTTCTTTCTTAAAATAGTTAACCTGCCTTGTATATATATATGTGTGTGTGTGTGTGTGTGTGCGCGTGTGTGTGTGTGCAGATTCAATGTTTATTAGAAAGATAGATACATAAAACTTCTTTCATTTCTCAGAAAAAAAAAAAGGGAGAGATCGCTCAAGAGACATACCTTGGCGTTCCTTGTCTATTAGGAAACGACCTTATGCCAAGATTTAGGAGGGTCCTTGGGTCGAGATTGAGATTGTGATGATCTTGTATTGCTGGGTAACTGAGTGGTCTCTTCATCCCTCCTAGCAATGTGTCTTACCCTTAGGCTTTGGGGTTTTCCCGTCTTAAGAGAATCTGCCATGGGACTTCTCAATTACTGAGAAGTCTGTTGCTACTGTCTTTGGAGGGCTCAGGTGAGCGCCTCAATCTCTTTCTCAAGGACTCGGATACACAACTCTCTAGGGTCTTCTTCCATAACCGCTGACTACTCTTGGAGGATAACTTCAAATCTCGAGACTCCGCTTGTATTCAAAGGATGTTGTCCTCAACCCAACCAGGGATTTGGCTCTTTTTACCTCCAACCATCTTCAAGATCCACACCGTTCCTTGATCAGCTTCCCACATGTGGTGCCAATTGATGCCGAGAATTTGCTCCTCCTGGGGATCAGAGAAGATTAGGATCAACGAGAGTGACATTTGATGGAGGTAAATGAGCTTCAATTGCTCGCTGGAAAGTAATCGGCTGTTGATGATTACTCCTTCAACTGGATCATCATCTTCAGTGGAAAGAGCCTTGCCGAAATGAGAATTTACAAGGAAAGAAAAATGAGAGAGCGGAAAAAGATCTTAATGGAATTAAGAAGAAGATAGAGAGAGAGAACAAGGTTGGAGCTCCAGAATCAACATGCAGTTCAGGCTCTAGTCAGTTAAAATCAATTACAGACATCCTCCAGTTGTGAGCTAAAGACCTCCTTTTATAGTCTTCAGAGACAGTTACCTTCTAGTTAATTGCCAACTAGGGGCGTCTTCCAGAGCCCGATCAACTAACCACCAACGTGCAGGGCACCTTCTGGAAGTCAACCAACCGGGCGAGATGCCTTCTAGAAGCCCTCCTCGCATATTGGATAGTTACGCGGGTTGTTTGGTTATCGCTTCTTTACTTCAACGCCAAGATCATGCTAATGCATCGCCTTAGATATTTACCCTATAACATATTATAAACTATTAAAAATATGATTGATACCACCAGAATTTTATAAAAACCCCAAATTTCTTATGAAACTTGAACTTTTTTTTAAACAAAAGAAATTTTAAGATGGTGCTTTGGTGACATTTTTCACATTAAAAATTGTAAAAATTGTCTTTAAAATTCACACACTTGTTAGAAATTCACTAGTTTTTTTATTTAAATCATGCTTTTTTTTATAAATTTAATTAAGTTAATATTTTAAAATATTATATAAATAACAGTTATTATTTATTAATATAATATATATATATATATATATATATATATATATATATATATATATATTATATTAAACTTGAAATACAATTAAACATCCGAACACAAAATAAATAAAATTGTAAATATAACATTAGTTCTGAAGTAAACACGGGTCCTTGAAGACTTGAAGTTAAAATGACACACTTAGATCTCTGGAAAAATAAAACATAGTCCGTGAACTAAGAGAAATCAATCATTTTGATCCTTTTTTTCTTATATATATCTAGTTAATAAGATGTTGAGAGGCTGTCAAGGATTAATCATGTATTTACACCTTAAATAAATAAATAAATAAATAGATAAATAGGGAATAGAAATCCATGGTCCCTGTTCTCAAACTTTACTTGGTTGCCAAGCCAAATGAATACCAAAATCCATCAAGAGGCAGGATCGGAGACAAGAAAAAAAGAACAAGAATCATGTTAGAGAAGTCAAAGTAGAAGTCCATTACTCTACCGACACTTACCAAAGTTTTCAAAGCCTGACCCATCTCTACAACAACCTCATTAACTTGAGCGCCAAGACAGACAAGCTTCATCACTCATTATAAGTAGTGGAGACACACACACTCTCTCTCTATAGCCCCTATATCAGTAGCCATTGTTAATCATAAACCAATGGAACGGAGTATAGATTTACTAGTGGTGATGTGTGCATGTGTAGTGATGGGGGTGCTATGGAGAGTGTTATACTTGGTATGGTGGAAGCCAAAGATGCTGGAGATGCAGCTGAAAAGGCAGGGGTTGCCGGGGAACAAGTATCGGCTGATGATGGGGGACATGAAGGATGAGAAAAAGTCCTTCAAGGAGGCTTGGTCCAGGCCAATGGAGCTCACGCACAGGATAGCGGCTCGTGTGATTCCCTATGATCATCAAATAATGGCTCAAACACATGGTAAGTTTAAGTGTTTTGTTTGTATAATTCAAAGAGAGAATTTGCTTACCAGGAGAAATGCGTTGTGTTCAGGCAAGATATCATTCAAATGGAAAGGGACAACTCCCAGAGTGAACATATGGAATCCAGAGATGTTGAAAGAGATCCTGTTGAACAAGTCTGGCCACATTATCAAGCCACAAGTGAACCCTCTGATAAAGCTGCTTACAATGGGAGTATCTACACTTGAAGGAGAAGAATGGGCACAGAGGAGGAAGTTGATCAATCCTGCCTTTCATATGGAGAAACTCAAGGTTCATTTGCACACACACCATGTAATACTTCCATGATTCATCTGCACATGTTGATGCTAAAATTACTGAGTTATTGGCTCTGACAGGAGATGGTACCTGCTTTTCGAATCAGTTGCATTGATTTAGTCAAGAGGTGGGAGAACTTAGTGAGTGCCGAAGGATCCTGTGAACTAGATGTCTGGCCTGAATTTCAGAGTCTAACAGGAGATGTGATCTCTCGCACTGCATTTGGTAGTAGTTTTGAGGAAGGAAAGCAGATTTTTGAACTCCAAAAGGAACAAGCTGTTCTTGTCATTGAAGCTGCCCGCTCGATCTATCTTCCAGGCTTTAGGTATGTTCTTTCTTTCGATGTACAAAGATATCTCGATGGCCTTTATTATGGTGCAAAAGGGTCCTGCCTTAAACTTTATAGCTTGTTTGTATAGGTTCCTGCCAACTGCAAAGAATAAGAGGAGAATGTTCATCGACAGTGAGATCAAGAGAATGCTACGAGATATCATCCACAAGAAGATAGATTCAATGAAAATCGGAGAAAATACTGATGATGACTTACTCAGCTTGTTGTTGCAATCCGATACGATGAATGTTGCCACTGAAGATAAAAACAAGAAAAACAATGGGATCACGATTGATGATGTAATAGAGGAATGCAAGTTGTTCTACTTCGCTGGCCAAGAGACCACCTCAATTTTGCTTACCTGGACATTGATTCTCTTATCCATGTACCCTACTTGGCAGAAGAAAGCTAGGGAGGAAGTTCTCAATACCTGTGGGAAAAACACACCTGAGTTCGAGAACATCAGCCACCTCAAGATTGTAAGTCCAGGAGCATTAACCTGAACCATATATAGTAATTGTGGCATCACATCAAATCTGGTTTTTCAAAGTAAAAACAATATATTCTTCGCCATTGCAGGTAAACATGATATTACATGAAGTATTGAGGTTGTATCCACCTGTGATCACACTGTTTCGTCACATAAACAAGAATGTCAAACTGGGAGATATAACATTACCTGCTGGAGCTGAAGTCTTGATACCTATTCTACAAGTACACCATGATCCAGAAATTTGGGGGAGGATGCTGAAGAGTTCAAAACCAGAGAGATTTTCAGAAGGGGTTTCAAATGCATCAAAGGGTCAGAATGCATTCTTTCCTTTTGGTTGGGGCCCAAGAATATGTATTGGGCAAACTTTCGCTATGATAGAAGCAAAGCTAGCTCTGGCAATGGTGCTTCAACATTTCTCCTTTGACCTCTCTCCTTCCTATACTCATGCTCCTTACACTGTAATAACCCTTCAGCCACAATATGGAGCTCATCTCATCCTACATCAACTCTGAGGTCACGGACTATGAAAGTTTTGGTAGTTTGTACTAGTCTACAGAGTATTGTGTTTTTCATATAATAATACCTAGAACAAACAAAAGACAAATGCCTGACTTTACTGTACAAGTGGATGAGTCCTTGTATTTGTCAGTAAGTATTGTATTTTCTAGAGCATTTATAATCCTGGTTCTGTCAAATATTGGAACAAGAAAATGGATCTTCCTCGGTATCATGCCCACGCATCCCGATGAAATCTACAATATTTCTTGTTGTCCTTTTGCTTGACAAAGATTCTTCAGCCTCGCTGACCACTTAATAATCTTTTGATCTTCAATGTTCATAAGAATCTCAACTCGGTTGGTGTTGAGAGGGGCGTAGTTGTGGAATCCGGTCGCTTTCACCTTTATGTTTTCTTCTAGGCAGAAACCTCTATTTCTTGAGTTGTTTTTGAGGTTCTTGAACTTGATTCCGCTTGTCTTTTCGGTTTCTCCCGCTTGGCCTTATCGCTTGGCGCTTGGATTTCCTGGTTTATATATTTTTCGCTCGAATCGCAGGAGATCGCACCATATCTCTGCTGTTTCTTGAATATCGAGAACTGGAAAGGAGATTTGCAATGTTCTTCCATCACAGCAGTAAATACAACGAAGGCCTAATTAAGATTAGGCACTTCTAGAGTCCCCATGTTAAACCTTTGGATATAATCATGAGACCCTCCCCATCTTGTTTCTTATCAACATCGGCATTACAAAAATCTTCCTCTCGCTTCTTACTATTTATGAAATGGTTGACAAAGAGCTTACTCAGCTCTCCAAAAGATAAGATGGACTCTAAGAAAAGGCTAGAGAACCACATATGGACAACACCTCGCAGGGTGGCTGGGAAAGCTCGACACATGATCTCATCATAGGCTCAGGTGGAAAAGTATCATGACCTTGAACGATTCAAGAAGGTCGACCGGATCTGAGATGTCGTCATAAGTCTCGACAAACAGCATCTAGAATCCAACCAAGAGAGGAGCTTCTATAATCTTGGAGATAAAGAGAGAGATCACTCGAGAGATACCTTGGGCACCAAGATCTTAAGGTCCTTAGGTCGAGATCGAGGTTGTGATGATCTTGTGCTGCTTAATAACAGAGCGGTCTCTTCCTCCTAGTATGTGTCTTATCCTTAGGCTCTAGGACACATATAATGGAACATCTTCCCATCTCGAAATGAATCTAGACTTCTCGGTTGCTAAGAAATCTATTACTCCTGTCTCTAGAGGACTCAGATGAGCACCTCAATCTACTTCTCAAGGACTTAAATGCACCAGTCTCGAGGGTCTTCTTCTAAGACTGTTGGCTAGTCCTGGAGGGTATCTTCGACTTCAAGAACAACGTCCCGTCCAATAATGTTGTCCTCAACCCAACCAAGGATCTGGCTCTTCTTGCCTTTGGCCATCTTTAAAGATCCACACAACTTCTTGATCAGCTTCCCATAAATGGCGCCAACTATTGATGATGAGAATCTGCTCCTACGGATAGAAGCGGATTAGGATCAACAAGTGAGATTTGATGGAGATTGATGAGCTTCAACTACTCGGTGGGTAGTTATCAGCTGTTGATGAATACTCCTTCGACTAGATCGTTATCTTCAGTAGAAAAAGCCTTACCAGATTGGGAATCTACAAGGAAGGAAAGTCCGGGAGCTAGACCCGAACTCTCTGACGCTCAAATCAGTGGCCTTGCTTGAAGGTGAAGAAGAAGAAAAAGAAGAAAGAAGGATAAGATATCAAGGGAATTTAAAAGAAGAAAGGTGGAGAGAGAGAACAATGTTGGAGCTCCAAAACCAACAAGTAATCCAGCTATAATCGGGTTAGGAATCGCTATTGTAAATCCCCCAGTGAGTTGA
The DNA here is from genome assembly GCA_026586065.1 of Dioscorea zingiberensis. Taxonomy (NCBI): domain Eukaryota; kingdom Viridiplantae; phylum Streptophyta; class Magnoliopsida; order Dioscoreales; family Dioscoreaceae; genus Dioscorea; species Dioscorea zingiberensis. The sequence continues at coordinate 2,177,887 of CM048826.1, forward strand.
GACCTCCTTTTATAGTTTCCCCGAGACGGTTACTCGCCGCCAATTCCCAAATTAGGGGCAACTTCTAGAGTCCATCCAATTAACCGCCAAATTATAGGGCACCTTCTCGAAGTCACCAACTATGAGGCTCTCCGAGCCCTCCTCAGGTGTTAGATGGTCAGGTGGTTGCTTGACGGCTGAATTTTATAAAAAATTTGAAATTTTTATGAAACTTGATCTTTTAAATTTTTTTTTTTTTTTTGATAAAATTTTAAGATGGTGCTTTCAAAAAATTTCACATTAAAAATTGTAAAAGTTGTCTTTAAATTCACACACTTGTTAGAAATTCATTATTATTTTATATAAATCATGAATTTTATAAATTTCATTAATTAAATTAAAATTTTAAAATTTTATATAAATAACGGTTATTAATTACTAATATAAAAAAATATTTAATTAACATTATTTATTCTAATTAATTTTAATTAAATCAAACTTTAGTCAAATCAATTTAAAATTTTTACATCCAGGTCCACTTTTCTCAAACACCACCTAAATATATACATTAGTAAATTTCTTAATATTATCATACTTTAAAACTTGAAATACATTAAATAATTCTAAAACTAATTAAAAAAAATTGTAAATATAACATTAGTCCCTAACTAGGCACCAGGTCCTTGAAGTTAAAAATGCCACACTTAGATCTCTGGAAACAATATATATATATATATATAGGGTGAGGCCATTTGCATTTCTTTGTACCACCTATCACACCCTATTATATATAGGACTGCTCTTGCCGGTTTATAACCGTGCAAGACCCTGGTTCACAGTGAACCATTGGTTTTAGCTTTGACTTTGGTGGTGGTGCCCACCACCCCCAAAAAAATTAAAAAAAAACCCACCCAACACCACCCTAGTCAAAGCATAAACCAAATGGTTCACTGCCACGTGGCAGTGAACCAGGGACTTGCCTGGTTCGCAAACCAGGCAAGACAACTTCTTATATATATATATATATATATATATATATATATATGTTTTATAAATATTTATATATATATATATATATATGGCAATTCGTCATCTAGGACATCCCTAGATTTAAATTCTAGGGATGTCCCAAGATGAGCCGTTGGATCAAAATCCATCGGCCGTCCTTGACGTGGGCATCTTGGAACAAGTCACCTTGCACCCTTCTCACGGAGGAAGTGTAATGACACCAGCGAAACTCCGACTGTGAATCTCATTCCCCACCGGCCGCCTCTTAAGATGTCGTAACCGGGCCTTCACGTGGATGTTGGTACCTTGAGCAAGTGGGTTCCGCGCTCGTCACGCACTTGGAGCCATCTCTCCACGCCATGGTCACCGAAAGTATCTCCACAACCGGGAGGTTAGCTCTTCAGATTAGTGTCGCTCCGAAACATTAAGAGATGAGATTTCTATGTTTCGGTCATGTACAGTGAGGAGAGAATTGAAAGTAAACTAAGAAACACATGATCGATCAGTACTTCTACAAGTTCTCCAAGTCGAGATCTTCATAGGACCTTAAAGAGCTTCCATAGTTATTAATCTCATGCTTCCTAGAAACATGTGCATCTTGATGGTATAATGGTAGAAGTCTTGGCTAAGCATGGACTGGTCGGACAACTGCTTCACCTTGCACTGCCTCCCAATTAGAGAAGATGATGCATCACTTGTTGCAACAAGAGCTTTAATCAAGGCTTGATCCTGGTGCAAGTACCCTAAGTTTGAACAGGGTGCAACTTGAGGGTATAATGGTAGATTGATAATGTTGTTGTTCTGAGGCTCTTCTATTGGCAACATAGTAGTACTAGAGAGGAAGTAAGAAGGCAATAACGTATTGGAGCTTGTAGGTATTCCTTTGAAGTAGAAACCTTCATGATGGTCATCTCCATGATCAGTGATGAAACCAGATCCATGAGGGGAGGCAAGGTGGTGGAATCCAAAAGCCTCCTAAAGAGTTAGTCCTTGCAACAAGGTTAACCATGGAACTCTTCTTCACCATTACTCCTGTGCTCGTGTGGAAAACCCTACAAACAACCCACTCAGCCTGCAACAATAAATAGAAATCATTAAAAAAAACTTAGAAAAAAAAAAAAAACAGAGATGAGAAACACTGATCATCATAATATATAGTTGATGCTAAGCTTAACACACCTTTGCAGTTTTGGGGAGGTTGTGAAGAGGGGTTCTGCGTTCAAGCCCATACACATGCATGACCCAGTTGGTCTTACCTCCTTTAGGGGCTCTTCATTTATAGAAAACAAGAGTCTTCTTCATTCCTACAACTCCCTTAATTTCCTCTGAAGATCTCCTTATCTTTTCTAGTGGCTTTCCAATATCGAGATTCAGTGTCGTCCGCTTTAATTGTGAAGACGACGCCGTGTGCGCGCTATGATAGATGTGAAAAGTCTCAGCGCCATCCGGAGGTCGCCGCTTTCGCTCTTCTCTCATCATTCTCACCTCTACCGGTGACGCAGCCTCTCCGCATCAATGGTAGGCTAGCGTGTAAAATTGCCTCTTTCCAAACCCTATTACAGACTCCACGGTAGTAACCGTTGGATTTCATCCAACGGTAATTGTGTGGACGTCCCTAGATTTGGAATCTAGGGACGTCCCTAGATTAATATATATATATATATATATATATATATATATATATATATATAATTGATGGTATGGGCCCATACCTAAGGATCATGGGCCCTATCACCATTCTCTCTCTCTCTCTCTCTCTCTCTCTATATATATATATATATATATATATATATATATATATATATAGTCCCTGAAATAAGAGAAATCTATCATTTTGATACTTTTTCTTATATATCTAGTTAATCAGATGCAGACATGCTGTCAAGAGATAAATCAAGTATAAACCTTAAATAAATAAATAAATAAATAAAAAGGAAATAGGAAATCCATGGTCCCTGTTCTCCAACTTTACTTGGTTGCCAAGCCAAATGAATACCAAAATCCATCAAGAGGCAGGAACGGAGACAAGAAAAGAAGAACAAGAATCATGTTAGAGAAGTCAAAGTAGAAGTCCATTACTCTACAAACACTTACCAAGTTTCAAAGCCCGGACCATCTCTACTACATCCTCATTAACTTGAGCACCAAGACAGACAAGCTTCATCACTCATTATAAGTGGTGGAGACACACTCTCTCTCTCTCTATAGCCCCTACATCAGTAACCTTTGTTGATCATAAACCAATGGAACATAGTCTAGTTTTACTTGTGGTGGTGTGTGCATGTGTAGTGATAGGTGTTCTAGGGAGAGTGTCATACTTGGTATGGTGGAAGCCAAAGATGCTGGAGATGCAGCTGAGAAGACAGGGGTTGCCCGGGAACAAGTATCGGCTGATGATGGGGGACATGAAGGATGAGAAAAAGTCCTTCAAGGAGGCTTGGTCCAGGCCAATGGAGCTCACGCACAGGATAGCGGCTCGTGTGATTCCCTATGATCATCAAATGGCTCAAACACATGGTAAGTTTAAGTGCTTTGTTTGTATAATTCAAAGAGAGAATTTGCTTACCAGGAGAAACGCATTGTTGTGTTCAGGCAAGATATCATTCAAATGGAATGGAACAACTCCCAGAGTGAACATCTGGAATCCAGAGATGTCGAGAGAGATCCTGTTGAACAAGTCTGGCCACATTATCAAGCCACAACTTAACCCTCTGATAAGGCTGCTTACAATGGGAGTATCTACACTTGAAGGAGAAGAATGGGCACAGAGGAGGAAGTTGATCAATCCTGCCTTTCATATGGAGAAACTCAAGGTTCATTTGCACACACACCATGTAATACTTCCATGATTCATCTGCACATGTTGATGCTAAAATTACTGAGTTATTGGCTCTGACAGGAGATGGTACCTGTTTTTCGAATCAGTTGCATTGATTTAGTCAAGAGGTGGGAGAACTTGGTAGTGAGTGCCGAAGGATCCTGTGAACTAGATGTCTGGCCTGAATTTCAGAGTCTAACAGGAGATGTGATCTCTCGCACTGCATTTGGTAGTAGTTTTGAGGAAGGAAAGCAGATTTTTGAACTCCAAAAGGAACAAGCTGTTCTTGTCATTGAAGCTGCCCGCTCGATCTATCTTCCAGGCTTTAGGTATGTTCTTTCTTTCGATGTACAAAGATATCTCGATGGCCTTTATTATGGTGCAAAAGGGTCCTGCCTTAAACTTTATAGCTTGTTTGTATAGGTTCCTGCCAACTGCAAAGAATAAGAGGAGAATGTTCATCGACAGTGAGATCAAGAGAATGCTACGAGATATCATCCACAAGAAGATAGATTCAATGAAAATCGGAGAAAACACTGATGATGACTTACTCAGCTTGTTGTTGCAATCCGATACTATGAATGTTGCCACTGAAGATAAAAACAAGAAAAACAATGGGATCACGATTGATGATGTAATAGAGGAATGCAAGTTGTTCTACTTTGCTGGCCAAGAGACCACCTCAATTTTGCTTACCTGGACATTGATTCTCTTATCCATGTACCCTACTTGGCAGAAGAAAGCTAGGGAGGAAGTTCTCAATACCTTTGGGAAGAACACACCTGAGTTCGAGAACATCAGCCACCTCAAGATTGTAAGTCCAGGAGCATTAACCTGAACCATATATAGTAATTGTGGCATCACATCAAATCTGGTTTTTCAAAGTAAAAACAATATATTCTTCGCCATTGCAGGTAAACATGATATTACATGAAGTATTGAGGTTGTATCCACCTGTGATCACACTGTTTCGTCACATAAACAAGAATGTCAAACTGGGAGATATAACATTACCTGCTGGAGCTGAAGTCTTGATACCTATTCTACAAGTACACCATGATCCAGAAATTTGGGGGGAGGATGCTGAAGAGTTCAAACCAGAGAGATTTTCAGAAGGGGTTTCAAATGCATCAAAGGGTCAGAATGCATTCTTTCCTTTTGGTTGGGGCCCAAGAATATGTATTGGGCAAACTTTCGCTATGATAGAAGCAAAGCTAGCTCTGGCAATGGTGCTTCAACATTTCTCCTTTGACCTCTCTCCTTCCTATACTCATGCTCCTTACACTGTAATAACCCTTCAGCCACAATATGGAGCTCATCTCATCCTACATCAACTCTGAGGTCACGGACTATGAAAGTTTTGGTAGTTTGTACCTAGTCTACAGAGTATTGTGTTTTTCATATAATAATACCTAGAACAAAACAAAAGACAAATGCCTGACTTTACTGTACAAGTGGATGAGTCCTTGTATTTGTCAGTAAGTATTGTATTTTCTAGAGCATTTATAATCCTGGTTCTGTCAAATATTGGAACAAGAAAATGGATCTTCCTCGGTATCATGCCCACGATCCCGATGAAATCTACAATATTTCTTGTTGTCCTTTTGCTTGACAGCATTCTTCAGCCTCGCTGACCACTTAATAATCTTTTGATCTTCAATGTTCATAAGAATCTCAACTCGGTTGGTGTTGAGAGGGGCGTAGTTGTGGAATCTGGTTGTTTTCACCTTTATGTTTTCTTCTCTAGGCAGAAACCTCTATTTCTTGAGTTGTTTTTGAGGTTCTTGAACTTTGTTAGTGCAATGGCACTAGGATGGCATCATTTGACACAACAAATCAAGGTGGTCGATGTCCGTGACTCAAGTGATTTGAAGACCACATCAAGGTGCAGCCCAAGGAGATGCAGATTCGGGTCAAGCCATTGAGAGAATCAGGTGCATCGACATTAAAGGAGGCTGATTAGGCCATGCAGATTGAAAGGCTAATTGGATGATGATTGAAGATCACATGCAAATTTAGAATGGTTGATTGAAGATTGGTGGAAGATGCCATGACGCATTTGAGGCAAACTTCATCAAAAGTAGCCATGCATTAGTGAGTTGTCATGCATGGGAATGCATGCAAATGGGCTACAAAAATCTCACCGATTGGTGATTGATGAGAAAGCACATGCACGGTGATTGATGGCAATTTGGTAGCATGAAGATTGATTCTCAAGGTGCTTAATTGAAGCCAAATCAAGACCATATTTGGTAAGCAAATATGGAGAAGCATAACAGGCCAAACCAGGTTTGGAAGGTGATTGGTGGAGCCAATCAACAGCTCAACCTTGCATGAAGATAAAGGTTGAATGATGGGTGCGCGCTATGGTAGAGTGCGACCGTGAAGGCTGAGTACGCGACGGAGAGGCGGATCGGCTAGGCGCGTGTCGATCGGAGGATCCGACGTAGTAGACTTCGGGACTCAACCGTGAGGGTTGGAGGTGCGTCGAAGTCGAAGATGTCACGATGGATGCCGCAGCCTTGGTCAAGTTCTTCACCGGTCATAAGTGCAACTCATGTTACAACTAAAGTTGCAACATCCCAGGAATTGGAAGGAGTCTAATTACGGAAGAAGCGAAGAATCCTGAAGGTGGAGGATGTGCTGTGATGGCGTGAAGGCAGGGAGGACGTGTCTATATAAGACCAGGACTCTGAGGATTAGGGTGAGCCGACGAGAGTAGTCCCTTGGTAGGAAGGGTGATCGTGGTCACTTGTTGTAATCGAAGAGTGGAGGTGCTTATGTGGTGAGAGAGTGTGTGACTCTTGTACTTTCCTACACTTTTAGTGATTGTCTTCTCCGAGCGTGACCCCCCAGATGTAGGCATTGTTGGCCGAACTGGGTAACCAACTCTCTTGTCTCCTTGTTGTCGTGTGTTTTTATTAAGTGTGTGAGTACCACGATATAACTCAGTGAGCAGAGTGTTACAACGTGTGTTACAACACCAGTTACAACAAGCAGACAACCCGTCCAGAACTTACAATTGGTATCAAAGCCAGTACGCCAATTTCACCTTGGTTTCAAGGTCGGTGAGGTCCGAGAAGAAGTTCTGACTATGGCCGGAAGAGAAGCAATTGCCAGCAGCCGTCCACCACTTCTGAATGAAGCAAACTACTCGTACTGGAAAGCACGAATGAGGGCATACATCAAGTCAATAGATGAGCTTGCATGGAGTGCTGTAGAAGATGGATGGAAAATTCCAAAGTACATTGATGCTGAGAAAAATGAGGTCGAGAAGAAGAAGAACCTATGGACACCAGAAGAGATGAACAAGGCAAATGCAAATGGGAAGGCGCTCAACGCCATCTTTGGAGGTGTAGACGAAAATCAGTTCAAGTACATTGCAACATGTGACTGTGCCAAGGAAGCTTGGGATACTCTTCAAAGAATTCATGAAGGCACAAGCCAGGTTCGAAATTCTAAACTACAAATACTAACTTCAAAATTTGAAAGTCTCAGGATGGAAGAAGACGAGACTATTACAATATTCAACTCCAAACTGATGGACATTTCCAACAAATCATTTCAACTTGGAAAGAAGTATTCTGATGAAGAGTTGGTGCGGAAAACTTTAAGGTCTCTGCCCAAGAGATTTAAGGCCAAAGTTGCTGCAATTGAAGAAGCCCGAGACATCTCAACTATGAGAGTCGATGTGTTGATGGGGTCACTTCAAGCATATGAACTGAATTTTCAACATGAGAAGAAAGAAGTTAACCTTGGGTTGAAGGCTGAAGCATCAAGACAACCAGAGAATGCACATCAAGATGATGAAGAAACTGACATTGCTTATCTGTCACGAAAACTTCACAAAATTTTCAAGAAGCACAAGACAGGAAGAAAGCCACCTCAGAGTGAAGAAAAGAGAACTGAAGAAGGTGACTCAAGAAGAAAAGTCAGATGCTTTGAATGTGAAGGATTTGGCCACGTGCAAGCAGAATGTGCCAATACACTGAAGAAAAAGGGAAAATCTCTTCAGGCTACCTGGAGTGAAGAAGAATCTGAGGAAAGTCAGGATGATCAAGGTGACACAGGTATGATAAGTCACTATGTAGCTTTTCCTTCTGTGTTCAAACCAAATGTGTAACTTCAAGCGCATCCATCGGAGTTGCAAAGTATGTTGCAACATCTGTTGCGACATCTGAAGACAGTGATAGCAACGATGAAGATGCACTAGATCAAGAGTTACTCAAAGCTTATGAAGTCATGTTGAGAAGGTTTGACAAATTGATGCTTGAAAACAAACAACTAGAAGAAGAGAAGGATGTCTACTTGAAGAAAACTCACCTGCTAACAGAGGAGAAAGAAGGCATGGAGCAGAGTCTGGAGAAATTGACTCAAGAGAACAAACTTCTCCATGAAGAAAACACAACCATTCTGAAGAAGAGCCAGTTTCTAGCAGATGAGAAAGACAGCCTCTTGAAAGAAAGGGATGATGCTGTGAGAAAGTTCACTGAATGTCAACACAAGCTCCAACAAGCTGAGAAGACACTGGATTCCTTGAATAGAGGAAAAGCAAAGCTAGATGATATTCTTGCAGCTGGAAGAAAATCTGGGAACAAAAGAGGACTGGGGTATGTAGGAGAGTCCTCAGGAGCAAAGAAGAATCCCAAAGAAGTTGTCTTTGTTAAGGCCAAATCTTCCCAACCTCAAGACGTCAAAGAGGTCAAGACAAGAAGAAAAATTCAGAAGGCTGAAGCTCATGCATGCACTCACTGTGGTAAGAAAGGCCACAACAAGATGAAGTGTAGAAGACTGAAAGAAGACTTGAAGTCTGGGAAGATAACTGGATATGTTCAAGCAATAATTAAGAAGAAGATTAAAGGAAAGATGACTGTCATATCTCAACTCTGGATTGCCAAGCAAAGCACTGTGAACAAAAAGACTACTGTGAATCAAGCCTACAACCAGTGGACATCATCAACTGGAGGAAAGGTGCCCAATTGGGCACAAGCAAATTCTCTCTGAGTATAAGTTTTTTTTTCCCCCATAAATAAATTTTTATAAAAAAAAAAGAGGGGGAAATTTGAAATAAAGAGAGAAAAGTCAGTTGCTGAGAGGGAATTAGTTTCTAAAACTACTTTTTAGTTATTTATGTATCCAATAACTTGTATTTATTTGTTTTACAAGCAAACCCTAGCCTCAATACCATCTCTCTCGATTCCTCTTCCCAAATAGAGAGACAGAGTCTGCATAAGAGATGAGGACGAAGCAACATCCACGAAGGCGTACCAAAGTGGAGAAGAAAGAGGCATCACCAAAGGGAGAGCAAGCTTCATCAATGTCTCCTGAATCTACTCCAGCCACAGAGGGCGCAGGTACACACAAACTTGATCTTGAAGTGTGTCCTACTCCTGTTGCAACATCTGTTCCACACACTGCACCGTTCCTTTGGCTGTCACAAAGAATGCCTGAAATCTTTCAAAAGTATGGAGGCCCCACAGTATCATCTGGTCCCCATATCCCTATCTCAACCAAAGAGGGCCCAGAGAAAGGTGTTTGTCCGGATCTATCTCCTTCAGAAAGGGCTTCTGTGGACCCAGTTGCAGAGGAATCTAAGGACTCACATGCTGAAGGCACTGACACAAGGCAACCGAAGGGCAAGATCATTGAAGAGGATCAACCACCATCGACTGATTCTTCAAGTGGAGAGGTGGAGGCCGCAGAGATTCTGGCCAGTGTACGAAAAGAGACTTCCAAGAAGAAAGCTTCTGAAGGTATTGTCTTACCCAAGCAACTAACTCGCTTCTATTGAAGGAGTTCCCGTGGAAAGAGTGTCCACTCATTAGGAAGATTCTTGTGTCTAGATGCATCAGTAAAAGCGTAAAAGATTACTTTTTCGCTGGTGCCATGGATACCCCTGATGAGCCCTCCACAGAAGCTAGACAGAAACAAGTTCAAGAAGATGTTACACCTGATGTTGCAACTCCACATGCGACATCTCGGCAGCTTCACGATGTGAGTTCCATTGGTCGAATCGCCCAAGAAAAGGAAGGCAACTGTACCCCCCAAGAAGCAGTCACAGAGAAAGAAGCTGCACAAAGAGTCACATTCTGATACTCATGCCCAAGAAGAACAAGTGATAAAGCAAAAGGCTGCTGTGCCCAAAAAGCAGAAGAAACAAGCTCAGTCTAAGAAGGTCAAAGTACCTGTTGAATCTGAACAAAGAAGGACTCGATCAAAAAGTAAGGGGGAGTCAACCAAATCTGAAAAAGCTCCTGACAAGAAGAGGACATCCAAGTCTCTTGACAAAGAGAAGAAATTTGTAAATACTGCATGCAAGAAGAAGTTCACTCTTATGTCTACTCGAGGAGTAGTTGTTGAAAGAAAAATTGATGAGGATGCCCATCAGAAAGTAGACTTGTTGCAACTCTTGATTGACAGAGGACTGTTCAAATCAGTTACATTTGCGCAACACTACAATGTTTCTCTGGTCAAAGAATTCTATAGCAATTTTACTGATATTCTTTCAGAAGTTAACACTGGGCAGACTCCACAAGTGTTTGTCCGAGGGAAGAAGGTTGAATTCTCTCCTGAATCAATCAATCACTTTCTAGAGTTTCCAAATAACCTGCTCGATAAGTATGAAGATGGGTTGGAATATTCAGATGAAGTATTGCATGAAATTACTGGAGGTAGATGCACAGATTGGGGAGCAAAATCAAGACTGCCAGCATCTTTGCTCACAGTCAAATATAATGCTTTATGTAACGCCCCGGGAATTCAAAGTTATCTTTTGCTTAATTTTCTAACAAGTGATGGGTTGGATTTGAAAATGTTAATAATACGATTGTTTTAAAACCGTGACTAAAGGAAATCCGGATAGTTAGTGGGCCGTAAACCCAACTTCGCAATTATTGGGTCAAGGGAAGGCTCTATTGGGTCAGGCCAGGTTGGTGCGATATAGTCGGAAATGGACAGTAGTGAGAGCTCGGATAATTAAATGACGAATTGTTTAATAGTTATTTAAACTTCGATAATTAATTGGAAGAATCTAGACAATTATTGGAGTCCCGACAAGTACAAAGTGGCGGGCGGCGTCAAAGGTACGGCTCGTGGATCCGGGTCCGACCCGGAGACATACCTAGTGGGACTTCTACAGTACACCCGTGATGAGGCAAGTCAATGCAGAGATCCGGTTTTGGCCGGATCTTGCCGAAGGTGGATATCTACTGCATTGATGCTACAAAGGGAAGAGAAATGATGGTAGATGCATGTACGAAATAATTTAAAGTATGGACATAGAATAATTGAAGAGAGAGAGAGAGGAAATCCTCTATCTTTAAAGACTCCATCCGGCCTCGAATCGAGAGGGACTCGATCGCCTCTACTTCAATTTCCCTCTTTGTTTCTTCTTGAGCGACCAAAGATAGCTTCACCGGCAAGCTTTGGCCTACGCTTCCTTCCTCTTTGGCCGGAGCTCCCGACCACGATGCCCCTGCCTGATCTCTCGCCACACATGAGCTCCCGACTGCGATACCCCGCGGCACGATCTTTCGCCGTCAAGACGATCCGACGCCTCACCAAAGCCAGTCTACGCCGAGGTCCTTCGCCTCGGCCACTTCGAGTCGCTGAGTCACACCTACGGTCATCGGCCGCCTCGACGACTCTTTCTTCGTGAACAGATCCGGCGATCTGCTTCTCGCACGACAACCACGACTCCATGGACTTCAGACGAAGCTTACTTCGACACGGCACAACCCAACTCTGGGCGCGACCTCGAGACCGAACCCCGGTGCTCAGTTCGACGAAGGGCTGTGCTTGAAGGAATCAGGGAAAGATAAGAGTCTCGCGGACCCAGAGGCGGGACCGAGCCGTTCCTAGGAATCCTCGGAGGACATCAAGTGAGTGGACTTTCTGTATATTACTTTCTATACATGTATTTCATTTTGCCTTGTTTTACACTTGATTTCGATGAGATTTCATTCGGTTTGCGGATGCCGTTGTATTTGTCTTGCCATGATGGCTTTGTGGTTTCCTGTATGCTATTACATGTTTACGGAAAAGCATGATTGTAGAAATATCATGATTGAAATCTAAAGGGAAATCTAGGTTGGTAGACGAGTTCATCTCAGAATGTAAGTTTCGCACACTAGTCATACCTCTTGGAAGACCCAATCGGGCCTTTAAATGTGTCCCGTGATAATTCTATTCTAGAACGGGTCGTGGAAGAAGGGTTTTATAAATAAAAATGTTTCTTTAAAATTCATATTTTCAAACCATTTCGTGATCTAAAATTCTTCCCCGACACGCTCGAGCGAGATGATGATTCAGACGGGCAATGGTATGCCTCCTCGATCATCAAAACACGGGCGCAGGTATGGTAGCGGGTATACCTGCCTGCTCATCGTATGCTGTAGCGAGTATGCCTCGATGACGGTTGGTTTCTACGGGGGTGTGCGAACTAGGGGTGCCTTCTGATACATTGCGAGGTCTTGCTTAGATATAAAATGAACATGTTATGCTGGTGATGCATGTGATTTGCTTATGTGATTAATCGGAATTTTATGAATAGCCTGACATGCTATTCCGATTTACGATAATTTGCGGACTTCCCTGTTTGTAATTGCTTTCTTGCATTTTATTTTAGTTCAAGCTATGGGACCATGAGATGTGTATGTGAAATACCTCGCGCAACGATCCACTATTCAATCGAGCTTGCATAGCCTTCGCACTTCGATTATTGTTTTTATGTTGCGAGGACTTAGACAGTGGATCAAAGACAAGAGTCCGTAAGGCAGCGTATGGTCGAGGTCTAGATGGCTCTAAGCATATCTACTTAGTCTCCTCTTGCGATGTATTAATGAGAACTTGATATGTATTATTATAATTCTGCTGTATTTGGGGCCTTGTCGCCCAGACTTTTCATGCTTTGTATTATGACATGATCTCTATCATGTCGAGACTCCTTCTGTGGAGCAGGTTGTGTTATTTCTATGATTATGTGATCGGAGTATTTTCTTATATTCCTGCTTAGTTTCCACAAAATTTTATGGGTTGGGTGCACACCCGCCCCAAATTTCGGTGTGACACCTGGGCCTTAGAGACAAGGGGGTGTTACATTTAGTGGTATCAGAGACGTTTGCTCCTAGGCTTTAGAGTTCTAGAGGTAGTCAGAGCTTTAGGGTGGGAGTCGGGTCTATAGACTTAATGAATTAGCGGTCAATAATGGCTAAAGGAAATTGTTTTGCTTAAATTGACCCTTGTTGGATGTTGCAGAATGCCGCCGAAGAGACGTGGAAGGCCACCACGAGTACCACGCGAGGAACCCGTGGAGGAACCCCACGTGGAGGCCCCTGGACCAGAGGAATACGGTGACGCATCACAGGCACACCAAGGCCCGACATACAATCCGGGTGTACCGCAATTTCCTGGGATGCAACAATTCTTCGAACAGATGGCTAGCCGCTTTGCGGCTTTTCCTAACTATCACCCACAACAAGCTAAATCCACCACCGCAACCGAGGAATATGGGCTATGTGACACGTGCACGCGGATGGGAGTTTCCCATTTTGTCAAGACTCAAGAACCCGCAGGTTTTAAGCTTGGATTCGATACCTCGAGTATGTGTTCGAGGCTATGGGGGTTCCGGAAGAGCAAAAGATCATTACGGTTACACTATCACGGGGCCTAAGCTCCACCGGTGGGAAACGATCCGAGAATGTCCCCCAAGGGCGGGGGTATGGACCTGGGCAGACTTCAAGAAGGCCTTCAACAGGGAGTATTCACCCCGTGCACATCGGGATGCGAAAAAGGTGGAGTTCATTTATTTTAAGCAAGGTAACATGACGGTGATGGAGTATGTGGCCAAGTTCAATGCCCTAAGTCGAGGCGTGCACCGGAGATGGTCAAGGAGGAATATGATACATGCCTAAGTTCAAGAAGGACTTCGTGATGAGATAAAACCACCGTAGTTTCACACGGGTTTGAGGAATTTGAGGTGTCGTTAACTCTGCTGCTAGCTGTAGAGAGGAGCTTGTCAGCGTAGACGGAGGCAAGAGAAGTGGAACAAGAGGAGCAACCCTAGCTCCCAGATCGGAGAGAGCTCAAGGCCCAGTAAAAAGAGTAACAGCAGTAGTAGCGGTGGGTCTTCTACTGGAGGAAGCGGACGAGGGAAACCCTTGTGCTCAAGATGTAATAGGCACCACTCATGGAGAGTGCAATATGGGTGTGTCCTGAGTCCGCTTTCACCGCCATCAACCAGTGACATTACAAGAGGGAGTGCCCACTTCTAACCCAAGGGAGCTGTAGGCTGCTCCAAGAATCGCATGTGGGGTCGTAACATGTACCCGCCACGTGGACTTTATGGTGTGGAAGTACCGGGGCAATCGGGCATCGTCCGGGGCGTGACTGGAGGAGGCCGGGGGCCCCCATCTCAACTACAAGCTCAAGCGTTTGCCTTGACGCAACAGCAAGCCGTGAACACCCCGGATGTCATTGCAGGTACGGTCCAAATCTTTAACACTGATGCTTGTATCCTGATAGATCCTGGTTCTACGCACTCTTATGTCGCTACTTCCTTCTCTGTACCTGAGGATGTGTATGCTACTAAATTAGTAGAGCCACTGTGTGTGGCATCCCCCTTAGGTAGTTCTATGATTGTTAAAATAGTTTATGAGGGATGTAGTGTTAAGGTAGACGATCAAGAACTTATAGCCGACCTGATCCCAATGAGGATCTTGGAGTTCGACGCAATCCTTGGCATGGATTGGTTATCAGCCCATCGTGCCCAAGTCGATTGTTATATGAAGATGGTACGGTTCCAGCGCCCTGGCGAAGAGGAGGTCCTGTTCTATGGGAGGCGAGCAGAGACAGAAGAAGGCTACTTGGCTAATCTGGACGGAGCTGAAACCTCCGGAACTGAGGTATGGGATATACCTGTGGTGTGCGAGTACCCTGATGTGTTTCAGGAGCTACCAGGGTTGCCCCCGCATAGGGGAATAGAGTTCTCTATAGAGTCAGCACCGTGAACAACTCCAATCTCCAGCCGACCTACGTAATGGCCCCAAAGGAACTCAAGGAGTTGAAGACTCAACCGAGCGAAGCCGTTAGAAAAGGGGTTCATCGTAACCCAGTCTCTCCATGGGGTGCACCCGGTGGTCTTCGCCAAAAGAAAGATGGCTCCTTACTTGCCAGGTATCGACTCTATCGGAGCCTAATGGGGCTACCATTCGAATCCGCACTACCGCCACGCATCGGCGACTAATTTGTTCGGTTGAGGGAGCTTGTGTCTTCTCCAAAATCGACCAAGTCGGGCTATCACCAATTACGGATAATGAGACGAGGGATGTACGTAAGACGGCGTCCTATTCCCGATACTCGGACATTTTGAATTTTTAGTAATGCCATTCGGATTAAGAAATGGTCCAAATGGCATTCATGGAGATGATGAATGTGGTGTTCGCCCCTACTTGGACCAGCTTCGTCAGAAGTTTTTATTGACGATATCTTAGTATATTCTCGGGCGTGGAGGAGCACATCAATCATCCGAGGATAGTGCCGCAGACGCCGAGGGAGAGCAAAGCAGGTTTTGCTCAAACTTAGTAAATGTGGGTTTTGGCTAGAAGAGATCAAATTCCTGGGGCATGTCGCCTCGGCGGCAGGAATCGGCGTGGATCACGAGAAGATCGAAGCAATAACAAATTGGCAAGCCCCCAACCATCGCTAAGGAAGTCGAAGCTTTAAGGGTTGGCAGGTTATTACCGGCGGTTTGTGGAAGGTTTTTCTGCGATCGCCCAACCCATGACAAAACTTCTGCGGAAAAATATCAAGTTCATGTGAACTGAAGATCTGAGCGAGAGCTTCCGTGAGTCAAGGACCGCTTGGTGTCCGCTTCCTCGTTTCTCACACCGCCATCGCTGGAGTAGGGTACGAGGTGTATAGTGACGCTGGCCATATAGAGGGTCGGGATGCGCCTTGATGCAAGAAGGCCGAAGTTATTGCCTATGCGCCTAGACAACTCAAGACTCATGAGGTGAACTACCCAAATTCCATGACTTAGAACCGGTACCGTGGTCTTTGCCTCAAGATATGGCGACACTACCTTTATGGTGAAGCTCAGAAATCTTCACCGCACCACAAAAGCCCTCAAGTACCTTATGAGTCAATCTGAACTAAACATGCGCCAACGGAGGTGGATGGAGTTGTTGAAGGACTACGATTACACTCTGAGTACCACCCCGGGAAGGCAAATGTGGTTGCGATGCCTTGAGTAGGAAGACCATGGCGCTGACGGGGACCACCAACGCGTTACACAACTCTATGAGCTGTGAGGTCCAATCTGGAGCTCTCTTTCTAAAGTGGATGAATTGGGTGGTTTTATTGGCGAAGCTTCCATCTCCGTCCGACTCTAATCACATCGAATCAAGGAGGCCCCGCCACGGGACACCGACTTGATGAAATTAGTCAATCGGCTGCGGGAAGGGAGAGTATGGGGTAAGAAAGGAAAGGGGAAGTGTGACTATACTCTAACCCCGTGATGGAGCAGTTGATGATAGGTACTGAATTTATGTGCCCCGCAAGGAGGAAGATATCAAGAAAGAGATCATGGCGCGGAAGCCCATAGTTCAACCTATGCAATGCATCCCGGTGAGTACCAAGATGTATCAAACATTAAGGAAAATTATGTCTGGGGAGGGATGAAGAAAGATATTGCCGAGTACGTGGCTGAGTGTATAATCTGTCAACAGATCAAAGCTGAACACAAGAAGCCGCCAGGATTGTTGGTGCCTATTGAAATCCCGGAGTGGAAGTGGGAGAAGATCGCAATGGATTTTGTGACTGGGTTACCTCGGACCAGTGAAGGTAAGGACACTATCTGGGTGATTATTGATAGGTTGACGAAGTCGGCTCACTTTATCCCTATCAAGAAGATCGCATTCTGCCCGACCGGGCGCTGCTATACGTGGATCGAGTAGTACGCGATTGCATGGGGTACCAGTGTCCATCATATCGGACAGGGACCCGAGGTTCTCGTCTCACTTTTGGAAGAGCCTGCATGAGGCGTTAGGGACAAGGCTGAACCTGACTACGGCGTATCATCCGGAGGCGGACGGACAATCCGAAAGAGCAATTCAAATACTTGAAGACCTACTTCGAGCTTGCATTATGGAACTCCCCTGAAGTTGGGATGAGAATTTAGGATCTTGAGTTTGCTTACACAATGTACTACCAGAGTAGTCTCGGCATGCCACCTTCAAGCAATCAGCATGGCGTGAGGTGGTGTAGGACTCCCTCAGGCCGGGATGTAGAAGGTGAGCGGAAGATACTCGGTCCAGAAATGGGTACAAATGTGATCGGCAGAGAAGGTGAAGCTCATCAGAGAGCGGTTGATCAAGGCTCAAGATAGGCAACGGGTTATGCTAATAACCGTCGTCGATTCCTTGAGTTTGCAGTCGGGGATTGGGTTTTCCTAAAAGTATCCCCATGGAAAGGTGTGATGAGATTCCGCCAACGTGGAAAGCTGAGTCCTCAAGTATATCGGGCCTTATGAGGTGTTAGCTAGAGTAGGTACTCGCGGCCTACCGCCTAGCGCCACCGGGAGGAGCCGCCAAGGATCCACAACGTATTCCACATATCGGTCCCGCGAAAATACCGGGGATCAAGACCAAATTTTGACTCGGGCCGACTGCGGAGTTGGTTCTAACTGACGCATCGTAGAGGACCAGTACAAATTCTGGATTGGAAGGAGCAAGTATTGAGGAACAAGACGATTCCTCTAGTGAAGGTTCTTTGGAGCCACCACCAAGTGGAGGAAGCCACTTGGGAAAGGGAGGATCAGATGAGGGCACAGTACCCTCACTTGTTTTAGATGTCTATGTATCGAATTTCAGGGACGAAATTTCTTAAGGGTGGGAGAATTGTAACGCCCCGGGAATTCAAAGTTATCTTTTGCTTAATTTTCTAACAAGTGATGGGTTGGATTTGAAAATCATAATAATACGATTGTTTTAAAACCGTGACTAAGGGAAATCCGGATAGTTAGTGGGCCGTAAACCCAACTTCGCAATTATTGGGTCAAGGGAAGGCTCTATTGGGTCAGGCCAGGTTGGTGCGATATAGTCGGAAATGGACAGTAGTGAGAGCTCGGATAATTAAATGACGAATTGTTTAATAGTTATTTAAACTCGATAATTAATTGGAAGAATCTAGACAATTATTGGAGTCCCGACAAGTACAAAGGGCGGGTCAAAGGCCGTTAAATTGGATTCCGAGTCCCCACCAGACATACCTAGTGGGACTACATTACACCCGTGATGAGGCAAGTCAATGCAGATCCGGTTTTGACGGATCTTGCAGGGAAGGTGGATATCTACTCGTGATGCTACAGTGGAAGAGAAATGATGGTAGATGCATGAAATAATTTAAAGTATGGACATAGAATAATTGAAGAGAGAGAGAGAGAGGAAATCCCTCTATCTTTAAAGACTCCATCCGCTCAACGAGAGGGACTCGATCACCTCTACTTCAATTTCCCTCTTTGTTTCTTCTTGAGCTGACCAAAGATAGCTTCATCGCAAGCTTTGGCCGGCGCTCTCCCCTTCCTCTTTGGCCGGAGCTCCCGACCAAGATGTACCCTCGATCTCTCACACAAATACGGAGCTCCCGACCAAGATTCCCCGCGGCTCGATCTTTTCACAACAAGACGATCCGACGCCCTCACCAAAGCCAGTACGCCGAGGTCCTTCCGGCCTCGGCCACAAGGCTTCGAGTCGCCGGCGTCCACCAGTGTGAGTCACACCCACAGTCATCGCTGCTCCTGACGACTCTTCTTCGACGAACAGATCCGACGATCTGTTTCTCTGCGCGCGGACAACTACGACTCCACGGACCCCGCACGAGCTTCCTTCGACACGGCACAACCCAACTCTGGGCGCGACCTCGAGACCGAACCCCGGTGCTCAGTTCGACGAAGGGCTGTGCTTGAAGGAATCAGGGAAAGATAAGAGTCTCGCGGTCCCAGAGGCGGACCCGAGCCGCTCCTAGGAATCCCTCGGAGGACATCAAGTGAGTGGACTTTCTCAGTATATTACTTTCTATACATGTATTTCATTGTGCCTTGTTTTACACTTGATTTCATGAGATTTCATCTGGCTTATGGATGCCGCTTGTATTTGTCTTGCCATGATGGCTTTGTGGTTTCCTCAGATGCTATTACATGTTTACGGAAAAGCATGATTGTAGAAATATCATGATTGAAATCTAAAGGGAAATCTAGGTTGGTAAACGAGTTCATCTGTAATGTAAGCTGCACACTAGTCATACCTCTTGGAAGACCCACTGGGGCTCAGAAATGTGTCCCGTGGATAATTCTATTCTAGAACGGGTCGTGGAAGAAGGGTTTTATAAATAAAAATGTTTCTTTAAAATTCATATTTTCAAACCATTTCTCGTGATCTAAAATTCTTCCCCGACATGCTCGAGCCGTAGATGATGATTCGTGCACGGCAATGGTATGCCTCGATCATCAAAACACGCGCAGTATGGTAGCTGGTATACCTTCACGCCTGCTCATCGTGTACGTAGCGGGTATGCCTCTGATGACGGCTGGTTTCCTACGGGTGTGCGAACTAGGGTGCCTTCATACATTGCAGGTCTTGCTTAGATATAAAATGAACATGTTATGTCGCGATGTATGTGATTTGCTTATGTGATTAATCGGAATTTATGAATAGCCTGACATGCTATTCCGATTTACGATAATTTGCGGACTTCCCTGTTTGTAATTGCTTTCTTGCATTTTATTTTAGTTCAAGCTATGGGACCATGAGACAGGTATGTGAAATACCTGGCAGAACAGTCCACGATTCACTGAGCTTGCATAGCTCAGACCCTCGGTTATTGTTTTTTTGTTGCAGGACTCTAGATGTGGATCCAAGACAGAGTCCGTATGGGCGATGGTCGAGGTCTAGATGGCTCTACATATCTACTTAGTCTCCTCTTATGTATGTATTAATGAGAACTTGATATGTATTATTATAATTCTCACAGATTTAGGGCCTTGTCGCCTGCATTCTTTTCATGTTTTGTATTATGACATGATCTCTATCACGCCGGTGACTCCTTCGTGGAGTGGTTGTGTTATTTCTATGATTATGTGATCGAGTATTTTCTTATATTCCCGCTTAGTTTCCACAAATTATGGGTTGGTGTACACCTGTACCACCGGGTGTGACACCCGGGCCTTAGAGACAAGGGGTGTTACATTTAGTGGTATCGTAGACGCTTTGCTCCTAGGCTTTAGAGTTCTAGAGGTAGTCAGAGCTTTAGGGTGGGAGTCGGGTCTATAGACTTAATGAATTAGCGGTCAATAATGGCTAAAGGACATTGTTTTGCTTAAATTGACCCTTGTTGGATGTTGCGTAATCGCCAAGAGAGGCGTGGAAGGCCACCACGAAGTACCACGCTGAGGAACCCGTGGAGGAACCCCACGCGGAGGCCCCCGACCAGAGGAATACGGTGACGCATCACAGGCACACCAAGGCCCGACATACAATCCGGGTGTACCGCAATTTCCTGGGATGCAACAATTCTTCGAACAGATGGCGCAGTCGTTTGCGGCTTTTCCTAACTATCAGCCACAGCCGCAACCACCACCGCAACCGAGGAATATGGGCTATGTGACACAGGCACGACAGATGGGAGTTTCCCATTTTGTCAGCACTCAAGAACCTGCAGAAGCGGAAGCTTGGATTCGATACCTCGAGTATGTGTTCGAGGCTATGGGGGTTCCGGAAGAGCAAAAGATCATTACGGTTACACTATTGCTGGGGCCGGAAGCTCTGACCTGGTGGGAAACGATCCGAGAATGTCCCCCAAGGGCGGGGGTATGGACCTGGGCAGACTTCAAGAAGGCCTTCAACAGGGAGTATTCACCCCGGGCACATCGGGATGCGAAAAAGGTGGAGTTCATTTATCTTAAGCAAGGTAACATGACGGTGATGGAGTATGTGGCCAAGTTCAATGCCCTAAGTCGATATGCACCGGAGATGGTCAAGGAGGAATATGATACATGCCGGAAGTTCGAAGAAGGACTTCGTGATGAGATAAAAACCACTGTAGTTTCACACGGGTTTGAGGAATTTGGAGGTGTCGTTAACTCTGCGTTAGCGGTAGAGAGGAGCTTGCTGGGGCAGAGACGGAGGCAAGAGAAGTGGAACAAGAGGAGCAACCCTAGCTCCCAGATCGGAGAGAGCTCAAGGCCCAGTAAAAAGAGTAACAGCAGTAGTAGCGGTGGGTCTTCTACTGGAGGAAGCGGACGAGGGAAACCCTTGTGCTCAGCATGTAATAGGCACCACTATGGAGAGTGCAATATGGGTGTGTCTGGAGTCTGCTTTCACTGTCATCAACCAGGACATTACAAGAGGGAGTGCCCACTTCTAACCCAAGGGAGCGAGGCGGCTCCAGTAACTGTGACAGGGGGTCAGAACATGTACCCGCCACAGGGACTTTATGGTGTGGGAAGTACTGGGGGCAATCGGGGCAGATCGTCTGGGGGCAGGACCAGTGGAGGAGGCCGGGGGCCCCCATCTCAACTACAAGCTCAAGCGTTTGCCTTGACGCAACAGCAAGCCGTGAACACCCCGGATGTCATTGCAGGTACGGTCCAAATCTTTAACACTGATGCTTGTATCCTGATAGATCCTGGTTCTACGCACTCTTATGTCGCTACTTCCTTCTCTGTACCTGAGGATGTGTATGCTACTAAATTAGTAGAGCCACTGTGTGTGGCATCCCCCTTAGGTAGTTCTATGATTGTTAAAATAGTTTATGAGGGATGTAGTGTTAAGGTAGACGATCAAGTACTTATATAAATCTGATCCCAATGAGGATCTTGGAGTTCGACGCAATCCTTGGCATGGATTGGTTATCGCCCCCATCGTGCCCAAGTCGATTGTTATATGAAGATGGTACGGTTCCAGCGCCCTGGCGAAGAGGAGGTCCTGTTCTATGGGAGGCGAGCAGAGACAGAAGAAGGCTACTTGGCTAATCTGGACGGAGCTGAAACCTCCGGAACTGAGGTATGGGATATACCTGTGGTGTGCGAGTACCCTGATGTGTTTCAGGAGCTACCAGGGTTGCCCCCGCATAGGGGAATAGAGTTCTCTATAGAGCTGCACCCAGGAACAACTCCAATCTCCAGGCCGACCTACAGAATGGCCCCAAAGGAACTGAAGGAGTTGAAGACTCAACTGAGCGAGCTGTTAGAAAAGGGGTTCATCAGACCCAGTGTCTCTCCATGGGGTGCACCGGTGGTCTTCGTCAAAAAGAAAGATGGCTCCTTACGGTTGTGTATCGACTATCGGGAGCTGAATGGGGCTACCATTCGGAACCAGTACCCGCTGCCACGCATCGACGACTTGTTCGATCAGTTGAGGGGAGCTTGTGTCTTCTCCAAAATCGATCTGAAGTCGGGCTATCACCAATTACGGATACGAGACGAGGATGTACAGAAGACGGCGTTCCGGTCCCGATACGGACATTTTGAATTTTTAGTAATGCCATTCGGATTAAGAAATGGTCCAGCGGCATTCATGGAGATGATGAACAGGGTGTTCGCACCCTACTTGGACCAGTTCGTCGTAGTTTTTATTGACGATATCTTAGTATATTCTCGGAGCGTGGAGGAGCACATCAATCATCTGAGGATAGTGCTGCAGACGCTGAGGGAGCAGCAGTTGTACGCCAAACTTAGTAAATGTGGGTTTTGGCTAGAAGAGATCAAATTCCTGGGGCATGTCGCCTCGGCGGCAGGAATCGGCGTGGATCACGAGAAGATCGAAGCAATAACAAATTGGCAAGCCCCGACCACTGTTAAGGAAGTCAGAAGCTTTCTGGGGTTGGCAGGTTATTACCGGCGGTTTGTGGAAGGTTTTTCTGCGATCGCCCAACCCATGACAAAACTTCTGCGGAAAAATATCAAGTTCATGTGGATCAAGATCGTGAGCAGAGCTTCCGTGAGCCAAGGACCGCTTTGGTGTCTCGCCTCGTTTCTCACACCGCCACCGCTGGAGTAGGGTACGAGGTGTATAGTGGACGCTTCATATAGAGGGTCGGGATGCGCCTTGATGCAAGAAGGCCGAAGTTATTGCCTATGCGCCTAGACAACTCAAGACTCATGAGGTGAACTACCCACCCATGACTTAGAACCGGCAAATGTGGTCTTTGCCTCAAGATATGGCGACACTACCTTTATGGTGAAGCCTCAGAAAATCTTCACCGACCACAAAAGCCCTCAAGTACCTTATGAGTCAACGGGAACTAAACATGCGTCAACGGAGGTGGATGGAGTTGTTGAAGGACTACGATTACACTGAGTACCACCTCGAAGGCAAATGTGGTTGCGGATGCCTTTAGTAGGAAGACCATGGCGCGACTGGGGACCACCAACGCTATTACATAACTCTATGAGCCGAGGTCCACCGGAGCTCAAATTTCGTGGATGAATTGGGTGGTTTATTGGCGAAGCTTCCATCTCCGTCCGACTCTAATCACACACGAATCAAGGAGGCCCCGCTACGGGACAATCGACTTGATGAAATTAGTCGAATCACGGGAAGCGGAGAGTATGGGGTAAGAAAGGAAAGGGGAAGTGTGACTATACTCTAACCCCGCATGGAGCAAAGGATGATAGGTACTCGAATTTATGTGCCCCGCAAGGAGGAAGATATCAAGAAAGAGATCATGGCGGAAGCCCATAGTTCAACCTATGCAATGCATCCCGGTAGTACCAAGATGTATCGAAACATTAAGGAAAATTATGTCTGGGGAGGGATGAAGAAAGATATTGCCGAGTACGTGGCTGAGTGTATAATCTGTCAACAGATCAAAGCTGAACACAAGAAGCCGCCAGGATTGTTGGTGCCTATTGAAATCCCGGAGTGGAAGTGGGAGAAGATCGCAATGGATTTTGTGACTGGGTTACCTCGGACCAGTGAAGGTAAGGACACTATCTGGGTGATTATTGATAGGTTGACGAAGTCGGCTCACTTTATCCCTATCAAGAAGACGTACTCCCAAGCCCGACTGGCGCGGCTATACGTGGATCAGATAGTACGATTGCATGGGGTACCAGTGTCCATCATATCGGACAGGGACCCGAGGTTCTCGTCTCACTTTTGGAAGAGCCTGCATGAGGCGTTAGGGACAAGGCTGAACCTGACTACGGCGTATCATCCGGAGGCGGACGGACAATCCGAAAGAGCAATTCAAATACTTGAAGACCTACTTCGAGCTTGCATTATGGAACTCCCCTGAAGTTGGGATGAGAATTTAGGACTGTTGGAGTTTGCTTACAATAACAGCTACCAGAGTAGTCTCGGCATGCCACCTTTCGAAGCACTGTATGGCAGGAGGTGTAGGACTCCCTTGTGCTGGGATGTAGAAGGTGAGCGGAAGATACTCGGTCCGTGAGTGGTACAAATGATCATAGAGAAGGTGAAGCTCATCAGAGAGCGGTTGATCAAGGCTCAAGATAGGCAACGGGGTTATGCTAATAACCGTCGTCGATTCCTTGAGTTTGCAGTCGGGGATTGGGTTTTCCTAAAAGTATCCCCATGGAAAGGTGTGATGAGATTCCGCCAACGTGGAAAGCTGAGTCCTCGTTATATCGGGCCTTATGAGGTGTTAGCTAGAGTAGGTACTGTGGCCTACCGCCTAGCGCTACCTGAGGAGCTGTCAAGGATCCACAACGTATTCCACATATCGGTCCCGCTGAAAATACCCGGGATCGGCACCAAATTTTGACGGGCCGCATCCGTGGAGTTGGCTCCGAACTTGGACGTGCGAGAGGGACCGTACAAATTCGGATTGGAAGGAGCAAGTATTGAGGAACGGTGACGATTCCTCTAGTGAAGGTTCTTTGGAGCCACCACCAAGTGGAGGAAGCCACTTGGGAAAGGGAGGATCGCATGAGGGCACGCAAGACCCTCACTTGTTTTAGATGTCTATGTATCGAATTTCGTGGACGAAATTTCTTAAGGGTGGGAGAATTGTAACGCATCCTGAATTCAAAGTTATCTTTTGCTTAATTTTCTAACAAGTGATGGGTTGGATTTGAAAATCATAATAATACGATTGTTTTAAAACCGTGACTAAGGGAAATCCGGATAGTTAGTGGGCCGTAAACCCAACTTCGCAATTATTGGGTCAAGGGAAGGCTCTATTGGGTCAGGCCAGGTTGGTGCGATATAGTCGGAAATGGACAAGAGTGAGAGCTCGGATAATTAAATGACGAATTGTTTAATAGTTATTTAAACTCGATAATTAATTGGAAGAATCTAGACAATTATTGGAGTCCCGACAAGTACAAAGGGCGGGTCAAAGGCCGGCGTTCGTGGATCTGGTCTGACCAGAGACATACCTAGTGGGACTACAGTACACCCGTGATGAGGCAAGTCAATGCAGATCCGGTTTTGACGGATCTTGCCGGGAAGGTGGATATCTACTCGTGATGCTACAGTGGAAGAGAAATGATGGTAGATGCATGAAATAATTTAAAGTATGGACATAGAATAATTGAAGAGAGAGAGAGAGAGGAAATCCCTCTATCTTTAAAGACTCCATCTGCCTGAACGAGAGGGACTCGATCGCGCCCTACTTCAATTTCCCCTCTTTGTTTCTTCTTGAGACCAAAGATAGCTTCATCAAGCTTTTGGCGGCGCTCTCCCCTTCCTCTTTGGTAGGAGCTCCCGACCTGCATGACTCCATGGGCTCGATCTCTCGCCCGACATGGAGCTCCCGACCGCATTCCGCGGCACGATCTTTTCGGCCACAAGACGATCTCGATGCCCTCACCAGCCAAGCTACGCCGAGGTCCTCTCTTCGCCCGCCAGCCTTCGAAGTCACGGCCCACCGCATGAGTCACACCCACTACCATCGCCGCCCTGACGACTCTTCTTCGACGAACAGATCCGACGATCTGTTTCTCTGCGCGCGGACAACTACGACTCCACGGACCCCGCACGAGCTTCCTTCGACACGGCACAACCCAACTCTGGGCGCGACCTCGAGACCGAACCCCGGTGCTCAGTTCGACGAAGGGCTGTGCTTGAAGGAATCAGGGAAAGATAAGAGTCTCGCGGACCTAGAGGCGGGACCGAGCCGTTCCTAGGAATCCTCGGAGGACATCAAGTGAGTGGACTTTTTGTATATTACTTTCTATACATGTATTTCATTGTGCCTTGTTTTACACTTGATTTCGATGAGATTTCATTCGGTTTGCGGATGCCGTTGTATTTGTCTTGCCATGATGGCTTTGTGGTTTCCTCAGATGCTATTACATGTTTACTAAAAGCATGATTGTAGAAATATCATGATTGAAATCTAAAGGGAAATCTAGGTTGGTAGACGAGTTCATCTCAGAATGTAAGCCGCACACTAGTCATACCTCTTGGAAGACCCAGGGCTCAATGTGTCCCGTGATAATTCTATTCTAGCAGAATTGGGGAAGAAGGGTTTTATAAATAAAAAAATGTTTCTTTAAAATTCATATTTTCAAACCATTTCTGCATCTAAAATTCTTCCCTGATTACGTTCGAGCCGAGATGATGATTCAGGTACGGCAGCGGGTATGCCTCTGATCATCAAAACACGGGCGCAGGTACGGTAGCGGGTATACCTCTGTCGCCCGTTCATCAGGTACGGTAGCGGGTATGCCTCTGATGACGGTTGGTTTCCTACGGGGGTGTGCGAACTAGGGGTGCCTTCTGATACATTGCGAGGTCTTGCTTAGATATAAAATGAACATGTTATGCTGGTGATGCATGTGATTTGCTTATGTGATTAATCGGAATTTTATGAATAGCCTGACATGCTATTCCGATTTACGATAATTTGCGGACTTCCCTGTTTGTAATTGCTTTCTTGCATTTTATTTTAGTTCAAGCTATGGGACCATGAGACAGGTATGTGAAATACCTGGCAGAACAGTCCACGATTCACTGAGCTTGCATAGCTCAGACCCTCGGTTATTGTTTTTATGTTGCAGGACTTAGACAGGGATCCGCACAGTAGTCCGTGCGGCGGCGATGGTCGAGGTCTAGATGGCTCGGCATATCTACTTAGTCTCCTCTTGCGATGTATTAATGAGAACTTGATATGTATTATTATAATTCTGCTGTATTTGGGGCCTTGTCGCCCAGACTTTTCATGCTTTGTATTATGACATGATCTCTATCATGTCGAGACTCCTTCTGTGGAGCAGGTTGTGTTATTTCTATGATTATGTGATCGGAGTATTTTCTTATATTCCTGCTTAGTTTCCACAGCTTATGGGTTGGGTGCACACCCAGCCCAGCTGGTGTGACACCTGGGCCTTAGAGACAAGGGGGTGTTACATTTAGTGGTATCAGAGACGTTTGCTCCTAGGCTTTAGAGTTCTAGAGGTAGTCAGAGCTTTAGGGTGGGAGTCGGGTCTATAGACTTAATGAATTAGCGGTCAATAATGGCTAAAGGAAATTGTTTTGCTTAAATTGACCCTTGTTGGATGTTGCAGAATCTGCGGTAGAAGAGGCGTGGAAGGCCACCACGGTAAAACCACGCGAGGAACCCGTGGAGGAACCCCACGTGGAGGCCCCTGGACCGAAGGGAATACGGTGACGCATCACGGGCACACTAAGGTCTCGAGCATACAATCCGGTGTAATTTAATTTCACGGGATGCAGCAATTCTTCGAACAGATGGCGCAGTCGTGTGCGGCTTTTCCTAACTATAAGCCACAGCCGCAACCACCACCGCAACCGAGGAATATGGGCTATGTGACACAGGCACGACAGATGGGAGTTTCCCATTTTGTCAGCACTCAAGAACCTGCAGAAGCGGAAGCTTGGATTCGATACCTCGAGTATGTGTTCGAGGCTATGGGGGTTCCGGAAGAGCAAAAGATCATTACGGTTACACTATTGCTGGGGCCGGAAGCTCTGACCTGGTGGGAAACGATCCGAGAATGTCCCCCAAGGGCGGGGGTATGGACCTGGGCAGACTTCAAGAAGGCCTTCAACAGGGAGTATTCACCCCGGGCACATCGGGATGCGAAAAAGGTGGAGTTCATTTATTTTAAGCAAGGTAACATAGCGGTGATGGAGTATGTGGCCAAGTTCAACGCCTCTAAGTCGATATGCACCGGAGATGGTCAAGGAGGAATATGATACATGCCGGAAGTTCGAAGAAGGACTTCGTGATGAGATAAAAACCACTGTAGTTTCACACGGGTTTGAGGAATTTGGAGGTGTCGTTAACTCTGCGTTAGCGGTAGAGAGGAGCTTGCTGGGGCAGAGACGGAGGCAAGAGAAGTGGAACAAGAGGAGCAACCCTAGCTCCCGTGTCGGGAGAGAGCTCAAGGCCCAGAAAAGAGTACTTGGCCAGTAGTAGCGGTGGGTCTTCTACTGGAGGAAGCGGACGAGGGAAACCCTTGTGCTCAGCATGTAATAGGCACCACTATGGAGAGTGCAATATGGGTGTGTCTGGAGTCTGCTTTCACTGTCATCAACCAGGACATTACAAGAGGGAGTGCCCACTTCTAACCCAAGGAGGCGAGAAGGCTCCAGAATCGCGGACATGTGGGGTCGACATGTACCCGCCACAGGGACTTTATGGTGTGGGAAGTACTGGGGGCAATCGGGGCAGATCGTCTGGGGGCAGGACCAGTGGAGGAGGCCGGGGGCCCCCATCTCAACTACAAGCTCAAGCGTTTGCCTTGGCCTTAGCAAGAAGCCGTGAACACCCGGATGTCATTGCAGTACGGTCCAAATCTTTAACACCGATGCTTGTATCCCCGAGCAGATCCCGGTTCTAATGCACTCTTATGTCGCTACTTCCTTCTGTACCTGAGGATGTGTATGCTACTAAATTAGTAGAGCCACTGTGTGTGGCATCCCCCTTAGGTAGTTCTATGATTGTTAAAATAGTTTATGAGGGATGTAGTGTTAAGGTAGACGATCAAGAACTTATAGCCGACCTGATCCCAATGAGGATCTTGGAGTTCGACGCAATCCTTGGCATGGATTGGTTATCAGCCCATCGTGCCCAAGTCGATTGTTATATGAAGATGGTACGGTTCCAGCGCCCTGGCGAAGAGGAGGTCCTGTTCTATGGGAGGCGAGCAGAGACAGAAGAAGGCTACTTGGCTAATCCACGGGAGGGCTGAGAAACCTCCGGAACTGAGGTATGGGATATACCTGTGGTGTGCGAGTACCCTGATGTGTTTCAGGAGCTACCAGGGTTGCCCCCGCATAGGGGAATAGAGTTCTCTATAGAGCTGCACCCAGGAACAACTCCAATCTCCAGGCCGACCTACAGAATGGCCCCAAAGGAACTGAAGGAGTTGAAGACTCAACTGAGCGAGCTGTTAGAAAAGGGGTTCATCAGACCCAGTGTCTCTCCATGGGGTGCACCGGTGGTCTTCGTCAAAAAGAAAGATGGCTCCTTACGGTTTGTGTATCGACTACTCTGAAAATGGGGCTACCATTCGGAACCAGTACCCGCTGCCACGCATCGACGACTTGTTCGATCAGTTGAGGGGAGCTTGTGTCTTCTCCAAAATCGATCTGAAGTCGGGCTATCACCAATTACGGATACGAGACGAGGATGTACAGAAGACGGCGTTCCGGTCCCGATACGGACATTTTGAATTTTTAGTAATGCCATTCGGATTAAGAAATGGTCCAGCGGCATTCATGGAGATGATGAACAGGGTGTTCGCTCCCTACTTGGACCAGTTCATCGTAGTTTTTATTGACGATATCTTAGTATATTCTCGGAGCGTGGAGGAGCACATCAATCATCTGAGGATAGTGCTGCAGACGCTGAGGAGCGGCGATTTAATGCCAAACGTAGTAAATGTGGGTTCTGGCCAGAAGAGATCAAATTCCTGGGGCATGTCGCCTCGGCGCAGAATCGCGTGGATCACGAGAAGATCGGGCAATAACAAATTGGCAAGCCCGACCACTTGTTAAGGAAGTCGGAAGCTTTAGGTTGGCGAGGTTATTACCGGCGGTTTGTGGAAGGTTTTTACTGCGATCGCCCAACCCATGACAAAACTTCAAGGAAAAATATCAAGTTCATGTGGATCAAGATCGTGCGGAGCGTAGCTTCCGTGAGGACCGTTTGGTGTCCGCCCTCGTTCTCACACCGCCACCGCTGGAGTAGGGTACGAGGTGTATAGTGACGCTTCATATAGAGGGCCGGGATGCGCCTTGATGCAAGAAGGCCGAAGTTATTGCCTATGCGTCTAGACAACTCAAGACTCATGAGGTGAACTACCCAAATTCATGACTTAGAAGCTGGTACCGTGGTCTTTGCCACGAAGATATGGCTTATACTACCTTTATGGTGAAGCCAGAAAATCTTCACCGACCACAAAAGCCTGAAGTACCTTATGAGTCAACGGGAACTAAACATGCGTCAACGGAGGTGGATGGAGTTGTTGAAGGACTACGATTACACTCTGGAGTACCACCCTGGGAAGGCAAATGTGGTTGCGGATGCCTTGAGTAGGAAGACCATGGCGCGACTGGGGACCACCAACGTTACACAACTCTATGAGCTGAGGTCCACTGGAGCTCAGCTTTCGGTGGATGAATTGGGTGGTTTATTGGCGAGCTTCCATCTCCGTCCGACTCTAATTACACGAATCAAGGAGGCCCCGCTACGGGACACCGACTTGATGAAATTAGTCAGATCACTGCGGGAAAGGAGAGTATGGGGTAAGAAAGGAAAGGGGAAGTGTGACTATACTCTAACCCCAGATGGAGCAGTGATGATAGGTACTCAAATTTATGTGCCCCGCAAGGAGGAAGATATCAAGAAAGAGATCATGGCGGAAGCCCATAGTTCAACCTATGCAATGCATCCCGGTAGTACCAAGATGTATCGAAACATTAAGGAAAATTATGTCTGGGGAGGGATGAAGAAAGATATTACCGAGTACGTGGCTGAGTGTATAATCTGTCAACAGATCAAAGCTGAACACAAGAAGCCGCCAGGATTGTTGGTGCCTATTGAAATCCCGGAGTGGAAGTGGGAGAAGATCGCGAATGGATTTTGTGGATCAAGTTACCTCGGACCAGTGAAGGTAAGGACACTATCTGGGTGATTATTGATAGGTTGACGAAGTCGGCTCACTTTATCCCTATCAAGAAGACGTACTCCCAAGCCCGACTGGCGCGGCTATACGTGGATCAGATAGTACGATTGCATGGGGTACCAGTGTCCATCATATCGGACAGGGACCCGAGGTTCTCGCCTCACTTTTTGGAAGAGCCTCGCATGAGGCGTTAGGGACAAGCAATTTAACCGACTACCGGGCGATCATCCGGAGGCGGACGGACAATCCGAAAGAGCAATTCAAATACTTGAAGACCTACTTGAGCTTGCATTATGGAACTCCCAAGTTGGGATGAGAATTTAGGACCGCTTGGAGTTTGCTTACAATACTTGACTACGAGTAGTCTCGGCATGCCACCTTCAAGCAATCAGTATGGCGGGAGGTGTAGGACTCCCCTTTGTCTTTGGGATGTAGAAGGCTGAGGAAGATACTACCGGTCGAGCCGGTACAAATGTGAGCATCAAGCAGAGAAGGTGAAGCTCATCAGAGAGCGGTTGATCAAGGCTCAAGATAGGCAACGGGGTTATGCTAATAACCGTCGTCGATTCCTTGAGTTTGCAGTCGGGGATTGGGTTTTCCTAAAAGTATCCCCATGGAAAGGTGTGATGAGATTCCGCCAACGTGGAAAGCTGAGTCCTCGTTATATCGGGCCTTATGAGGTGTTAGCTAGAGTAGGTACTGTGGCCTACCGCCTAGCGCTACCTGAGGAGCTGTCAAGGATCCACAACGTATTCCACATATCGGTCCTGCGAAAATACCTGGGGGATCAGCACCAAATTTTGACGGGGCCGACCGTGGAGTTGGCTCCGAACTTGACGTACGTAGAGGGACCGGTACAAATTCTGGATTGGAAGGAGCAAGTATTGAGGAACAGGACGATTCCTCTAGTGAAGGTTCTTTGGAGCCACCACCAAGTGGAGGAAGCCACTTGGGAAAGGGAGGATCAGATGAGGGCACAGTACCCTCACTTGTTTTAGATGTCTATGTATCGAATTTCAGGGACGAAATTTCTTAAGGGTGGGAGAATTGTAACTTCCTGAATTCAAAGTTATCTTTTGCTTAATTTTCTAACAAGTGATGGGTTGGATTTGAAAATCATAATAATACGATTGTTTTAAAACAGTGACTAAGGGAAATCCGGATAGTTAGTGGGCCGTAAACCCAACTTCGCAATTATTGGGTCAAGGGAAGGCCTCTATTGGGTCAGGCCAGGTTGGTGCGATATAGTCGGAAATGGACAGTAGTGAGAGCTCGGATAATTAAATGACGAATTGTTTAATAGTTATTTAAACTCGATAATTAATTGGAAGAATCTAGACAATTATTGGAGTCCCGACAAGTACAAAGGGCGGGTCAAAGGCCGGCGTTCGTGGATCTGGTCTGACCAGAGACATACCTAGTGGGACTACAGTACACCCGTGATGAGGCAAGTCAATGCAGATCCGGTTTTGACGGATCTTGCCGGGAAGGTGGATATCTACTCGTGATGCTACAGTGGAAGAGAAATGATGGTAGATGCATGAAATAATTTAAAGTATGGACATAGAATAATTGAAGAGAGAGAGAGAGAGGAAATCCCTCTATCTTTAAAGACTCCATCTGCCTGAACGAGAGGGACTCGATCGCGCCCTACTTCAATTTCCCCTCTTTGTTTCTTCTTGAGCGGACCAGCATAGCTTCACTGGCAAGCTTTGGCCGGCGCTCTCCCCTTCCTCTTTGGCCGGAGCTCCCGACTGACAAAATTTCGCTCGATCTCGCCACAGGAGCTCCCCGACTGCGTCCCCGCTGGCTCGATCTTTCGCCACAAGACGATCGGACGCCTCACCAAAGCCAGCTACGCCGAGGTCCTCTCGCCTGGCCACTTCGAAAGTCGCCGGCGTCACCAAGCAGGAGTCACACCCACGCCATCGGCCGCCCCGACGACTCTTTCTTCGAAACGTATCCGACGACTGCTTTCTCTGTACAAGGACAACTACGACTCCACGGACTCGCATCGAAGCTTCCTTCGACACGCGACAACCCAACTCGGCGCTGACCTCGGTGACCGAACCCCGTGCTCAGCTCAAGGGCGTCAGGCTTGAAGGAATCAGGGAAAGATAAGAGTCTCGCGGACCTAGAGGCGGGACCGAGCCGTTCCTAGGAATCCTCGGAGGACATCAAGTGAGTGGACTTTTTGTATATTACTTTCTATACATGTATTTCATTGTGCCTTGTTTTACACTTGATTTCGATGAGATTTCATTCGGTTTGCGGATGCCGTTGTATTTGTCTTGCCATGATGGCTTTGTGGTTTCCTGTATGCTATTACATGTTTACGGAAAAGCATGATTGTAGAAATATCATGATTGAAATCTAAAGGGAAATCTAGGTTGGTAGACGCGAGTTCATCTCAGAATGTAAGCTGCACACTAGTCATACCTCTTGGAAGACCCACTGGGGCTCAGAAATGTGTCCTGTGATAATTCTATTCGGTAACGGGTCAGGGAAGAAGGGTTTTATAAATAAAAAAATGTTTCTTTAAAATTCATATTTTCAAACCATTTCTGCATCTAAAATTCTTCCCTGATTACGTTCGAGCCGAGATGATGATTCAGGTACGGCAGCGGGTATGCCTCTGATCATCAAAACACGAGTAGCCCCGAGTATGGTAAGCGGGTATACCTCATGCTTGGATTCATCAGTCTGCAGTGGCGGGTATACCTCACGATGGCGGTTGGTTTCCCTCTGGGGGTAATCGCGGGAACTAGGGGTGCCTTACGATACATTCACGAGGTCTTGCTTAGATATAAAATGAACATGTTATCTTTGGTGATGCATGTGATTTGCTTATGTGATTAATCGAATTTTATGAATAGCCCGACATGCTATTCCGATTTACGTATAATTTCTTGGACTTCCCCGCTTGTAATTGCTTTCTTGCATTTTATTTTAGTTCAAGCTATGGGATCATGAGACAGGTATATGAAATACCGCGTATCAGCCACGCATTCACCGAGCTTGCATAGCTCGTGACCCTGCGTTATTGTTTTTATGTTGCGTGACTCTAGATGTGGATCCGCGACAAAGAGTCCGCGCGGCGTATGATGGTCGAGGTCTAGATGGCTCTGCATATCTACTTAGTCTCCTCTTGCGATGTATTAATGAGAACTTGATATGTATTATTATAATTACCTGTATTTGGGGCCTTGTCGCCTGCACTTTTCATGCTTTTGTATTATGACATGATCTCTATCATGTCGAGACTACATCTGTGGAGCAGGTTGTGATATTTATATGATTATGTGATAGGAGTATTTTCTTATATTCCCGCTAGTTTCCACGACTTATGGGTTGGGTGCACACTCCCGAAATTTGAGTGTGACACACACAGGCCTTAGAGACAAGGGGGTGTTACACTTTATATCGCATTGGAATCTACAATTGGTTTCCTTCCCCACACAATTCAAGTATTCTCAAGGATATGACTGTTCTGTTGTATGCTATATCAACTGGCAGAAAGTTTAATATTGGTAGAATTATCTATGAGAACATTGTCCAAGCTGCTACAAGTGGTAGTTTAAAGGTAAGCCTCGGATATGCTGCACTGATCACTCATTACATGTTGCAACAAGGTGTGCAACAAGATCCCAGAGAGCTAATTCCTGTGATGAAGAAAATCACCATTTCTGCAAAGTTATTCAAGCAAGGCAAGAAGCTGGACCTACCTGTTGGAAGATCATCTCCACCACCTGTTGCAGGAGCAGAGCTCAACCTGCCTATCGATGAGGAATTTGAAAACTATCTCACTGCCATCTCGCTGAATTGGAGCGTCAACAACGAGTTCATGCTCAAGAGCTTCTCCAGATTGCCCAACAGAAGCAACACATCACTCACTTGCTGGAAGCTCTTCGGAGGGGGAGAACTACTGCATAGGGGGAGTACCTACTTGCCAAGTTTCTTTATTATTTTGCTCTTTTTGCATCTACACTTTGCAGGACTTGGCATTAGTTGACACAAAGGGGGAGAGGAATGTACTTCTGCCTGGGGCTGTGAAGTGATTTCTGTTACTGCTTTGGAGGTCGCTTGTCATTTGTGTTTTCTTTGTGTTTTGTCTGGCCATCTTTGCTTGTTGCGGGTTATGTTACAACACTATTTGCAACATCTTTTGTGTTTACTGTTTTTTAGCTTAAAAAAAAAACTGAACTGACTATTGTGCTTGATGAACTGGTTATTTTCGAGTTTATGATGTGCTTACACACTTGTAATATTCAGGGGGAGTGTCCTGAGGTGTAAGCATTGTTATGTAATTTTTGTCAGTTCAGTAGGTTATCATTAAGTGTTGTAGGTATGTTACAACCTGAAGATACAATCAAGCGAGCAGTATGGCAGGCAGAAGAAGGTTGTGTCAAATTATGCCAAGGGGGAGATTGTTAGTGCAATGGCACTAGGATGGCATCATTTGACACAACAAATCAAGGTGGTCGATGTCCGTGACTCAAGTGATTTGAAGACCACATCAAGGTGCAGCCCAAGGAGATGCAGATTCGGGTCAAGCCATTGAGAGAATCAGGTGCATCGACATTAGGCCATGCAGATTGAAAGGCTAATTGGAGGATGATTGAAGATCACATGCAAATCTAGAATGGTTGATTGAAGATTGGTGGAAGATGCCATGCAGCTTGATGAGGCAACTTCATCAAAAGTGGCCATGCATTAGTGAGTTGTCATGCATGGGAATGCATGCAAATGGGCTACAAAATCTCAGCTGATTGGTGATTGATGAGAAAGCACATGCAGCTGATTGATGACAGATTTGGCGCATGAAGATTGATTCTCAAGGTGCTTAATTGAAGCCAAATCAAGACCATATTTGGTAAGCAAATATGGAGAAGCATAACAGGCCAAACCAGGTTTGGAAGGTGATTGGTGGAGCCAATCAACAGCTCAACCTTGCATGAAGATAAAGGTTGAATGATGGGTGCGCGCTATGGTAGAGTGCGACCGTGAAGGCTGAGTACGCGACGGAGAGGCGGATCGGCTAGTTGCGTGTCGGGATCGGGAGGATCTGACGTAGTAGACTCGGGACTCAACCAGAAGGGTTGGAGGTGCGTCGAAGTCGAAGATGTGCGATGGATGCTGTAGCCTTGGTCAAGTTCTTGGTCACGGGTCATGTTGCAACTCATGTTACAACTAAAGCTTGCAACATCCGGAATTGGAAGGAGTCTACCCCCCGGAAAGCCGCGGAGAATCCCGGCGTGGAGGATGTGCCGTGATGGCGTGAAGGCGGGGAGGACGGTTCATATAAGACCGTGACTCGAGGATTAGGGTGAGCCGACGAGAGTAGTCCCTTGGTAGGAAGGGGTGATCGTGGTCACTTGTTGTAATCAAGAGTGGAGGTGCTTATGTGGTGAGAGAGTGTGACTCTTGTACCTCTGTCTTTCCTACACTTTTAGTGATTGTCTTCCTGCATGGCCCCTCGTGATGTAGGCATTGTTGGCCTAACCGGTAACCAACTCTCTTGTCTCCTTGTTGTCGCGGTGTTTTTATTAAGTGTGTGAGTACCACGATATAACTCAAAGGAAAGCGTGAGCGTTACAACGCAGTGTTACAACACCAGCCATAAATAAGCGCATAACCCGGCCCGTAACTTACAAACTTGATTCCGTTGTCTTTTCGGTTTCTCCTGCTTGGCCTTATCGCGCTTGGCAGCTTGGATTTCCTCGGTTTATATATTTTTCGGCTCGAACGAGGAGATCGGCCATATCTCTCGGTTGTTTCTTGAATATCGAGAACTGGAAAGGAGATTTGCACAGCCCTTCCATCAGTGCAGCGACAACGAAGGCCTAATTAAGATTAGGCACTTCTAGAGTCCCCATGTTAAACCTTTGGATATAACTGCGGAGACCCTCCCCATCTTGTTTCTTATCAACATCAAGATTACAAAAAATCTTCCTCTCTCGCTTCTTACTATTTATGAAATGGTTGACAAAGAGCTTACTCACTCTCCAAAAGATAAGATGGACTCTAAGAAAAGGCTAGAGAACCACATATGGACAACACCTCAAGTAGGGTGGTCGAAAGCTTCGACACATGATCTCATCATGGGCTCCGTGGAAAAGTATCATGACCTTGAACGATTCAAGAAGGTCGACCGGATCTGAGATGTCGTCATAAGTCTCGACAAACAGCATCTGGAATCCAACCAAGAGAGAAGCTTCTATAATCTTGGAGATAAAGAGAGAGATCACTCGAGAGATACCTTGGGTACCAAGATCTTAAGGTCCTTAGGTCGAGATCGAGGTTGTGATGATCTTGTGCTGCTTAATAACAGAGCGGTCTCTTCCTCCTAGTATGTGTCTTATCCTTAGGCTCTAGGACACATATAATGGAACATCTTCCCATCTCGAGCGAATCTAGACTTCTCGGTTGCTAAGAAATCTATTACTCCTGTCTCTAGAGGACTCGCATGAGCACCTCAATCTACTTCTCAAGGACTTAAATGCACGAAGTCTCGAGGGTCTTCTTCTAAGACCAAGTTGGCTAGTCCCGAGGGTATCTTCGACTTCAAGAACAATGTCCCGTCCAATAATGTTGTCCTCAACCCAACCAGGGATCTGGCTCTTCTTGCCTTTGGCCATCTTTAAAGATCCACACAACTTCTTGATCAGCTTCCCACAAATGGCGCCAACTATTGATGATGAGAATCGCTTCCTTCTACGGATAGAAGCGGATTAGGATCAACAAGTGGATTTGATGGAGATTGATGAGCTTCAACTACTCGGTGGGAAGTTATCACCGTTGATGAATACCCTTCGACTAGATCAAGTTATCTTCAAGAGAAAAGCCTTACCGTGATTGGGAATCTACAAGGAAGGAAAGTCCTGAGCTAGACCCAACTCTCTCGACGCCAAATCAAATGGCCTTGCTTGAAGGTGAAGAAGAAGAAAAAGAAGAAAGAAGGATAAGATATCAAGGGAATTTAAAAGAAGAAAGGTGGAGAGAGAGAACAATGTTGGAGCTCAAAACCAACAAGTAATCCAGGCTATAGTCAGTTAGAATCAGTTACCAGAAATCCCCCAGTTGTGAGTTGAGACCTCCTTTTATAGTTTTGGAGACGGTTACCTGCCAGTTAATTCCCAGCTAGGGGTAACTTCTAGAATCCATCCAATTAACCGCCAGCTTATAGGGCACCTTCTGAAAGTCATCCAATTTGCGAGGCGCCTTCTGGAGCCCTCCTCAGGTGTTAGATGGTCAGGTGGTTGCTTGACGGCTGAATTTTATAAAAAAATCTGAAATTTTTATGAAACTTGATCTTTTAATTTTTTTTTTTTTTTGATAAAATTTTAAGATGGTGCTTTCAAAAAATTTCACATTAAAAATTGTAAAAGTTGTCTTTAAATTCACACACTTGTTAGAAATTCATTATTATTTTATATAAATCATGAATTTTATAAATTTCATTAATTAAATTAAAATTTTAAAATATTATATAAATAACAGTTATTAATTACTAATATAAAAAAATATTTAATTAACATTATTTATTCTAATTAATTTTAATTAAATCAAACTTTAGTCAAATCAATTTAAAAATTTTACATCCAGGTCCACTTTTCTCAAACACCACCTAAATATATACATTAGTAAATTTCTTAATATTATCATACTTTAAAACTTGAAATACATTAAATACCCGAAAACTAATTAAAAAAAATTGTAAATATAACATTAGTCCCTAACTAGGCACCAGGTCCTTGAAGTTAAAAATGACACACTTAGATCTCTGGAAACAATATATATATATATAGGGTGAGGCTACCGCTTTTGTCAGACCACCTATCGACACCATTATATATAGGACTCGTCTTGCACAGTTTTACCCGTGCAAGACCCTGTTCCCACAACCATTGGTTTTAAGCTTTGACTTTGGTGGTGGTGCCCACCACCCCCAAAAATTAAAAAACCCACCCAACACCACCCTAGTCAAAGCATAAACCAATGGTTCACCGCCACGCGGCGGTTGAATCAGTGGACTTGCCTGGTTCGCAAAACAGGCAAGACAACTTCTTATATATATATATATATATATATATATATATATATGTTTTATAAATATTTATATATATATATATATATATGGCAATTCGTCATCTAGACATCCCTAGATTTAAATTCTAGGATGTCCCAAGATGAGCCGCTGGATCAAAATCCATCGGCCGCCCTTGACGTGGCATCTTGGAACAAGTCACCTTGCACCCTTCTCACGGAGGAAGTGTGTAATGACACCCCAAATAAACTCCGACTCTGTAATCTCATTCCCCACCTACCGCCTCTTAAGATGTCGTGGAACTGGGCCTTCACGTGGATGTTGGTACCTTGAGCAAGTGGGTTCCGGCGCTCGTCACAGACTTGGAGCCATCTCTCCACGTCATGGCCGCTGAGTATCTCCACAACCGGGAGGTTAGCTCTTCAGATTAGTGTCGCTCCGAAAACATTAAGAGATGAGATTTCTATGTTTCGGTCATGTACAGTGAGGAGAGAATTGAAAGTAAACTAAGAAACACATGATCGATCAGTACTTCTACAAGTTCTCCAAGTCGAGATCTTCATAGGACCTTAAAGAGCTTCCATAGTTATTAATCTCATGCTTCCTAGAAACATGTGCATCTTGATGGTATAATGGTAGAAGTCTTGGCTAAGCATGGACTGGTCGGACAACTGCTTCACCTTGCACTGCCTCCCAATTAGAGAAGATGATGCATCACTTGTTGCAACAAGAGCTTTAATCAAGGCTTGATCCTGGTGCAAGTACCCTAAGTTTGAACAGGGTGCAACTTGAGGGTATAATGGTAGATTGATAATGTTGTTGTTCTGAGGCTCTTCTATTGGCAACATAGTAGTACTAGAGAGGAAGTAAGAAGGCAATAACGTATTGGAGCTTGTAGGTATTCCTTTGAAGTAGAAACCTTCATGATGGTCATCTCCATGATCAGTGATGAAACCAGATCCATGAGGGGAGGCAAGGTGGTGGAATCCAAAAGCCTCCTAAAGAGTTAGTCCTTGCAACAAGGTTAACCATGGAACTCTTCTTCACCATTACTCCTGTGCTCGTGTGGAAAACCCTACAAACAACCCACTCAGCCTGCAACAATAAATAGAAATCATTAAAAAAAACTTAGAAAAAAAAAAAAACAGAGATGAGAAACACTGATCATCATAATATATAGTTGATGCTAAGCTTAACACACCTTTGCAGTTTTGGGGAGGTTGTGAAGAGGGGTTCTGCGTTCAAGCCCATACACATGCATGACCCAGTTGGTCTTCCCTCCTTTAGGCTCTTCTTCATTTATGTAAAACAAAGTGCCTCTTCATTCCTACAACTCCCTTAATTTCCTCTGAAGATCTCCTTATCTTTTCTAGTGGCTTTCCAATATCGAGATTCAGTGTCGTCCGCTTTAATTGTGAAGACGACGTCGGCGGCGGTGTGCGCGCAATAGATGTGAAAAGTCTCGCGCCATCCGAGGTCGCCGGTTTCGTTCTCTGTGATCATTCTCACTCTACCGGTACGCAGCCTTCTCCGTGATCAATGGTAGCTAGCGTGTAGCTTGTTCGGCTCTTTCCAGCCTATTACAGACTCCACGGTAGTAACCGTTGGATTTCATCCAACGGTAATTGTGTGGACGTCCCTAGATTTGGAATCTAGGGACGTCCCTAGATTAATATATATATATATATATATATATATATATATATATATATATATAATTGATGGTATGGGCCCATACCTAAGGATCATGGGCCCTATCACCATTCTCTCTCTCTCTCTCTCTCTCTCTCTCTCTATATATATATATATATATATATATATATATATATATATAGTCCCTGAAATAAGAGAAATCTATCATTTTGATACTTTTTTTCTTATATATCTAGTTAATCAGATGCAGACATGCTGTCAAGAGATAAATCAAGTATAAACCTTAAATAAATAAATAAATAAATAAAAAGGAAATAGGAAATCCATGGTCCCTGTTCTCCAACTTTACTTGGTTGCCAAGCCAAATGAATACCAAAATCCATCAAGAGGCAGGAACGGAGACAAGAAAAGAAGAACAAGAATCATGTTAGAGAAGTCAAAGTAGAAGTCCATTACTCTACAAACACTTACCAAGTTTCAAAGCCCGGACCATCTCTACTACATCCTCATTAACTTGAGCACCAAGACAGACAAGCTTCATCACTCATTATAAGTGGTGGAGACACACTCTCTCTCTCTCTATAGCCCCTACATCAGTAACCATTGTTGATCATAAACCAATGGAACATAGTCTAGTTTTACTTGTGGTGGTGTGTGCATGTGTAGTGATAGGTGTTGTAGGGAGAGTGTCATACTTGGTATGGTGGAAGCCAAAGATGCTGGAGATGCAGCTGAGAAGACAGGGGTTGCCGGGGAACAAGTATCGGCTGATGATGGGGGACATGAAGGATGAGAAAAAGTCCTTCAAGGAGGCTTGGTCCAGGCCAATGGAGCTCACGCACAGGATAGCGGCTCGTGTGATTCCCTATGATCATCAAATGGCTCAAACACATGGTAAGTTTAAGTGCTTTGTTTGTATAATTCAAAGAGAGAATTTGCTTACCAGGAGAAACGCATTGTTGTGTTCAGGCAAGATATCATTCAAATGGAATGGAACAACTCCCAGAGTGAACATCTGGAATCCAGAGATGTCGAGAGAGATCCTGTTGAACAAGTCTGGCCACATTATCAAGCCACAACTTAACCCTCTGATAAGGCTGCTTACAATGGGAGTATCTACACTTGAAGGAGAAGAATGGGCACAGAGGAGGAAGTTGATCAATCCTGCCTTTCATATGGAGAAACTCAAGGTTCATTTGCACACACACCATGTAATACTTCCATGATTCATCTGCACATGTTGATGCTAAAATTACTGAGTTATTGGCTCTGACAGGAGATGGTACCTGTTTTTCGAATCAGTTGCATTGATTTAGTCAAGAGGTGGGAGAACTTAGTGAGTGCCGAAGGATCCTGTGAACTAGATGTCTGGCCTGAATTTCAGAGTCTAACAGGAGATGTGATCTCTCGCACTGCATTTGGTAGTAGTTTTGAGGAAGGAAAGCAGATTTTTGAACTCCAAAAGGAACAAGCTGTTCTTGTCATTGAAGCTTCCCGCTCGATCTATCTTCCAGGCTTTAGGTATGTTCTTTCTTTCGATGTATAAAGATATCTCGATGGCCTTTATTATGGTGCAAAAGGGTCCTGCCTTCAACTTGATAGCTTGTTTGTATAGATTCCTGCCAACTGCAAAGAATAAGAGGAGAATGTTCATCGACAGTGAGATCAAAAGAATGCTACGAGATATCATCCACAAGAAGTTAGATTCAATGAAAATCGGAGAAAACGCTGATGATGACTTACTCAGCTTGTTGTTGCAATCCAATACGATGAATGTTGCCGCTGAAGATAAAAACAAGAAGAACAATGGGATCACGATTGATGATGTAATAGAGGAATGCAAGTTGTTCTACTTCGCTGGCCAAGAGGGCACCTCAATTTTGCTTACCTGGACATTGATTCTCTTATCCATGTACCCTAGTTGGCAGAAGAAAGCAAGGGAGGAAGTTCTCAATAACTGCAGGAAGAACACACCTGAGTTCGAGAACATCAGCCACCTCAAAATTGTAAGTCCTGGGGCATTAACCTGAACCGTATATAGTAATAGTAGCATCACATCAAATCTGGTTTATCAAACTAAAAACAATATATTCTTCACCGTTGCAGGTAAACATGATATTACATGAAGTATTGAGGTTGTATCCACCTGGGGTCACACTGATTCGTTACATAAACAAGAAAGTCAAAGTGGGAAATATAACATTACCTGCTGGAGCTGAAGTCTTGATACCTATTCTACAAGTACACCATGATCCAGAAATTTGGGGAGAAGATGCTGAAGAGTTCAAACCAGAGAGATTTTCTGAAGGGGTTTCAAATGCATCAAAGGGTCAGCAAGCATTCTTTCCTTTTGGTTGGGGCCCCAGAATATGTAGTGGGCAAACTTTCGCTATGATAGAAGCAAAGCTAGCTCTGGCAATGGTGCTTCAAAATTTCTCCTTTGAACTCTCACCTTCCTATACTCATGCTCCTTACAATGTGATGACCCTTCAGCCACAATATGGAGCTCATCTAATCCTACATCAACTCTGAGGTCACAGACTATAAAGTTTTTATAGTTTGTTACTAGTCTACAGAGTATTATATGTGTTTCATATAATAATACCTACAATAAATAAAAGACAAATGCCTGAGTTTACTGTACAAGTGGGTGAGTCCTTGTATTTGTCAGCAAGTATTCTATTTTGTAGAGCATATATAATCCCGGTTCTGTCAAATATTGGAACAAGAAGTGTTTTTCTTGAGAATGAGGAAAAATTTGGGTGATGAAGATGATTACTAAGGCAAGGTACTTGTTGAACACCAATAAACATATTCAGTTAAACACAATGCTAACTGAAGCACCAAGTGTTCTAAAGTATATATGCTTCCCAACAAGATACACATTCATCCACCACTATAGCATGAGTAATAATTTAAAAGCAGCAAGGAAAGAGGAACACTAGCTCAGTCAACGTACAAAACATTAAAGTGATGAGAAAAGCAAGCTTCTATAAAACTGCCATCGTTATTATACATGCCATTGTGAATTGGAAGATTAACAAGCAAGTGAATTGGATAAGTGTCAATATGTATTATACATGTCATTGTAGATGCATTAAGGACAGAACAAAAAATATGAGCTAAAGAAATAATGGACAAGTACACATCAACTGCGCATTGATGTCACTTACACACCCCTGCCTGAAATATCATTAATAGAAATAATCACCAAAAGTAATAAGAATGGTAGGTATCATTGCCGGGGCCATCTGCAAAGAGGAGAGATTATAGGGGAAAAAAAAAGAATATTTATTATTTAGCCAGAGCAAAGCATGCACAAGAACCTGGTATGATACCGAAATCAAGAATAAGAATTTCTAATTTTTCAGATAAAACAATTGTACAAAATAGTAAGTTGGGTTTCCTTATGTTATTTTTCAACATTAAGGACAACATGAAGAATTAGCATTAATGACATTTTTAGTTTTCAGTTATATAATGGGCGCATTTTATCTCACCTTCAAAGTTGGCATCAACAGTGATCAACAGAATGTTAGAATAAGCAAGAAAAGAGTCTCACTGCCAAGGAGAGGTAATTTTCTCTTTCTGAAAAGAAAGCTTCCAATTTGGTTGTTAAGATAAATTTAAGTGTTTTGGCATCAAATTTTGGTGTTTGATCATCAAATATTTGGCATCATAAGGATAATAATAATATATAAATAAAATACAATCATCTCAAACAACTATCACAAAGGCTAAAATAGAAAAACCCTTATCAAACATTTGAGCTTTCATGCATGTTTGGATAATGAGACCTTACATAAAATTAATTCATTGCATTTGGTTAACAGCATAAAATAAGACTGCTAAGTAAC
Organism: Dioscorea zingiberensis; assembly: GCA_026586065.1. Classification (NCBI taxonomy): domain Eukaryota; kingdom Viridiplantae; phylum Streptophyta; class Magnoliopsida; order Dioscoreales; family Dioscoreaceae; genus Dioscorea; species Dioscorea zingiberensis. Next base: position 2,222,367 of record CM048826.1, read on the forward strand.
TGAAAGAAATAAATAGATGGGGCTTTCTTTTCTTTCCCTAGAATTATCCAAAACCAATAACACTCATAAAAAAATATGATTCTAGTTTCAAAAAGCATACCAAAGTAAGTTCAAGATTGGAATTTGATTAGGGAACAAACAATAAACAAATAACCACAATCAAAATTCAAGAGCAAGATTCATTTAAAGGAAATGAAAGAAGAAACTAAAGTCATGCAGGGCCCACCCAATGTCAATGCTGCTGCAAGGAAGCCAAGGCCCGACAACTGGGATCCCCTCCACCAGGGCAGAATGCAGAAAAGGTTCGTACCCAACTGAATCACAGAAACTATCAAGTCAATATAAGTTCAAAGATGAACTCAAATGATCCTAAAAAATACCAAAAATTAAGAGGAAATTTCAAGGACAGGAGAAAAACTCACCAATGATCATATGGTAGCAGGATGGTGAGACTGGATGGAGGTATGAGTATTGGTTAAAGGTTGCAGCAATGTGAGGAGGAAGAGAAGAGAGAGAGATTTGTGGGCGTTATAAGGTTTCAAAGGATCCCCATGCCTCTCTTCCACAAGGATGATACCCAGCAACAAAAGAACTCCTTTTACCGAAGGCCACTTGGCCGGATTGTAACACGGGTTCCGTGCCCTCGACCCGGTCTCGGGTTCGAGGTGACGCGGGGGGTGCGTTCCTGTGGCGCTCCATGTGGGAACCGCATGTTTCTTTGTTGCACTAGTTGCACGCTCGCTTGCTCGGAGTCGATCCCAGGCGGACCCCGTCCTTTGGTTCTTAACTAGTAGGTGGCTAGCCACCCGCTCTTTACGTCCAAAAAAACAAAAGAACTCCTTTTGGGGGTTTATACCAACGTAAAGGAGGGTTTTTACTTAATATCCCCTCAGGAGTCAGGACTCATGAAATAACGAATAACCTGCTCATATTTTCACTCGGCACTAAATAAAAACTTAAGCAAAAACTTAAGCAGGATGCCGGTGTGTTAAAGTATGGCTCATATTTGCCGCAAGTGGCAAAATGGCAAATACCAGGCGGGGGACGCCGAATAGAGTTGGGGTGCGGAGACAACACTCCGTGGTACGGTACGGAATGAAAAAGGACAATTTTGTAATTTTCGTACATTAGGATTTTAGTATAAATACCTATGATGTAATTCTAATTTTTATATAGTAAAATTCTGCCGTTCGCTCCCGTGGATGTAAACACATTGCCGAACCATGTTAATCCTCTTGTTTTCTTGCTTTTCTTCTTGTTTTTCTTACTTGTTTGCTGCACAATCCTCAACACGGTGATTGCTAAATTTGTTTGAGAAAAATAACAAAAAAATTAGAGATAATTTTTTAAATAAGAATAAAGAAACAAAGGGATGAAAAATGAACCAAGAGAGCATGTGTGCGCACACACACATATATCAATTATTGATCATTGATGTGTTTTTCTACCATTGAGTTTCCTCCATCTTCTTTGAAGTCTATTGAAATTTATTACAAGAAGTTGATCCATAATAGAGCTATGAATGGATTCAGGAGAACAGGCTCTGCTGTTAACATGCTTCAATGTTCCAAAGCAATGAACTATCATGCTATTGAAGCACTTTAATGGACATGAGCAGCAAGATCCGACCTGGAAATGGATGCAAGAAAAATTTGCTAGTAAACAAATATCACGCATACGCATGCACACACACACGCACAACCATCGAAAGAGATTCATGACATGACTACTTATTGAAGCTCAAGAAGCATCTCTTTAAAATTTTCTTTTTTTTAAATATAAAATTTAGGGTTTTTCATGGAGTTCTGATTTTCTTGAAAGGTATTCGTCCAGGGTAGACAAGGGAAAAAGTTTTTTTTTTTTTTCAATTATGTGATATAATTCCATTAGTAAAATATAGATAATGCCGATTATTTGCCTAACTAATGATTTATACAATGTGGTAAAGTAAATAAAATAACTAATAAAAATATCTAGTGTACATTAAAGTTCAGAAATTATTCACCAAATTAAATTGAGAAATTACCTGCAAGGGCAATAGTTTTTACAAAGCTTGGAGATGACTACACTGGAAGCATATCGAACTTCATCCCATGCTTTCTGAGAGTTGAAAGTCCCATCAAACAAGAGCTGCAAATTGTACTCTGAAGACAAAATTTTTTAACATTTTTCCGGAAATTGTAACAATTACTAACAAACATACACAATATTCAATATCAATAATCTTCTAAAATTGGCTCTGAAGTTATATTAAATAATATGTGCACTACATGCACAAAATGAATGGTGTTCTTTTTACGGTGAGTTCTTTCTTGAACACATAACACCAAGAAACAGATCTTATCTTATTTCTTTAGTTTCTTTTTTTCCAGATAAGATGAAAAACTTGAATCTTGGATATATTGCTTTACATGAAGAAATTAAAAAGAAAAAAAAATCCAAAATAATCAGAAATTACCTTCAGCAGAAGTTGTGGCCGTTAGGAAGATATTTCCTTTACCATTTACAATGCGCATCAGAGCTCCACTTAGCTGAGACTGTAAAAGAGCTCAAAAAAATGAATCAGCCAACCAATGGCAGGAAAAGGAAGATACAGCTGTTCCAAATTGGTGATTCATTTTGAAACAATTTGCATTACATCATTTATTGAATTTTTAATATTTAAATAGGATAACCAACATATAGTTTTCATAGGCAGTAGAATTATCTAGTTTAAACAAACAAATGATCGAAAAAGCCACAAAAGCAAGTGAACTCTAGTTAACAATTTATGATGTTCAATGATGCACTATATTCCATCTCCTTAGAACAATCAACTGTCTGAAATGTGTATTTACTGTCTATATCCAATAAGACAGGCATGTTCATGAGTCAAGAATAATGGACATTCAAAATCCAACATCTACGAACATAATCAAGACATTGGAAAACGTTTTTACCTCTTTTATTCCACGTAAAGGTGAACCTTTCACACCAAATATCACAAGAGGTTCTTTTTCAAGAGAAGGCTCCTGCAAAATAATAACAGAAAACTTCTAAACAGTAAATACCATGCACACAAACTTCCAAAACAAAAGGCCTTGGCAACACTATAAACCATAGGCCTCCAACAAAATCATTACGGTTAAGAAAATGAAGAGGTTATTGTCATAAAAACTAAGCAATACACATTATTAGCAAATGGAGAGAAAAAAAAAATACAAGCTTTAAAAAAATAAATAAATTCATGTAAGCGCTTTGTAATGATTACCGACCAAATACGAGGAAAAAAAACTAATCCAAACTATGCTCCTAGTTAAAACCCTCCTTCAAGTTTCTAATCATTACCAATAATACACTGCATATGCTCTAACTGATCAACCTGAGCTAAAGAGTGTTACATCAAGACATGAAATAACTTGCTTTGGCATATCAAAATCATGCCATCTCCTGAGTTACTAGTTGCCTGGGTATAACATAAGGTCAATGATGCACATGTACAAAATTTCAGTTTTGAGTATTTTGGCAAAGAGATTCAGATGCAGGACTGTAACTTGCTCTACAAAAAATTAAAAAAACTAATTCAAATATACAAAGGCTATCAAAGTTTTCCAAAATCTCCAACCAATTACTTTCTTCCAGAATGGATTTTAACAAAGATAAATTGGTAAGATCTGAAACTGAAGCCTTCAAAATAAAGAGACCCAGCATTGCAGAGAATCCTTTTCCCCTCTATTTCAATTCCTTTTACATGTTGAGCTTTAGGGGAAGAACATTAAAATCAAAACATTTCTCTATTTTCTCAGCCAATAAATTAACTTCTGCATTAGTTAGAATATGTGTTTTATTCCTCAATCCCCTTAAATTTTAGGGATACTTCACTTCTGAAATTTTCATCAAAATTAGTTAACTTTATTGATATTAACCCATGTAGAGCATTCGTAGTGACCATGAAAGCATAGTACTATCAAGTCAATTTAGTTCATACCTTTTTAAATATCTATAATTCCTTAGTTAATATACTTTAGCAGATCCACTTTCCAAAACCTGTTTTTACTCCTTGAATAAATGCTTGACCTCAAAAGCTGTTAAAAAATAACAGCAGTGGAGAATCGATGGGTTTCCGTAACAAAGTTGAAAACTATAAATTGATGACTACCTTGAATCTTCCATCTGCTGAAATCAACTTGATAAATTGTCTAGCATATTCTTTGGCAAGACCGCCATCTGAGGATATTATCGGAGGATGATTAGTTGACCTTGAAAGCCACAGAAGAATATCCTCAAGTTCAGGTTTATCAATCCCAATGAGCACAAGACAAGATTTTGGTACATTATCCCAAGGCTTTCCACTAATAGCTTCCACCCTTTTAAGCCCACTCCACTGAAAAACAAAGCGAGTTCCTCTGAAATGAAATAATAAATATGATCAACATCCTCAATCCATATTCAAAAGGGTTAAAGCCATTTTTTGTCCCTGAAAACAGGACTAATGTTCATTTCCATCCCAAAATTCAAAATTTGTTCAATATGATCCCTATGTATTGCATATTTTGACATTTTGGGTCCTTATATATTCCGTATTTTGGCATTTTTGGTCCCTATTGCTGACGTGGCGGTCATGTGGAATACCAATGAAATGCATATAATCTTTTTATTATTATGTTTAGGTCGTTATTTTGTTGATGTGGAGTGATAAGTGGCAGTATATGTTGATGTGGACCGTATTGAACAAATTTTAAATTTTTGGGATGGAAATGAACATTAGCCCTGTTTTCAGGGACCAAAAATGGATTTAACCCTATTCAAAAAACCTATAAATAGATTGATGAAGTTGGAAGTAAGTTCCATGTATGTGGCAAAGTATACTAATTGCACAACTGTTTGAATGGTTGTCAAACAGAAAGTTATGAAAAATAGGATAAGAAAAATGCGGAATCTATCTTGAAAAATCATGGTCATTTAATCAAGACGCTTTATCTTGTATAGACAGGTTTCCTGAAACATGCTCCAAAAACAACTTGACTTTTTTTCTACCTTCTCAATTACTTTAATATTCCAATATTGATGCTCAAGTCCAAGATACAAAGTTAATGATGAAAGAATAGATTTACCTATCCTCAGCAAACCATATAATGCCTTTAGCTCTAAGAAGCCCACATGAGTTACTCATCCTTGGTAAGATTTCAGACTGAAAAACAGCCAAAGACAATGGAACCTCACTTTGAAATGTAACGGATGAAAAAGATTCCCCATGTGACAAACCTAAAAGCAAAAGGGAGAGGTAAAACATTGAAACTGAAAAGTTGTGTCACGTCAAAAAGCATTATACCTTCTTGAAAGTGATGCACATTCATCAATAGTATAACAAATATGCAGTTGCATATGTAAGAAGTTAAAAATACCATGAAATCTAACACAAGAACAATTACCAATGAGATCGCTAAATCATAAATAGAGTTCGGACTGGAATTCCATGGATAATTTAGGCAGCATTTGTATGATTTCTGGGCCCTGGTTTTCCCAGTAACAGCACTCAAGTACACATGATATTAGAATAGTGCCAAGTACATCACATACACCAAGACTAAAAAATTTTATTTGGGTGGCAAGTTTCAGATAACCTTGGTCAACATCCTTTTCAGCTAGTTCTGAAACTTCTTTTTCTGAAAAAGAAAACAAGGTTCTAACTTTTTTGACTTGTAACAAACAATCATATAGACAATAAAGTAACTAAAAGTTCAGCAGAAACATTACTTTGTAATTCATATACTTAAGTTCATGGGGAGAAAAGATGAATAGCTATGACTGATGATACTTGTTGGCCAATATGCAGAACACAGGTTGAGCCCTAGTAATAATTTTAGTTTTCAAGGAAAATTTATGCCACATGTCATACCAGTTCCTGAATTTTTGGTGTTGCTTTGATCACTAGAAACAGAAGACTGGTTGCCAGTGTCATTAAGAGCAGAAACTGCCACTGAAGCATTGTCAAACACATTTCTCTGGAATTTCATTTTAGGCAAAGCTTCATGAGAAAGGATTGGCAAAACATTGTTGCCTTCCTCAGGCAAGCTCAAAGCTTCAATTTTACTACAATCAATCACAAGATCTAAAGGAACCTTACAGAACTGAGATCGAACAACCTTGGCACACCCTGTTAGTTTTTCTAATATGTCTTCTGCATCAGAGATCTGTCCAAGAGTAGCTAAATCACATCTGCAAGAGATTAGACACTGTTTAAATTGAATTATAGGATTGTATCTCCATTTAAAGAATTAGTTTATACAAATGACAAAAAGTCAAGTGGTCAAAGATTATTTAGAAAATTATAAAGAAAACAACAATAACAACAACAACAACAACAACTAAGCCTTAATCCCATACTAGATGGGGTCGGTTAAATGAATTCTCTGTCTCCATGTAGCTCTATCAAAAACAAGATCTGGATCGACATCTAATAAACGTAGGTCCTTAGACACTATCTCTCTCCATGTAATCCTCGGCTTACCTCTGCCCCTCTTTTTATCTTCTATTACTAAACTATCACATTTTGAATCGGGGAATCTACGGGTCTACGACGCATGTGTCCAAACCATCTTAAACGTCCTTCTCTTATTTTATCTTCAATTGGTGCAATATACACCTTATGTCGGATGTGTTCATTTCTAATCTTATCCGATTTTGTATGACCCCACATCCACCTTAACATTCTCATTTCTGTCATATTCATCTTATGGATATGTTGAACTTTAGTTGACCAACACTCACTCCCGTATAGTTATAAAGAAAACATAATAGTTTTTTGATTTGCAAACTGTAAACACATAAACATGTAATCCTCCAATAATAATTTACAATTCCTTAGTAAAATGAGAAACAGCTCTGCCACAACTTTCTTCTTTTGAGTTAATACCTAAAGGGCGTGTTTGGAACACCGGACAATATGAGATTGGATTGGATTATTATCCAAAATCCATTGCCTCGTGTTTGGTATGTAAGTGTTATCCTAGGATTTCTAATCCTAGGATAACAGTTACTTCATAAAACTTATCTCATGGTTTTTGGGGGGATTACACCGGATTGTTAACTATCTTCCACTTCCGCCTCTTCAACTGTCCACTTGTCTCCCAGCGCCAACCCTCATCATCCCTATCATCGTATAATTTAGGTAAGAAGATTATTTTAAAAATCTCATATTATCATATATGATTTTAATAGTTAATTAATTTCAATGAGAATCTTATAACATTCAAAAATGCAAGTTTTTATTATCTTTGTATGAATATTGTATTTTTGTTGGATAGAAACTCTTATCCAAAATCTAGAAATCAATTTTCTATTTCAAGTCAGCCTTATATAAAGCTCAATTTTTTTTTCAAGTTTCTATGATGAAAATCTATCATTATCCAAATTTGCTTAAGGAGTTCCTTAAACGAGTCCAACGAGTCCAACATGCTCGTTATGAACGCTTCATAGTGAATCTAGCATCTGTCTAGGAAGGTTTTTTCAATTTAGATCAATATTGTTTTAAACCATCCTATATCATCATAATTTTTAAATATAATTATTTGTTTATTTGGATAAGAAATCTATGAAATTTAAAGTTCTATGTTTTTTATCCTTTCATTTAAACTTTTAAATTAGAGAGAATATTTATTGATTTTTTATTTTAATCTTTAATAAACCAAACAACAAAATATTGTACAGAAGTTCTCAATAAAATAATCTTCTTACAAAATTTAAATATTAAAATGTAAACAGTAAAATACAGAATTTTTACAAACTAATTTGTAATATATGATATAAATAATAACTTAAAAATAAATATTAAAATATAAACAGTAAAATAGCCCTATCCAACATCCACCAAACACGGGATTTCTAATCCAGTTTTCTAATCCTGTACCAATAGCATAATAATATCTCATCCCATCCTATCTCATCCAATCCGAAATAATAATCCTATCCTATCTTGCGTACCAAACACGGCCAAAGAGTTTCCACACTTCTATTTTGCCCAACTATTTGTTGAGGATGTAAGGCACTCAAGAACCATAAGTTTGACAACACTTGATAATTCACATGTCTCAAAAGTAGCAACCAAATATTACTTCATACTCTGAAATCAACTTAAGCTTATTGTTAAAATGAAAGCAGTTTGAACAAAGGGGTGAAAACATACGAAGCATGAGCTATATGTTTATGTTATCATCAAGACTATTATATACATTCATTCAGGCTGAACATGCTTTCTGTGATGCATAAGTTCCAGTTTGAGCTTGTACCATAAGCTGATGGGAAAAATGAACTTATTGGCAAACATATATACTTCACACAACAAAATTTATTAGTGTACTGAGTTGTTTTCTATAAGCAAGTGTGTATAAATTATAAAAGCATCTAGTGTAGCAACATTTCATTAGTATCCACGAAAAATCATGAAAGATCATAGAAAACACAAGAATTCTATCTCAGGATACATTTCAAATTTACAAAAATATACAGAAGATTGTATAGTATATTGAAATAAAGCAGTAAATAAAATCATCTCAAATGTTCCAAGAATCCACACTTTTACTCAGCATAATGTCAAAACAAAAAAAAAATGGAGTATTCATAAAGGCATACTTGTTCAATAACACGATATCCACATGCTCCAACTGCTTCTTCACAAGATTAATGTTTATAATCTTATGAAGTGACTCCGCATCAACCACAGTTATGATGAGATCCAAATGCATGCCCACTTCTTCTAATTGTGGCACAAACTTATCCGGCTGTGCCAACCCAGAAGTCTAAATGAAAAATTAAATGCATCAACATCAATAAAAAGTAATAGATAACTGGACAATAAGTGAATTCGATAAGTAATACTTTAAGTTGCATTTTTTGCCCATAAAATGTCAAAATCCCATCTTGGAACTTCAGCTTCTAAAATTCCAAACACCATCATGCTAGAGAACTAGAACTTAAAACTTTAGGAAAAAACAACTTTTTTCCCCTCCACACCGACCTAGTAAGTGTCCTACTAAACAAATATTTAACTATACATTCTTCACCATAATTATGAAAAAAAAAATGCAACAAACGAAGCACATTGAAGCTAAGATTGATAATAGAACCTCAATAAGCAGGCAATCGAAGTTGTGCTTGCTATCAACGATCCGCTGGAGGGCCTCCCTAAAAGGCCCCTTCACATCACAACACGCACAACCTAACAACAAATCAAAGTTAGGGTATCCTTCCCAGAAAGAAAGACAAATCAGAGACAAAGAACAAGCAAAAAGGGGAAGTGAGGGTTAAGGAAGACCATGCGTGAGCGCGACGGTGGAGAGGTTGAAGGCGGAGTTGATGCGGGTGGAGTCCAGGAGGAGTGAATCAACGTCGGAATCAGCGAACTCGTTGACGAGCACGGCTATGCGGAGGTCGCCACGGTTATCGAGGACGTGGCGGAGGAGCGAGGTCTTGCCGCTGCCGAGGAAGCCCGTCACGAGGGTGCAGGCCATCCGACCGCCGCCCAAGCCGGAGCTCCGGTTGAACACGAGGTTCTCAAACGTCACGCTCATCTCGTTCCCCTCCATTGATGCCCCCTTTCGTTCTCGTTCTTGTTCTCCGTCGCGTCAAGAACAAGCTCAGTAGCGTTCTTGAATTCTTGATAAATAAATAGAATTAAATTAGTTAACACCCTTGTGATATTTAATTATTAAATTAGAAAAATAAAATAATTTTTAGTTTTATAATTTTTATAAATCATTAAAGTAGGGGTTTATATATATTTCAATTTGTATATATACCTTAGAAAGTTTAGATTTTTATAAATTTATATAATTCAAATTTAGTTTTATATTTTTGTAAATAGTAAAAGTAGGGGGTTTGCACAAATTTTCTATTTGTATATATCCTTCCAAAGTTTAGATTATTTATAAATTTATATTTTTAAAGTATGTCTAATTATTATTTTTAAAATATGTATATATGTTTACCAAGAGTATCTATACAATTCTTTCTTATATACTCTTAAAAGTTTATTTTTAAAATAAACTTTCTAAAAATTCTTCTCTTCTTTCTTATATACTCTTAAAGCTCAAAAAAAATTTATCAAATAAATAAAAGGGTAAACGACACAGATGGACACTAAATTAGATGCGAGTTCCTATTTTGGTCACTCAATTAAAAAAAATTTCAATTGACTCCCTTAACTTATTTTTCTCTTCCAATTAGGTCACTATGGCATACAGCGTTAACAGTAAGCTGACGTGGCAAGCCACATCTTACCACGTCATATTGGATAAACGACATAGATGGTCACTAAACTATGTGTGAGTTCTTATTTTGGTCACTCAACTTTTTTTTTTGTTCATTAGTGTAAAATGTTTTTTTCTGTAAAAATTAATAAGTTATATGTCTAAATGCTGTAAAATACGTAACACAAACCACTCACACTACAGAATTTGAAAGAGCAAATTTCTGATAGTAAAATACATGGAACTATATTTACACATAATTTGCTTCAAAATCAAACATAACTAGTTAAAATACATAACACAAGTCACTCATAGTACAGAACTGGATTTTCACATAATTTTCTTTAAAATCAACTGTGACAACAAGGGAAAGAATAATGTGTAAATCCAGTTCTATTGATTTTGAAGCAAATTATGTGTAAATACTATGAGTGGCTTGCGTTATATATTTAAACTAGTTTTGTTTGATTTTGAAGCAAATTATGTGTAAATCCAGTTCTATATATTTCTCTATCATAAATTTGTGCTTTCAGATTCTGTATTGTGAGTGTCTTGTGTTATGTATTTTATAGCATTTATGATGCAGGAGAGCCCGAGTCAGACGATGCCGAGCTGTCTGATTGCACCATGAGAACTTTGACATATCACGACTTGGCGGACTGACGTAAAGGCGAAAGGTGATTGAGTCAAGTTTGGAATTGGGGAGCACTTTGGACACGTTTCGGTATTTTGGCCATAACTTTGGCTACCGATATCGGATTCGCGCGCTCAACCCCAATTCGGAAAGCTCGTCTCGACGCACACTTGGGGTCCATCAAGACCCTTCCTTCACCCTCAAATTCCACTGTTTTCCCCGTCGTTGCTTCGTTTCTCGGTGTTTTTTTTTTCATTTTTGGCAATACTTCGTATGCCAATTTAGGATAGGATATGAATCCGATTTGAACTCGGATTTTTAGGAGTTATCTGTTTTGTTTAGTTATTTTAGAATTAGATAAGTTTTTCTATTAGACCAAAATTTGCCGATTTGGGCAAATTTGGATAAGAAGATAGAATTTCTAGGTTATCTAGGTTAGTTCCTTTTAGCTATTTAAACCCGGCTTATGGGTTGAATTTTATTCATTGATTATTGAGTTATTTTCCTTTTAAAGTTTCAGAGACTTTTCTTCTCTGTTTGTCCTCCCTTTTTCTTGCTCTTCTATCAATCCCCCCTGTTTACCACCGCCTACAGGTTAATCACTGCCCTGCCCGGCGTCAGTTGGTATCAGAGATCATCTTCTTCCTGTGGCCTCGGCATCAATGGCTGGAGGTCGTGGTGGCCGTGGTGGTCATCGTGGTGGACATGTTCCGGTAGAGGAAGGTCCGTCTCGAGACCTAATCGCCTTGGAAGCGATGAACGAGGATCTGCAGAGACAAGTGGCGGAATTGACCCAATGATTGGCAGCGCGAGATTTGGGGGATCGTGAGGTTTCAAACCACGACTCCGAGTCTACCTTCGTCAACCCCTATTCCCGGCGGATGCAGTCCAGAGAGTACCGTGCACGAGAGGAGCATCACGGAGATCTCGGCTTTCAGGTGGAGTTGCCTGAATTTACTGGAACCCTACATGCTGAAGTCTTCATCGACTGGCTGAACGAGGTCGAGAGGATATTTGAGTACAAGGAGGTCCCTGATCGTCTGAAGGTGAAGCTAGTTGCCATCAAGTTGAAGGGTCGAGCATCCGCGTAGTGGGAGCAGTTGCGGCGTTCATGGGATCGGCAAGGCAAACCAAAGATCGTAGATTGGGACAAGATGAAGAAGAAGATGAAGGGGCACTTCCTCCCCTTCGACTACACCCAAACCTTGTTTCAACGACTTCATACGTTGAGACAGGGCGCAAGATCGGTAGATGAGTACACAGAGGACTTCTACCAATTGATCGCGCGGAACGACTTATCCAAGACGGAGGAGCAACTGGTGGCTCGATATCTAGGAGGTCTGCGCCAATCAATACAAGATGTTCTCAGTCTACACTCATTATGGACTGTTTCGGAGGCATACCAACGCGCCCTCACTGTTGAAAGGCAGCAGAATAGAAGACCACCAATAAGGAGCGATCAGAGTAGCCGGACCGCTCACCCTCAGGCACCCCGCCCAGTCCAGCAAGTACCGTCAGGTAGTTCTAACTCTGGAGTTCATTGTTATAGATGTGGTGAGCAGGGACATAAATCACTCGAGTGTCGGAAACCTGCTAGTTAGAAAGGCAAGAACCTGATGATTGAAGAGATCGAGGCTGAGGATAAGGAGCCAGTTTATGATGATTATGCGATGATGATGAAATTTGGTGATGTCTTTGATTGGGGATGGCCATGAGACCCTCGTTATTCGCAAGAGTCTGCTGGCACCCAAGGATGAATCAAGGGACGGCTGGCTGAGAAACAACATCTTCCACACCACCTGCACAGTGGCCGACAAAGTTTGCAAGGTGATCATCGGCAGTAGTTCGCGAGCGTGGTGTCCGAAGGCGGCCCGAAGTTGCGGTTGAAGAGCGAGGAAGGCGACATCCGAAGCCCTACAATCTATCATGGTTGAGCAAAGGCAACGAGGTAAAAGTAGATTGGCGATGTCTCGTGTCTTTCTCCATTGGGCAGAGGTACTTTGACAATGCATGGTGCGACGTCGTGTCAATGGATGCATGTCACCTACTACTGGGGCGACCATGGCAGTATGATCGGAGCGTGGTCCACGATAGAAGGAAGAATACTTATTCCTCAAAGATCAAGGGAAAAGATGCGTGTTGGCACCCCGTAGAAGAAAAGTATCCTGCTCCGGTAACCAATACTAACCTACTTTCTATGTCCAGATTTTTAAGCGGGATCAAGCAGGGCGATGTAGTCTATGCATTGCTACCTTGCATGCATAGTACCACAGACATGAATCCAGATCTGCTAATAGAAGTGCAGTTACTCCTAGAGTTCGCGGACTTGATGTCAGAGGAACTTCCCCCATGACTCCCACCTATGAGGGACATCCAACACCAGATAGATCTTGTCCCAGGATCTAGTTTGCCGAACCGACCCGCATACCGCCTCAGTCCCAAGGAGGCCGAAGAATTGCAGCGGCAAGTGGAGGAGTTATTAAGGAACGGCTACATCCGAGAGAGCATGAGTCCTACTTGGCAGTTCCGGCCATATTGGTGCCAAATAAGGATGGCTCAAATTGGCGCATGTGTATAGGCAAACCGAAAGCAATCAATAAAATCACCATCAAATACCACTACCCCATCCCCACTTTGGATGACATGTTGGATCAGACTATCTTGCTCAAAGGTCTTCTCAAAAATCGACCAAGAGCGGATACCACCGCATCGTATCGGCCTGAGATGAGTGGAAGACGGCGTTCAAGACACAAAGATGGATCATGCGAGTGGATGGTGATGCCTTTTGGGTTGTCCAACGCCCCCAGCACATTCATGCGATTCATGCACCAGGTTTTGCGACCGTTTATGGGCAAGTTTGTGGTGGTCTATTTCGATGACATCCTCATCTATAGTCCGAGTTGGTCCTCACACTTTGACTATCTTCGCGCTGTCTTTGAGTTGTTGAGAACGGAGCGCCTGTTCGCCAGTCGAAAGAAGTGTTCCTTCTTCACCACTTTTATGACCTTCCTTGGTTTTGTTGTTTCTACTGACGGTGTTCATGCAGATCAATCAAAGATCGATGCAATCTTGGAGTGGCCCAGACCGAGGACCTTGCATGATGTTCGAAGCTTCCATGGGCTGGCCTCGTTCTACAGAAGATTCATCCGGAACTTTAGCACGCTGATTGCCCCCATCACGAGTGTCTCAAGGGGCGTGATTTCAAGTGGGACGGATGAGGCCGAAAATAGCTTCCACACAGTCAAAGCAAGATGGCAAGCACCGTTCTCGCACTTCCCGACTTCGACAAAGTGTTCGAGGTCAATTGTGATGCATCCGAGTTGGCGTTGGAGGTGTTACGAGCGGTCGGGATGACCGGTAGCTTTCTTTAGTGAGAAGGCAGCCGGGTCGAAGAAGAACTACTCCACTTATGACCTGGAGTTTTATGCCATAGTTCAGTCGCTGAAGCATTGGCGCCACTACCTCATACAGAAGGAGTTCATCCTATTCACCGATCATGAAGCCCTGAAGTACATCAATGGCCAACACAAACTGAGCAGGCGGCACGGTAAGTAGGTGGCGTACTTGCAAGAGTTCACCTTTACTCTGAAGCATCAAGCAGGAAGCCTCAACCGTGTAGCAGATGCTTTGAGCCGCCGCAGTTCTCTTCTCACCACAATGAGCGCCAAAGTTGCAGGGTTTGAAGCTTTCACGGATATGTATGCGGATGATCCTTCCTTCGGGTGGATCCTTCAAGAGGTAACCGATGGACATCGTCACGATTTTATTTTGCATAACGGTTACCTGTTTCGTGGCTTGCAGTCATGCATCCCCGACTGTTCATTGCGACAGCAGATCATGAGCGAACTCCATAATGAGGGGCACTTTGGTCGTGATAAGACCTACGCCCTCATAGCTGCAGACTTTTATTGGCCAAAGTTGTCTAGCGACGTGGCTCACTATGTGGAGCGCTGCTTTGTGTGTCAGCGGGCCAAAGGAGTTCTCACCAACGCAGGCCTGTACACTCCCTTGCAAGTCCCTGAAGCCCCTTGGCTTGACGTCAGTATGGATTTTGTTCTGGGCCTTCCCTGCATTACGCACTGGGGCCTCAGACTCTATCATGGTGGTGGTTGACAGATTTTCCAAGATGACCCATTTTGTAGCTTGTCGGAAGACTATGGATGCTACCCGCATCGCACATCTTTACTTTCGAGAGGTTGTTCGCTTGCATGATGTCCCTCCCTCCATCACATCCGATCGTGACACCAAGTTCGTTAGCCTCTTCTGGAGAAGCTTGTGGGGAAAATTGGGGACACAATTGAACTTTAGCAGTGCATACCACCCCCAGACAGATGGCCAGACTGAAGTGGTGAACCGGAGTTTGGGCAACCTATTGAGGAGCTTGGCTGGAACTAAACCGAAGCAGTGGGATTTGACACTACCTCAAGCTGAATTCGCCTACAATAGATCAAAGAATCGGACTACCGGCTTGAGCCCATTCGAGGTTGTCTATGGGCGGAACCCATCAGGAGTACTTGATCTTACCCCCATTCCATGGATTGGTCGTGTTCACCACCGAGCTGATGAGATGGCTGAGCACCTTCGGGTTATTCATAAGCAGGTCAAGTCAACTATTCAGGAGAATAATACCAAGTACAAGATGAATGCAGACAAATGGAGGCGTCAGGTGCTGTTCGATGAGGGCGACTTAGTGTGGGCTGTCCTCACTCGAGATCGCTTCCCTGTGGGTGAGTATAACAAGCTGAAGGAACGAAAGATCGGACCCTGTGAAGTGCTACAGAAGATCAATAACAATGCATACCGTTTGCGCCTTCCCAGTTATTTGAAGACCTCTGACATCTTCAATGTGAAGCATCTGAGCCCTGTTTTGTGGAGTCGACTTATCCTATTACAAACTCAAGGGCGAGTTCTTTCCAACCCGGGGAGACTGATGCAGGAGAGCCCGAGTCAAACGATGCCGAGCTGTCTGATTGCACCATGATGCGATAAAAATCCGCAAGTGTACGGGTCGTATCAAGTAATAAAGTGGACTATGAAAGTCGGGTTGTCGAACCTCAGGGACCGAGAAGTACTAGTACTAACTAGTCGTCTATTATCTAGTCTAAACAAAGATTGGTGATTGTTTGAACTAATCTAAACTAAGAAAACCTAAAAATTGGATATCACTAATGGCGGGATTGAATCTTGGGGTAAATCAATCATAGGAAAGGGGTATTCGGGCAATGAATCCCCCTTGGGTTCTCATTAAGATAGATAATGAATGCGAAGATTACTAGTTGCAATGGATTGGACCAAGGGTTCCTATCGTGCTTTCACTCACTCTCTAATCCCGAGGTGAGCTACTAATCCTAGTGCCCTTACCGATGATGTTCTCGAACCTATGTCTTGGAAGGATTATGGGAATAATACATCTAAAGGGGTCGCTCTCCTAAGTACCCGGATTCCCGGTATACTCACAATCCTTTCTATTGGAGATGGTCTACACACGGGGAGGCGTTCGCTTCTTCCCCCATATGGACTATGAAAATCCCTCCGGGCTCTCGCAACGTAGAGGGATTCACTTACATTAAAACATCCAATAGATCTCAATCATGGTAAAACAACTAGATAATCATTTAACAATCAAAATCAAAGTTCATATATAACCCAAGGGTTCAACATGCCCAAATACCTACACTATTAGTTCCCCATGAAAGAGGAACACAAATCCAATACAAATAAAGGAGAAAACATCAAAATAAACACAAATAAACCTCCCTCCGATGTTCCCTCCGCTGTTGGTGTGCCGATTGGATTGTTGATGATGACTCCCTTCAAACCCTAGCTCGTTCCCAAGTGGATCCCTTCAAACCCTAGCCATTGATGAACTCCAAGATCTCCAAGACGGCCCAAAAGGTAGCCAAAGGCCAAGAGATACCTCATTAACCCTAAAACATTGGTATTTATAGGGTTTCCCCTTTAGGGTTCGTGTGGGGCCAAATCGTGTAAAAAATCGGATGCAGATCGGGCTCAGAAATAGGTCCATACAGGCCCGTATACGGGCGTATGTCAGCCCGTATGGCTTTCAGGTCCCTCCATACGGACCTATATACGGGCTGTATGGCTTTCAGGCCCCTTTATACGGGCCTGTATACGGGCCGTATATAATCCCGTATGACTGGATTTGCATTGCGCAGTCTTCATCAAGCACTCGATCGGATGACCAATTCTTGTCGGATTGACCTGAAATTTTAACTGAGTGTTCCTAACTTGTTTATCTTCAATATGAACGGTGGAGGTTCGATTTAGAGTCCTGTAGATTTTGTAATAAATTTCTGATCTTTGCTGCTCTTTCAGGACTGCTGCAGTTTTCTCTAATTGCTCCCCTTTTCGCCTCAAATGATGTAGAATTTCTTCCTTTTTATTCTTGAGGCTCTCTAATGCCCTGTAGATAAGAATTTACACTAATTAAGTACCAATGGGCTAAAATTACTCCAAAATGGCATTAAAACATATAAGAGAATGATGGGAAAATTTGCTCAATTGAACACTTATCACACCATGAGAGCTTTGACATACCACGACTTGGCGGACCGACGTAAAGGCGAAAGGTGATCGAGTCAAGTTCGGAATTGGGGAGCACTTTGGACACGTTTCGGTATTTTGGCCATAACTTTGGCTACCGATATCGGATTCGTGCGCTCAACCCCAATTCGGAAAGCTTTTCTCGACGCGCACGTGGTGTCCATCCCTTCCTTCACCCTCAAATTCCACTGTTTCCCCCTTCGTTTCTTCGTTTCTCGGTGTTTTTTTTTTCCATTTTGGCAATACTTCGTATGCCAATTTAGGATAGGATATGAATCCGATTTGAACTCGGATTTTTTGGAGTTATCTGCTTTGTTTAGTTATTTTAGAATTAGATAAGTTTTTCTATTAGACCAAAATTTGCCGATTTGGGCAAATTTGGATAAGAAGATAGAATTTCTAGGTTATCTAGGTTAGTTCCTTTTAGCTATTTAAACCCGGCTTGTGGGTTGAATTTTATTCATTGATTATTGAGTTATTTTCCTTTTAAAGTTTCAGAGACTTTTCTTCTCTGTTTGTCCTCCCTTTTTCTTGCTCTTCTATCAATCCCCCCTGTTTACCACCGCCCGCAGGTTAATCACTACCCTGCCCGGCGTCAATTTAGACAGCCAACTTATTAACTTTTACAGAATAAGAGCATTTTATAGGAATGAACCACAAAAAATAAAAAAATTAATAAATATTAGTTGAGAGACCAAAATAGGAACTCACACATAGTTTAGTGACTATGTGTGTAGTTTACCCAATCTGACGTGGTAAGATGTGGCTTGCCATGTCAGCTTGCCGTTAACGCCGTAGGCCATAGTGACTTAATTGGAAGAGAATAATATTTTAAGGGAGTCAATTGAAAATTTTTTTAGTTGAGTAACCAAAATAGGAACTTACACATAGTTTAGTGACCATGTATGTCGTTTACCCTAAATAAAATAATGATTTATAGAAAATTTGAAAAAATAATTTTTTTTGTTATTCCTAAAATAGCTACATAAGAGACTCATATAATCAGATAAAGTCTTATCCTTTGTTCTTCCTTCCAATAAGTTTTGGTACCGCATCACCGGAAATGAAGATACCAAAAGATAGTAGTTGAGTCCTTAAAGATGTGGTGGTCCACAACGGCCGAAAACTCATTAAAGACCTAGCGCTACACCCCTCTTGCGAAAGGAGATAGAACCCATGTCATGTTCCTCGGATGATCTCCCCGTTCACCTAGAAAATCTTGGAGGCGCATTTCCCCGACAACTTCGACGCATCTCACATGGCCGACTATGACGGCACAACAAATCCGACTGACCACTTGGGAACCTTCCGCACCATGATGCTAATCCACGGGACTACCGATGTCCGCATGTGTAGGGTCTTCCCAATAATGCTGCGCGAAACAACAATAGCCCAAGAAATGATTATTTTTTATGTTGACCACAACAATTCCTTGCTTTGGATGCAAGCGTTGCACCAAATTGCCCATGCATCCACCATTGACCATAACCAGACAACGAAATCCAATTTGAGAGAAGTTGATTCTTATACTCTTCATGAGAAGATACACTGAAAGAAAAGGTGATCCATAGTCTCTTGCTTCGAGTGAGCCGGGAGAAGCCAAGAGAAGATCTTAACTTTGTAAGGTACCAGAACCAGGAGTCCACTAGAACACTCCATAAAGTGGTGATCAGACACCGTTGTCAACAAGTAGGCAATGGAAACTTCAAACCTAGAAGTGGCCAATCCTCTAAGGGGTCCAAGTTCTTCAGTTCTACTCTTGTGACCATTGGACCTCTTAGAGCATCTCTATTAGCAGCATACCCTCTACATGAACCTTTCCATCTACACCTTCCCTCACCGTCCACACACACCGCTGCACTCCATTATCAATGGGTGTACACAATTGCTGACACATTAATGTGCATTGGTTGCTCCTTAGAAGGTTGCTTGAAAGCATCATTTCTGCTCAAAATCACATGTCCAATTGTCAAACTAAAAGGAGGTATCACATGCCATTTTCTATTTCCACAACTTGATTTTAGAGTAGAAGAGACCTTTGGCATCAAGTAGCCCCTACTATATATTGGACGCTTGTCTAGAGCTAACTGTTGAGTAGTCCTATAATGGCCACCAACCATAGTATTTAGAGAACATGAATTGCTTCCACATTAATGTATCTTCAACCCAAGAAGCTTAAGTTAAAGAGTTCAAGATTAGGAAGCCAATGCCCCCAATCTCTAGCACCCTACAAACTTGTTGCCAGCTAACCAGATTGTAACCTGAGTCTCAACCACCATCCAGGCTTCCATACAAAGCGAGCTGGTAACTAGTTAGATTCATGGGCCACCTACTTCGGGAGGTGATGGAAAGAAAGGAAGTGGTTTAAGCTTGCCATGAAGACTACATTTGTAAAACCCGCCCTGAGATAAATAAAGATTTAATTTTTTCAAAATTTTTAAATGTCAAATTTAATATAGTGAACAGTAAAAATTTGGGAAAAATCACATGTCTGAATAACCTAGATTAATTAAGCGGTAATTAATCAAGGTTAATCAATTGTTAATTAATGCAGATTAATTATCAAGAAAAGAAAATAGACAAATATTCAAGTTCCGAGAAAGGTGAATCTGGTCGGGGACTGAGACAACCCCGTGATGCCACAGTATGCCCGTGACGAAGGATTTGACCGAAAAGCCAATATTCCCGGATCTGGTCCGACGAGAGACCGATCCCGTGATAATACAGTGTACTAGTGCCACTTGGACTATTGACCCGAGATTCACGGATCTGGGTCGGGCATGAGGATGAGAGAATTATGATAGTGGACCCTAGTTAAATAGAAATCATTCACTTACCCGAGATTGAACAGTACACATGTGAGAGAATAGTAAACATGTGATATATAGAGGATTTTTAATTTATTAAAAAATAATAAATTTTATGTTATTACATAACAAAGAAGAGAGAGATATTTTCATATCTCTCTCTTTCTCTTTCTCTCATGATATGAATTTCAGATCTAGAAATTCTTCTTCTTCGGTTGAGCGAACCCACGCCTAAGAACTCCCAACCGCCTCCACGGAGGCTCATCGCCACCGATCACCACCCCCATTCAAAGCCCGCACTGCTCCAAGATCCCCACCACCGCTGCCACGGGCTTCCCACGCACTGCCTGCCTCATGCACGACTACTGGCCGACCCGGCCGGCCGACGCCGGCAGTGCCAAGTCCCACGCCGATTTCCCCACCACGCCGCCACGGCCGCGGCCTAAGCCCTCCCCAGCCGCATTGGATCGACTGCCAACGGGCCTCCGCCTGCACACTAGCCGGCCCAACCTTTCTCACCCTCACCACGCCTTTGCGGCCGTCGTCCCCTTCCTCGACCTCCTCGACCAACACCGCAGCCTTACCACGGCAGACTTGGACCTTCACCCTCTTGCTCCTTCTTGCTCCCGTTGAGATCCCGGTCGTGATTGACGACCGGTGAAGCTCCGACGAGCTGCAGGACTAGGAAGGGAGACTCATTGTTATATATCAACAACTCAATCTCGAACTATAAGGTAACGACCAACTCCTCATTGGACCCGGTCGGTCGTGGTTGTTAATAGACTTCATTATATTTAATTAAGGGAATTAGAAGCCCTAAATTTCTCTTAGTAAGAAGTTAATGGAATTGTATGCGTGGTTGAATGATATGTGAATTATGAAACCCATGTGTAATGGGTTTGTTGGTGAATGTTTGTATAATTTTCGGGACCCTCTAAATAGAGGAGGTGCTGCCCGATTTTTCTTGAAATCCCTAAGTTTAAATGCTCTATTAACGATCATGTTAACATGTCTAATTATGATTAGTTCCATGATTAACATGCTTAATGGTTTCATGCTTTAGAATAATTAGCTTTGCCTAACTAAGCATGCGTTGTGACACCCTAAGGGTCTTAAAGACATTAAATACTTGTTAAGTAAGAAAACATGATTTAGTTTAAGGATTCATGTGTAATCGTATTTCGTATTTAGATAGGAGATTGCTTAAGTGTAGAGACACTGAGAGTTTCTATCTATTTACTAGATCCTGATTCGGACGCGTGAGACGCGACGAGGATCGGTGATTTGCTTCTAGCCAGTAGGCTCTTGCACGAGAGGTTTGTGAGTATTCCTTCCTCCTAGCTTGCTTTGATTTTTGTGCCTTATTTCCTCAAGAGGTTCCCAATACATATTTGAGAAGGGTTTCCTCATATGTATCGGTTTTACATCTTGAGGAGATTATTGCTTTCATGTTTTTCTTATGCGTATTTGAGTAGAGTTTACTCCTTAGATACGTATTGACTTCCGATCTCGATGAGGTCACTAATTATTATATATTCAAGATGTTGCTGCCTTGGATATATATATATATATATATATATATATATATATATATATATATATATATATATATATATATATATTTGTTGTTAGGTATTTGTACTAGCAATCTTTTACTTTCAGACAAGATACATCGGACGGATGCCCTGGCAGAGGGCATATAGTATTTGGCCACTAGGCCCCGGCAAAGGGCGTATAATATCTGGCCACGAGCACTTGATGCTCCATAGGATGGATGCCCCTGCTAGGGCATGATAATATCTGCCACTGGCTACCGTCAGAGCGGCATTTTCTGTCCACGTGCACATGATTATTATAGCGCTATCCGGCTTAGGCCGAAGACGATACTGATGGTGTCGTTGATGTCGTAGACATCTTAGTATCTTATATGCCAGAGATTGAGTACATCTGTGGATTTATTCACATTCCTATTACTTGTTATTTGCTAGTGATTTATGACTCACTCGCATGTTTGCTTTTGATCTATCTTATTTCTTGTTTATGGCTTCCGCCTCTTTTATTGTTTATGCGACCCTACTGGGCCTATTTCTTTAGGCTCATGCACTTGACTTGTGTGTTTCTCAGGTTCAGACAAGGAGGAGTAGGGTCGAGCTTAGGCGGGGATATACCGAGTAGTTGACTCGGTTACTTGTACTTACCTCGAGGTCTGCATACCTCTTTTATCTTGTGTGAGACTTGTATTTGTACTCTTTTGTTATACGGATATCTAGGGGTGACTGGACTAGATCCTAGTCTTGGGTTGTGTAAACCCAATATTGTACTTGTACGGAGTTGTATAAACTCCTTTCTTCTTTTATCTTATGATTCCGCTGTTGTCATTACCTCTGAATACTTAATGTGTAAGAGTCTCTGAGGCCTTGCGCCTGAATGGGGACTAGTCCCTCGCTTGGAGTCTTGACGGTTGTCTACGTGCTGGCCGTGGTTCGGGCGTGACAATTTTTATGGTATCAGGCGGTACAATTCAAGTCAGCCTCTAGCTATCTTAGCAACTTAGGAGTCGAGTCTATATTTGTTGAGAGAACGGGTTGGGAAGTGTACTAACAACTTGAAACTTTTCTATGTCGTAGAAGTCATGCCTCCGAGACAAGGGCAGCCGAGCAAGCCGGCGGTGAGCCCACCCCCGGAGCCCATGCACTGGTAGGAGGAGGTTCCAGTCGGTTCAGATGAGGATGCCCCGCAGGCGCCGGCCCCTGAGACTGGTGCTCCTAAGACCTAGTGCACTTACGACAGTGGGTCATCCTGCTACCCCACAGGGGCTACTCCCACTACCCTTGTTACCTCAAGCTACTTACCCGGCTACCCCGCACGCAGGATACCCCGACACCCTCAGGGGATATCCTCGACCAAGTACCGGTGGGTACCACCCGCCCGCCTACCGAGCGTATCCCCGTCCCACACCGGGGAGGACACCATGGCCTCAGCACTGTGGGGCCTATCCGCACCTCGGCTGATGTCAGCCCGTGCGGTGAGATGACGAGGATGATGCGCGACCAAAGACGAAAGCGGCCAAAGCTGGCGGCGATGGCGAGACCCGCACTCCTACACGAGCCCCCCTGCGGCTCCCTCGGTGGCAGCCGTGGTGGTGCCGTGTGAGTTCTCTGGCAGAGTTCCGGAGGCATGGACCCCCACCCTTTGAGGGAGGTACCGACCCAAATGTAGCAGAGCAGTGGATAGATGAGATCGAGGCTACCTTCCAGGCTATGTAGAGCCCGAAAGAAGACATGGTGAGACTAGCTGCCTACATGCTAAAGGCCGCGCCAGAGGTTGGTACAAGACTGAAGTAAAGAACAAAGGTGAAGAAGGCTTTGGGTCTTGGGAAGAGTTCAGAACTACCTTTTTAACAAATATTTTTCGAAGCGCATTGTGCTCATGACTCAGCAATTTTTGACCTTGCAGCAGGAGACTAGGACCGTCGATGAGTACGAGGCCGAGTTTGAGCGGCTTTCTAGGTTTGCCTCTACGCTTGTGGCTGACCCATTGTTTAAGGCCCGCCAGTTTGTTAGTGGCCTGAGGCCCAACCTCCCGGCTGCTCTGACGCCGTCTCGAGATGTCCCTTCCACGAAGTTGGTGGAGATAGCCAAGGACGCCGAAAGTTAGCTTGGCAGAAACACAGGAGCCACGCGCAAGCGAGGCAGCGCCGTAAAGGAAAGAGCTCCGTGAAGAGTGAATCTTCGTGGGTAGTTCAGGCGCTCCGTGAGTGAGCGCCGTCCAGTCCCACTTTATAGCGTATCTTCCTCGCCGTCCGAGTCCGAGGCGTGAGGATCGCCGTGGAGGGGCCCACGTCCTTATTGCACCCGTTGTGGAGGCACACACACTAGAGAGCAGTGTTGGCACCAGGTAGATATATGTTTCCGATGTGGTAGCACCGAGCACTACAGAGCCGATTGCCCCCTCGATCCGGCCGGGTCGCCAGGAGGGGACGGGTCCCAGACAACACCAGACAGGCCCCCAAAGACACCTGGAGGGTCACAACAGCAGGCTACGGGAGACCGAGGCCAGAGAGGAGGATCCAGAGGCGAGAAGGGGAGGGGGAAGGCAGCAGTTTCCCCTTCTTCTTCTAGTCGACCAGTTCCTCAGGGTCGGGTTTACAACCTGACTCAGGAGGATGCCCGGACCTCTCATGAGGTGGTTACAGGTACTATTACTGTCTGCTTTTACTATGCTCATACATTGTTTGATCCCGGGGTGAGACATTCCTTCGTGTCTACTTCATTTGCCCGGAGAAATAAACTACACCACGACCTGTGCATCGATACCCCGGTAGGAGCGATGAAGATCGTGGACAGATTGGCACCAAAGTGCTCAGTAGTGATCGAGGGTTTAACTTATCACGATCTACATCTGATGGAGTTGCGCGACTACGACGTCATCCTATGCATGGATTGGCTCTCCTCAGCATATGCGGTGCTAGACTGCAGAAGGAAGAGGGTACACTTCCGATTTCCAGACTATGAAGAATTTATCTTCAAGGGCAGCAAAAGCTATTCTATGGCTCGAGAGATATCTGCACTTCGGGCCAGGAAACTGATCAACAGGGGTTGTGTCGGGTTTCTGGTGTCTATCTCAGAAGCAAAGGACGCTCAGTACCGCGATTGGAGCAAATTCACGTAAATGCGTGACTTTCCGGATGTGTTTCCAGATGACTTACCAGGATTAGCCCCAGAGAGGGAAGTGGAATTTGGCATCGACCTGGCTCCAGGAACGCATCCATATCTAGAGCTCCATATAGAATGGCACCTGCCGAGCTGAAAGAGTTGAAGCAACAACTTGAAGAACTTCTGGATAAAGGTTTCATCCGGTCGAGCATGTCACCTTGGGGAGCCCCAGTACTATTCGTTAAGAAGAAAGACGGATCGATGAGACTGTGTATTGACTACCGAGAGCTCAACAAGGTGACGATCAAGAACAAGTATCCTCTACCGAGGATAGATGATCTGATGGACCAGCTACAGGGAGCACAAGTGTTCTCCAAGATAGACTTGAGATCTGGGTACCATCACGTACGGATCCGGGGCGAGGATATCCCGAAGAGTGCCTTTCGTACGAGGTATGGGCACTATGAGTTCCTAGTTATGCCGTTTGGGCTTACCAACGCCCCAGCGGTGTTCATGGATTTAATGAATCGAGTATTCAGACGATACTTGGACCGGTTCGTAGTCGTCTTCATCAACAACATCCTGATCTACTCCAAGAGCAAGAAGTTGCATGCGAAGCACTTGAGGCTGGTATTGGAGGCCCTGAGAGATCAGGAGTTGTATGCTAAATTTTCCAAGTGTGACTTCTGGCTGAACAGTGTTGCTTTCTTGGGGCACGTCATCAGTGGAGATGGAGTTTCTGTGGACCCTTAGAAGATTGAAGCGGTAGTAGATTGGAGTAGACCGAGCACCGTTAGAGAGATCAGGAGCTTTCTGGGGTTAGCTGGCTACTACAGGAGATTTGTAGAGGGGTTTTTGCGTCTGGCATTACCCATGACCAGGCTGACCCGGAAGGGTACTCCTTTCATCCTGATCGGAGGATCAGCGAGCAGAGCTTCATAGAACTGAAGAGTCGATTGGTGTCTGCACCTGTCTTGGCCCTACCGGAGAGTGGGTGCGGATACGTGATCTATAGTGATGCTTGCAAGACAGGCCTGGGGTGCGTACTCATGCAGAATGGGCGAGTCATTGCCTATGCTTCAAGGCAACTGAAGTCGCATGAGAAGAACTACCCCACACATGACTTGGAATTGGCAGCTGTAGTCTTTGCCTTGAAGATTTGGCGCCACTTTCTCTACGGTGAGCCATGTAAAGTGTATATAGATCATAAAAGTCTGAAATACATATTCACACAGAAAGAGCTGAACATGAGGCAAAGACGCTGGTTGGAACTGATCAAGGATTACGACCTCAGCATCCACTACGACCTGGCAAGACTAATGTGGTGGCCGATGCATTAAGTAGAAAGGTCAACTATGGGACAGCTGCAAATCTCACTGAACAAGTAAACCTTGTAGAAGAAATGAGGAGATTGGAGCTGGAGGTGATCGAGCCGAGCTCGGAGGTGAGCATGGCTAGCTTGTATATCCGGCCCAATCTATTGGAGAGGATCAAGGCAGTCCAGCTACAGGATCCTGAATTATTGAAGCACTGGGAGAAGATCCAGCGGGACATCCAAACTGAATTTCGGGTACATGAGGATGGTACCCTGAGACGAGGAGATCATGTCTGTGTGCCCGACATCCTTGAGCTTAAGAGGGACATTTTCGAGGAGGCCCATTACTCTAGCTATACCATCCACCCTGGAGGCATGAAGATGTACAGGGGGCTAAAAGACTACCTTCTGGTGGGTCGATATGAAGCGGGAGATAGACGAGTTCATGGCCCATTGCCTTACTTGCCAACGGGTGAAGGCAGAGCACCAGAAGCCAGCTGAACTATTGCAACCTCTTCCTATGCCAGTGTGGAAGTGGGAACATATAGCGATGGATTTCGTGAGAGGCTTAGCTAGTTCCAAAAAAAGGGAATGAAGCCATTTGGGTGATTGTTGACCGACTGACCAAGTCAGCACACTTCTTGGCATTGAGACGTAAGATGAGCCTGGCACGACTAGCCCATTTATACATAGACAAGATCATTTGTCTACATGGTATACCAGTAACGATCATATCCGATCGAGACCCTAGATTTGTCTCGAAATTCTGCGAGAGTCTACATGCAGCCTTGGGTACCCGATTGACCTTTAGCATTGCTTTTCATCCTCAGACGGATGGTCAATCGGAGAGGACAATCCAGATATTAGAAAATATGCTGCGAGCTTATACTCTCGACTTCACTGGTTCTTGGGATGAGCACTTGGCTAAGGCAGAGTTTGCCTACAACAACAGCTACCAGGCGAGCATTCAGATGGCGCCTTATAAGGCTCTGTATGGGCGACCGTGTCGATCTCCCATATTTTGGAACGATGTGGGAGACCGTAAGTTTGAAGGGACTAAAGAAGTACAGAAAGCTGAAGAATAAGTAAAGCTCATCGAGAAAAGGCGAGGATAGCTTCGTGAGTCGGCTGTAAGAGCTATCTTTGATAAGAAACGCTTTGTAGTGGAATTCCAGGTGGGCGACAAAGTACTCCTGAAGGTATCACCCTTTGTGGAAGGTACATACGTTTTCAATAAGAAATGAACAAAGAATATGAATATCAAAAGTTGTTTACTTGCAGTTTATTCGGATAAAAAAGAGGCAAAGTTGATCTTCCTCCACGACTGAAAATAAAAAATAATTCCATGAAAGAGGGTGGAAAAAGGAAACTCCGAAGTTGTCAGTCCAAGGTTATTATAATACTAAGCTAGGAAAGGTTGTCTTTGTAACAACACAAATTCCTGTGAAAGTATAACTGTTGGACGTAGACAACCCATGAGACCTGTATCTGCGGAAAGTTTGCAAGCTACAAATGATGCCTTCACAATACCTTAATAAAACCCACATCTTGAGAACCCAAACTTAACTAACACTACGAGGCTTGAATCCGTAGGAGTGGCGGTAGCTAATCATTCAAAGAATCACATGTTAGCTAATTTCCTTTTTTCAACTTCTTGTTGAGATTTAACCACTCGCTATCTCTGTCCTATTACAATGTTATTATAATCTTAAACTAAGAAATGTTGTCTCTGCAACAGCACAAATTCGTGTGAGAGTACAACTGTTGGACGTAGACAAACCATAAAACCTGTATCTGCAGAAAGTTTGCAAGCTCCAAAGGATGCCTTTACAATACCTTACTAAATCCCACATCTTGAGCACCCAAACATAACTAGCGTTAGGAGGATTTATTCCTTAGGAGTGGAAGTAGCTAATCAGTAACGAATCTTATGTTAGGCTTTGACACTAACGATCTTCAATTTGTGGAAGGTACATACGTTTTCAATAAGTAATAAACAAAGAATTTGAATAGGATACGTTGTTTACTTGTTGTTTATTCCGATAATAAAATGGGCAAACTTGTTCTTGCTCCACGACTGAAAAGTAAAAAATAATTCCACGAAAGAGGGTGGAAATTCCATCGTTTCAGGGGCTTTTATCACTTTTTTTGATTTTACAAAGATTAATGGTATTCTTATACTTTGAGTTTTATTTAAATAAGGGTTTCACATTTTACTATATATAGCTAATTGTAATCAATATGAAACGCATACTTTTGATCAATAAAATTATCCTCTAAATTTTTTGGAGGATTACAACATTTATTCTATATGTTTATGTGTATAATTTATGTTAACGTTTTATGTATTTATTGTAGAGACACGTTATTTTTTACTATTATAAATATCTGATACCACAATTTTTAGGATTTAGGTTATGACTTATAGAAGTTATGAAAGCTATAGTTTCGCCCAATGTGCGACCCAGAATCCTAGCACCTTCTCAGGGTTTACATGTCGAGTGGACCTAGCCACTTTATGTCTTTAGGTTTACACAACAACAATTTGCGACTCTCAAATCACAGATGTTAGCTTCCAAGTGTTTGAATGTATACATTTTGCCTCTCAAACCTTGTCATTGTGAATATAGCAAATATTATGATTGAAGACTAATATTTTTCATTCTCTTCTTGTCTACAGTGTAGTGAACATGAGCTGCCCGGTGATGTGCTCTGAGTCACCCCACCTCTTCTTCCTACAATAAAAAAGGAACACTTAAATAAAGGAAGGAATTTGGCATTTTCTGGTCTAATACAAAAAGAGATGCAGCTTTGGTAAAGCAATCTTTGAGAATTAGATCAATAGGACATTGATAGAAAAGCGGTTAAATCTCAACAAGAGGTTTAAAAAGGAAACTCCGAAGTTGCCAGCCCAAGGTTATTATAATTCTAAACTATGAAAGTTTGTCTCTGCAACAGCACAAATTCCTCTGAGAGTACAACTGTTGGACGTAGACAACCCATGAGACCTGTATCTGCGGAAATTTTGCAAGCTCCAAAGGATGCCTTCACAATACCTTAATAAAGCCCACAACTTAAGCACCCATACATAACTAGCACTAGGAGGCTTGATTCCGTAGGAGTGGTGGTAGCTAATCATTCAAAGAATCTTATGTATGCTAATAACACTAAAGATCTTCTATTTATGAAAGGTACATATGTTTTCAATAATAAAAGAACAAAAGAATTTAAATCGATATGTGGTTTACTTGCTTTGTTGATTCGGTGAGAAAAAAGGGCGAACCCGATCTTGCTCTAGACTGAAAATTGAAGAAATTCTAAGAAAGGGGATGGAAATTCCATCGTTTAAAGGGCTTTTAGGCCTTTTATAGATTTCACTAACATTAATGGTATTCTCATACTTTGTGTTTTATTTAAACAAGGGTTTCAAGTTTTACCATATATAGTTATTGTAATCAATAAGAAAATCATCCTTTTGATCAATAAAATTATCGTTTATATTTTTTGGAGGATTACAACATTTATCCAATATATCTATGTTTGTGATTTTAAATGTATATAAATCATATTAACCTTTTATATATTTATTATGTGGACACGTTATTTTGTAATATTATAAATATCTGATACCACAATTTTTAAGGTTTAGGTTATGGACATATAGAAGTTTTGAAAGTTATAGTTTCACCCATTGTGCGCCCTAGAATCCAATTACCATCTCAGGGTGGACATGTCGAGTGGACCTAGCCAATTTTATTCTTTAGGTTCACACAACAACAATTTGCGACTCTCGAAGCACAGATGTTAGCTTCCAAGTGTTTGAATGTATGCATTTTCCCTCTCAAACCTTGTCTTTGTGAATATAGAAATTATTATAATTAAAGACTATTATTTTTCTTTCTGATCTTGTCTACAGCATGGTGAACGTGAGCTGCCCGGTGATATTGTAAAACCCAAGGGTTTTTAGCAATAATTTAGAATTTAGTTATTTTTAAATTATTCGTATAATTTTGAAGATAATTCTCTAATTTGGTGTAATTGGAGAAAGAGATTAGATGGAATAAAATTTTTGTTTAGTTTAAATCTTAAATTGTAGATTTTTAAAGATTGGATTGATGGATAAAATAAATATCCATATGAGAGGGTGTAAGGATAAGATATTATATTTATTTTAAACATGAATGATTGAAGAAAACCTTAAACTTGGTCTAATTAGAAAAGTGGGTTGATTTGGATAAAATCCTAATTAGAGATTATGGGAAAAAACCAAGGACTATGTTATAAAGTGAAATAAAATGGATTAAAAAGAAAACATATGTATATATATATATATATATATATATATATATATATATATATATATATATATATATATATATATATATATATGTGGGTATTTATATACATGGATATATAAATAAATATATATATGTGATTACGGTTTGATGAATAAGAGCATAGAATGCATGAAAATTTATATAATATATTATTATTCTTGCATCATGATGATAAAGACATGTTGATTATGATGTGATATTCATTTATTTTTCAAAAGAAAATTTTGAAGTGGAGTAGTGGGATTGGATTTCAAAAAAAAATCAAAGCTTAAGTTGACAATGGAAGTTGACAGCTCTTAGATGAAAACGCGTGAGAAAAAGCCATGCAGCAATTCATAAGAATGTATATATATGACTGACGGCTGTGATTAGTGGAGAAATGTTAAAAACACCATCTAACGGAGGATGTCAAAAAGAAACAGAAGTGCGTGGTGAAGCCCAATCACGAGGCACGTTGGGTTCTCTCTTAGCAAAGAATCGCCTTGTGAGGATCTCGTCTCCCCCGTTCGGATCGGTTAGATAAGATATGATCTGATTTCAAATATCGTCTAGATCACATGGATATCCTCTCCACCGGTATATAAGTAGAGGAGGCGGACCCCTAACCCTAGCTTCACATGTTGGGTGGCGGGCGAAGTTTTATTTTCGGCCCCGAAAGTGACCTGAGAGGGTTGGTGGCGGTGCAGGCAGACTTCAAGCCTCAAGAGGGGCTGGAAGAGCTCCGTTGGGTTGTTGTGCGACGACCAATCTCGTCGGAGAGGATCCGAAAACCAGGTTAGTATGTCACCTTGGTATACATAGATACATGTGTGTAGATACGAGGTTAACAAGCATGATATTCCACAAAGCCTTACTTGTGTGGATGCTAACGTGCATGGTAGCCCCAATATGAACAGCTTCATAATCATCACTTCTGTTAAAGGGCTCATATGGGGTAGCTTAAGGTCAGACCAAGGTTAACACTTTACACTTCATGTGGAGTCCATAAATAAGTTATGTGTAAACATGTGGAGAGATTTCATGAGTTAATGGACAGTAATGAATAGGTTTGGTAGTGAGGACACAAAATATGGATTTGTTTAGAGAGTGTACATGTGACTGTCCTGTTGAGTGTTTCATTTGATCTCTAAGCATCATATCTGGTGAGTGTTTGATTTGTTGAGGCATGTAGTCAAATGTGAGCATGAAGAATCTAAGCATTTAATATGCACCGTAAGGACTGATGGTTAGAAGTTCATACAAGGAATATATGCTTTGTTTTACATAGAAGGGTAGACTTGATGCTATGGAGGAGATATACACATGTTTCTTTTATTTCTCTTGATCTACTTAGGCTAACAACAATGATCGTTCAAGTTTATTTATAGTGAAAAAGAGGATTTGATGGTTGTGAGCATGATCTATTAGAGAGAGGTTGTGTGGGTTTGATTTACTTGGTTAATAACATGATCATGTGTGAGGTCTCTGAGGTTCCTCTACTATGTTTGAGCATAGGTTATATCGGTTTAGATCACTGTTAAAGGGCCGACAGATGTTGAGGAAACTGAGTAGATTTCATATGGTCATGTGGGATGGAATATAAGTAGGAACACAGTTGTATACAGGTTTATTCCTTATTGATTGTTTGAGGTTATTGATGTTCATGAGTGAGTAGCTGTTGAATCCTTGCTTGAAGTTGATCATGTCTAGTCAAAGGCATGGTTTAATGTTCCAGAGATGATGTTGGCTTGGTGGATAAAGTCAATGGCTTTCTATGAATAAAAGAGTGAGGTTTCTAATTAACAGTGAGTTGATTAAATTAATTTGATTTTAAGAGTAAATATTTCTTGTGTGAATGAACTATTTAAAATCCATGATTTGATTAATTAAGTCTTATTTGTGATGCTAAAGAGATTGAGTTTATAATATTTGGTTGGTTTAGAGAGAGAGAGAGAGAGGCTTTAGTAAATCTCTCCACGTTGTAGCAAGGAAATTGGGTTTGTTTAATGGGCCGGGCCCATTAATTTGCGATGCATTATAGAAATATATTCTTAAACACTTGTGTGTGTGTTGAGTGTGTACTTGTGTTCACCAGCTATCGACAAGGAGCGTGGAGCTTCGTTGGGACAGATACCGAGCGTTACGTTGGATAGCATTTAGAGGTAAGTTACCTTCGCCTTGTTTCCGCCCATTGCTTGGGGCTTTCTTGATTTGCTAAATGCTGGTTGTTGGCATGTCTTTCTTTGTGATACCTGTTGTTTTTGGATATATGCACATACATGATAGTTATTGCTCTCTTTCCTCGTATGTGTGTGATTGATGTGCTTGTGGTAGTATTGTTACTACCTGTTTGTTTGGAATGCTCTGTTGGGCTTGCCCACCCGTGGGCCGACACTTGACCAGAGGCACTTTCGTGGTGCTTGTGTGCGACTAGGTAGGTATCGTCGATTAGGTGGCGGGCTCATTGAGCATAGCCTCTGTTATGCAGCACGAGACCATGGAATCTGCTTGATACTTATTAATGTCTTGGCGGGTAGGTGTCGCCATGGCGAAGTTTTTCTTCCGCCGGATTGATTAGGCGGGTGAGCTCGGTTATTTGCGAGAGCGTTAGGGGACGGACACCACTGGCGTTCCGGCATTCTGGCGGAGGGGCGATACTCACAGTCCACTGCGGTCGATGGGGTCGATCGCGACTATGTCGATATGAGAGAGAGGTGGCGCTACCGAGGAGGCGGAGGTTAGTCGTAGCGGCCGAGATCTTTGTGTTGTTCTTGACGGGAAATCATTGTTGAGCTTGTTATTGGAATTCTCTTTGAGCCTCGAGGGTCATTTGTTGGATAGAAGTCGCACCGTTCGATGTTTGTGGTAGACTCCTAGGATCTGTTTATGCAGGTGTATCCCCATTGCTTGATGATTCTTTGATTTTTGATATCATGTTTCATCTTATGTCCTTGAGATCCTTGCGAGGTACTTCTTGGGCTTTCTTTTGAAGCTCATCACTTTTCCCTTCTCTCATTTCAGGTCACGAGGTAGGTGACTCGAGCTTAGGAGACATCACGAGTGAGGGGTGGGATATTTGCTGAGGTCGGAGGACCTCTTTTCAGTTCTTGTATGAGATACTAGTTTATGACCCTGTAGGGCTTGGTGTTGTTTAGGGTATTGGGCCTTTGTACTCTGTTTTCCGCATTAGCACTCTGATTTGTATTTGCTTATTATT
Source organism: Dioscorea zingiberensis (assembly GCA_026586065.1). Classification (NCBI taxonomy): domain Eukaryota; kingdom Viridiplantae; phylum Streptophyta; class Magnoliopsida; order Dioscoreales; family Dioscoreaceae; genus Dioscorea; species Dioscorea zingiberensis. The sequence continues at coordinate 2,256,101 of CM048826.1, forward strand.
GGATTAATAAACTTTTGAATTTATTTTGTTATCTGCTAATGTTTACTTAGGCCTTGTACTCGAGTGGGGCCCGACTCCACTTGGGTACCTAACCGCCCGTCTGATGGCGTGCGAGGTCCCTAGATCCGGTCCGGCGCTATGTGATATGAACTGAGTTATTGCACCCACACCTCTTATTCCTACACTCAAAGAGGAACACTTAAAACGGAAGGAATGTGGGTATGTCTTGTTATATACAAAAAGGTGCATCTTCGGTAAAGTGATCTTTGAGAATTGGATCAATAGGACAGAGATAGCGAAGCAGTTAAATCTTAACAAGAGGTTAAAAAAGAAAACTATGAAGTTGTAAGTCCAATGTTGTTATAATCTTAAACTAGGAAATGTTGTCTCTGCGGAATAAAGACAAATTCTCGTGAGAGAGATCAAGCGATGGGCGTATGACAACCCACACTCAGATTCACAGAAAGTTTGCAAGCTCCAAAGGATGCCTTCATAATAACTTACTAAAGCCCACATCTTGAGCACCCAAACTTAACAAGCGTTAGGAGGATTTATTCCTTAGGAGTGGAAGTAGCTAATCATTCAAGGAATCTTATGTTAGGTTTTGACAATAACGATCTTCTACTTGTGGAACTTACATACGTTTTAAATAAGAAATGAACAAAGAATTTGAATAGGATAAGTTGTTTACTTGCTGTTTATTCGGATAAAAAAAGGGGCAAACTTGATCTTGCTCCATGACAGAAAATTAAAAAATAATTCCATAAAAGAGGGTGGAGAAAGGAAACTCCAAAGTTGCCAGTCCAAGGTTATTATAATCCTAAACTAGAAAAGTTTGTCTCTGCAACAGCACAAATTCCTGTGAGAGTACAACTGTTGGACGTAGATAACCCATGAGACCTATATCTACGGAAAGTTTGCATGCTCCAAAGGATGCCTTCACAATACTTTAATAAAGCCCACATCTTGAGCACCCAAACTTAACTAGCACTAGGAGGCTTGATTCCGTAGGAGTGGCGGTAACTAATCATCCAAAGTATCTTATGTCAGCTAATTACCTTTTTTAACCTCTTATTGAGATTTAACCGCTCACTATCTCTGTCCTATTACAATGTTATTATAATCTTAAACTAGGAAAGGTTGTCTCTGCAACAGCACAAATTCGTGTGAGAGTACAACTGTTGGACGTAAACAAACCATGAGACCTGTATCTGCAGAAAGTTTGCAAGCTCCAAAGGATGCCTTCACAATACCTTACTAAAGCCCACATCTTGAGCACCCAAACTTAACTAGAGTTAGGAGGACTTATTCCTTAGGAGTGGAAGTAGCTAATCATTCAACGAATCTTATGTTAGGTTTTGACACTAACGATCTTCTATTTGTGGAAGGTACATACGTTTTCAATAAGAAATAAACAAAGAATTTGAATAGGATAAGTTGTCTACTTATTGTTTATTCGGATAATAAAATGGGCAAACTTGATCTTGCTCCACGACTAAAAATTTAAAAATAATTCCATGAAAGAGGGTGGAAATTCCATCGTTTCAGGGGCTTTTATCCCTTTTTTTTATTTTACAAAGATTAATGGTATTCTCATACTTTGAGTTTTTTTTAAATAAAGGTTTCACATTTTACTATATATAGCTGATTGTAATCAATATGAAAAGCATCCTTTTGATCAATAAAATTATCCTTTAAATTTTTTGGAGGATTACAACATTTATTCTATATGTTTATGTGTATGATTTTAAATTGTATATAATTCATGTTAACGGTTTATGTATTTATTGTAGAGACACGTTATTTTTACTACTATAAATATCGATACCACAATTTTTAGGATTTAGGACATGACTTATAGAAGTTATGAATGCTATAGTTTAAGCCCATTGTGCGACCCGAATCCTAGCACTATCTAAGGGTGGACATGTCGAGTGGACCTAAATTTGCTTTTATGTCTTTAGGTTTACACAACAACAATTTAGACTCTCAAATCACGGATGTTAGCTTCCAAGTGTTTGAATGTATGCATTTTGCCTCTCAAAATTGTCTTTGTGAATATAGAAAATATTATGATTGAAGACTAATATTTTTCTTTATCATCTTGTCTACAACGTAGTGAACGTGAGCTACCCGGTGATGTGCTCTGAGTCACCCCACCTCTTCTTCCTACAATAAAAGAGGAACACTTAAATAAAGGAAGGAATTTGGCATTATCCGGTCTCATACAAAAAGAGATGCAGCTTTGGTAAAGCAATCTTTGAGAATTAGATCAATAGGTTATTGATAGAAAAGCGGTTAAATCTCAATAAGAGGTTGAAAAGGAAACTCCGAAGTTGACAGTCCAAGGTTATTATAATGCTAAACTATGTAAGTTTTTCTCTGCAACATCACAAATTCCTGTGAGAGTACAACTGTTGGACATAGACAACCCATGAGACCTATATCTGCGGAAAGTTTGCAAGCTCCAAAGGATGCCTTCACAATACCTTAATAAAGCCCACATCTTGAGCACCCAAACTTAACTAGCACTAGGAGGCTTTATTTCGTAGGAGTGGCGGTAGCTAATCATTCAAAGTATCTTATGTCAGCTAATTTCCTTTTTTAACCTCTTGTTGAGATTTAACCGCTCGCTATCTCTGTCCTATGACAATGTTATTACAATCTTAAACTAGGAAATGTTGTCTCTGCAACAGCACAAATTCGTGTGAGAGTTCAACTGTTGGACGTAGACAAACCATGAGACCTGTATCTTGAGCACCCTAACCTAACTAGCGTTAGGAGGACTTATTCCTTAGGAGTGGAAGTAGCTAATCATTCAACGAATATTATGTTAGGTTTTGACACTAATGATCTTTTATTTGTGGAAGGTGCATACGTTTTTAATAAGAAATAAACAAAGAATTTGAATAGGATAAGTTGTTTACTTGCTGTTTATTCGGATAATAAAATGAGCAAACATGATCTTGCTCAACGACAAAAAATTAAAAAATAATTCCATGCAAAAGGGTGGAAATTCCATCGTTTCAGGGGTTTTTGTTCCTTTTTTTTGATTTTACAAAGATTAATTGTATTCTCATACTTTGAGTTTTATTTAAATAAGGGTTTCACATATTAGTATATATAGCATATTGTAATCAATATAAAAAGCATCCTTTTGATCAATAAAATTATCCTTTATTTTTTTTTTCTAGGATTACAACATTTATTCTATATGTTTTTGTTTATGATTTTAAATTGTATATTATTAATGTTAACGTTTTATGTATTGATTGTAGAGACACGTTATTTTTTATTACTATAAATATCTGATACCACAATTTTTAGGATTTAGGATATGACTTATAGAAGTTATTAAAATCTATAGTTTCGCCCATTGTGCGACCCAGAATCCTAGCACCATCTTAGGGTGGACATGTCGAGTGGACCTAGCAACTTTATGTCTTTAGGTTTACAGAACAACAATTTGCGACTCTCAAATCACCGATGTTAGCTTCCAAGTGTTTGAATGTATGCAATTTGCCTCTCAAAAATTTTCTTTGTGAATATAGAAAATATTATGATTGAATACTAATATTTTTCTTTCTCATCTTGTCTACAACGTAGTTAACATGAGCTACCCGGTGATGTGGTCTGAGTCACCCCACCTCTTCTTCCTACAATAAAAGAGGAACACTTAAATAAAGGAAGGAATTTGGCATCATCTGGTCTCATACAAAAAGTGATGTAGCTTTGGTAAAGTAATCTTTGAGAATTAGATCAATAGGACATTTATAGAAAACAGGTTAAATCTCAACAAGAGGTTAAAAAAGTAAACTCCGAAGTTGCCAGCCTAGGGTTATTATAATCCTAAACTAGGAATGGTTATCTCTCCAACAACACAATTTCCTGTGAGAGCACAACTGTTGGATGTAGACAACCCATGAGACCTGTATTTGCTAAAAGTTTGCAAGTTCCAAAGATGCCTTCACAATACCTTAACAAAGCCCACATCTTGAGCACCATAATTTAACTAGCACTAGGAGGTTTGATTTTGTAGGAGTGGCGGTAGCTAATCATTCAAAGAATCTTATGTCAACTAATTTCCTATTTTAATCTCTTGTTGAGATTTAATCGCTCGCTATCTCTGTCCTATTGCAATGTTATTATCATCTTAAAATAGGAAAGGTTGGGTCTGCAACAACACAAATTCTCTTGAGAGTACAAGCATTTGGACGTAGACAAACCATGAGACCTGTATCTGCTGAAAGTTTTCAAGCTCCAAAGGATGTCTTCACAATACCTTACTAAAGCCCACATCTTGAGCACCCAAACGTAACTAGCGTTAGGAGGGCTTATTCCTTAGGAGTGGAAGTAGCTAATCATTCAACAAATCTTATGTTAGGTTTTGACACTAACGATCTTCTATTGTAAAAGGTACATACCTTTTCAATAAGAAATAAACAAAGAATTTGAATTGGATAAGTGGTTTACTTGGTTTTTATTCGGATAATAAAATGGGAAAACATGATCTTGCTCTAAGACAAAAAATTAAACAATAATTCCTTGAAAGAGGGTGGAAATTCCATCGTTTCAGGGGCTTTTATCCCTTTTTTTGATTTTACAAAGATTAATTGTATTCTCATTCTTTGAGTTTTATTTAAATAAGGGTTTCTCATTTTACTATATATAGCTTATTGTAATCAATATGAAACGCATCCTTTTGATCAATATGATTATCCTTTATATTTTTTGGAGGATTACAACATTTATTCTATATGTTTATGTTTATGATTTTAAATTGTATATAATTCATGTTAACGTTTTATGTTTTGATTGTAGAGACACGTTAATTTTTATTACTATAAATATCTGATACCATAATTTTTAGGATTAAGGATATGACTTATAGTAGTTATAAAAGCTATAGTTTCTCCCATTGTGCGACCAAGAATCCTAGCACCATCTCAGGGTGGACATGTTGAGTGGACCAAGCCACTTTATGTCTTTAGGTTTACACAACAACAATTTGAACTTCTCAAATCACATATGTTATCTTCAAAGTGTTTGAATGTATGCATTTTGCCACTCAAACATTGTTTTTGTGAATATAGAAAATATTATGATTGCGGACTAATATTTTCTTTCTCATCTTGTCTACACGTAGTGAGCGTGAGCTTCGGTGATGTGCTCACAGAGTCACCCTACCTCTTCTTCCTACAATAAAGAGGAACACTTAAATAAAGGAAGGAATTTGGCATTGTTAGGTCTCATTCAAAAGAGATGCACTTTGGTAAAGAATTCTTTGAGAATTAGATCAATAGGACATTGATAGAAAAGCGGTTAAATCTCAACAAGAGGTTGAAAAAGGAAACTCCGAAGTTGCTAGCCCAAGGTTATTATAATCCTAAACTAGGAAAGTTTGTCTCTGCAACAGCAAAAATTCCTGTGAGAGTTCAACTGATGGACGTAGACAACCCATGAGACCAGTATCTGCGGAAAGTTTTTAAGCTCCAAAGGATGCCTTCACCATACCTTAATAAAGCCTACATCTTGAGCACCCAAACTTAACTAGCACTAGGAGGCTTGATTCCGTCGGAGTGGCGGTAGCTAATCATTCAAAGAATCTTATGTCAACTAATATCCTTTTTTAACCTCTTGTTGAGATTTAACCGCTCGCTATCTCTGTCCTTTTACAATGTTATTAAAATCTTAAACTAGGAAATGTTGTCTGCACAAATTAATGTGAGAGTACAAGCTATTTGGACGTAGACAAACCACGAGAGCTGTATCTGCAGAAAGTTTGCAAGCTCCAAAGGATGCCTTCACAATACCTTACTAAAGCCCACATCTTGAGCACCCTAACCTAACTAGCGTTAGGAGGACTTATTCCTTAGGAGTGGAAGTAGCTAATCATTCAACAAATATTATGTTAGGTTTTGACTATAATGATCTTTTATTTGTGGAAGGTACATACGTTTTTAATAAGTAATAAACAAAGAATTTGAATAGGATAAGTTGTTTACTTGCTGTTTATTCGGATAATAAAATGGGCAAACATGATCTTGCACAACGACTAAAAATTAAAAAATAATTCCATGAAAGAGGGTGGAAATTCCATCGTTTCAGGGGCTTTTATCCCTTTTTTTTTTATTTTACAAAGATTAATGGTACTCTAATGCTTAGAGTTTTATTTAAATAAGGGTTTCACATTTTACTATATATAGCTGATTGTAATCAATATGAAAGACATCCTTTTGATCAATAAAATTATCCTTTATATTTTTTGGAGGATTACAACATTTATTCTATATGTTTATGTTTATGATTTTAAATTGTATATAATTCATGTTAACGTTTTATGTATTTATTGTAGAGGCACGTTATTTTTTACTACTATAAATATCTGATACCACAATTTTTAGGATTTAGGATATGACTTATAGTGGTGCTAAAAGCTATAGTTTCGCCGATTGTGCGACCCAGAATCCTAGCACCATCTCAGGGTGGACATGTCGAGTAGACCAAGCCACTTTATGTCTTTAGGTTTACACAACAACAATTTGCAACTCTCAAATCACAGATGTTACCTTCAAAGTGTTTGAATGTATGCATTTTGCCTCTCAAACATTGTCTTTGTGAATATAGAAAATATTATGATTGAAGACTAATATTTTTCTTTCTCATCTTGTCTACAGTAGTGAGCGTGAGTACACTGGTGATGTGCTCACGAGTCACGCCACCTCTTCTTCCTACAATAAAAGGGAACACTTAAATAAAAGGAAGGAATTTGGCATTGTCGGGTCTCATACAAAAGAGATCCAGCTTTGGTAAAGAATTCTTTGAGAATTGGATCAATAGGACATTGATAGAAAAGCGGTTAAATCTAACCAAGAGGTTGAAAATGAAACTCAGAAGTTACCCATTAAATTTATTATAATCCTAAACTAGGAAAGTTTGTCTCTGCAACATCACAAATTCCCTTGAGAGTACAACTGTTGGAGGTAGACAACGCATGAGACCTATATCTGCGGAAAGTTTGCAAGCTCCAAAGGATGCCTTCACAATACCTTAATAAAGCCCACATCTTGAGCACCTAAACTTAACTAGCACTAGGAGGCTTGATTCCGTAGGAGTGGCGGTAGCTAATCATTCAAAGTATCTTATGTCAGCTAATTTCCTTTTTTAACCTCTTGTTGAGATTCAACCGCTCTCTATCTCTGTCCTATTACAATGTTATTATAATCTTAAACTAGGAAATTTTGTCTCTGCAACAGCACAAATTCGTGTGAGAGTACAACTGTTGGACATAGACAAACCATGAGACCTGTACCTGCAGAAAGTTTGCAAGCTCCAAAGGATGCCTTCAAAATACCTTACTAAAGCCCACATATTGAGCACCCAAACTTAACTAGCGTTAGGAGGACTTATTCCTTAGAAGTGGAAGTAGCTAATCATTCAACGAATCTTATGTTAGGTTTTGACAATAACGATCTTCTATTTGTGGAAGGTAAATACTTTTTCAATAAGAAATTAACAAAGAATTTGAATAGGATAAGTTGTTTACTTGTTGTTTACTCGGATTAAAAAAGGGGCAAACTTGATCTTGCTCCATGACTGAAAATTAAAAAATAATTCCATGAAAGAGGGTGGAAATTCCATCGTTTCAGCGGCTTTTATCCCTTTTTTTGATTTTACAAAGATTAATGGTATTCTCATACTTTGAGTTTTATTTAAATAAAGGTTTCACATTTTACTATCTATAGCTGATTGTAATCAATATGAAATGCATACTTTTGATCAATAAAATTATCCTTTAAATTTTTTGGAGGATTACAACATTTATTCTATATGTTTATGTTTATGATTTTAAATTGTATATAATTCATGTTAACGTTTTATGTATTTATTGTGGAGACACGTTATTTTTTACTACTATAAATATCTGATACAACAATTTTTAGGATTTAGGATATGACTTATAGAAGTTATAAAAGCTATAGTTTCGCCCATTGTGTGACCCAAAATCCTAGCACTATCTTAGGGTGGACATGTCGAGTGGACCTAGCCACTTTATGTCTTTAGGTTTACACAACAACAATTTGCGATTCTCAAATCACAGATGTTAGCTTCCAAGTGTTTGAATGTATGCATTTTGCCTCTAAAAAATTGTCTTTGTGAATATAGAAAATATTATGATTGAAGACTTATATTTTTCTTTCTCATCTTGTCTACAACGTAGTTAACATGAGCTACCCGGTGATGTGCTCTGAGTCACCCCACCTCTTCTTCCTACAATAAAAGAGGAACACTTAAATAAAGGAAGGAATTTGACATCATCTGGTCTCATACAAAAAGAGATGCAGCTTTGGTAAAGCAATCTTTGAGAATTAGATCAATAGGACATTGATAGAAAAGAGGTTAAATCTCAACAAGAGGTTGAAAAAGGAAACTCCGAAGTTGCCAGCACAAGGTTATTATAATCCTAAACTAGGAAAGGTTGTCTCTGCAACAGCACAATTTCCTGTGAGAGTACAACTGTTGGATGTAGACAACCCATGAGACCTGTATCTGCTTAAAGTTTGCAACTTCCAAAGGATGCCTTCACAATACCTTAACAAAGCCCACATCTAGTGCACCCAAATTTAACTAGCACTAGGTGGTTTGATTCCGTAGGAGTGGCAGTAGCTAATCATTCAAAGAATCTTATGTCAACTAATTTCCTATTTTAATCTCTTGTTGAGATTTAACCGCTCGCTATCTCTGTCCTATTACAATGTTATTATCATCTTAAAATAGGAAAGATTGTCTCTGCAACCACACAAATTCCTACAAGAGTACAACTGTAGGACGTAGACAAACCATGAGACTTATATTTTTCTTTCTTATCTTGTCTACAACGTAGTGAACGTGAGCTACCCGGTGATGTGCTCTGAGTCACCCCACCTCTTCTTCCTACAATAAAAGTGGAACACTTAAATAAAGGAAGGAATTTGGCATTGTCTGGTCTCATACAAAAAGAGATGCAGGTTTGGCAAAGCAATCTTCAAGGATTAGATCAATAAGACATAGATAGAAAAGCGGTTAAATCTCAACAAGAGGTTGAAAAAGGAAACTCCGAAGTTGCTAGCCCAAGGTTATTTTAATCCTAAACTAAGAAAGTTTGTCTACCTTAGCGGCACAAATTCCTGTGAGAGTACAACTGTTGGACGTAGACAACCCATGAGACCTGTATCTGCGGAAAGTTTGCAAGCTCGAAAGGATGCCTTCACAATATCTTAATAAAGCCTACATCTTTAGCACCGAAACTTAACTAGCACTAGAGGCTTGATTCCGTAGGAGTGGCTGTAGCTAATCATTCAAAGAATCTTATGTCAGCTAATTTCCTTTTTTAACCTCTTATTGAGATTTAAGCGCTCGCTATCTCTGTCCTATGACAATGTTATTACAATCTTAAACTAGGAAAGGTTGTCTACCTTTCTGACACAAATTAGTGTGAGAGTACAAGCATTTGGGCGTAGACAAACCATGAGAGGCTGTATGCGAGAAAGTTTGCAAGCTCCAAAGGATGCCTTCACAATACTTTACTAAAGCCCACATCTTGAGCACCCTAACCTAACTAGCGTTAGGAGGACTTATTCCTTAGGAGTGGAAGTAGCTAATCATTCAACGAATATTATGTTAGGTTTTGACACTAATGATCTTTTATTTGTGGAAGGTACATACGTTTATAAGAAGTAATAAACAAAGAATTTGAATAGGATAAGTTGTTTACTTGCTGTTTATTCGGATAATAAAATGGGCAAACATGATCTTGCACAACGACTAAAAATTAAAAAATAATTCCTTGAAAGAGGGTAGGAAATTCCATGCGTTTGAGGGGGCTTTTATCCCTTTTTTTTTTATTTTACAAAGATTAATGGTATTCTCATACTTTGAGTTTTATTTAAATAAGGGTTTCACATTTTACTATATATAGCTGATTGTAATCAATATGAAAGACATCCTTTTGATCAATAAAATTATCCTTTATATTTTTTGGAGGATTACAACATTTATTCTATATGTTTATGTTTATGATTTTAAATTGTATATAATTCATGTTAACGTTTTATGTATTTATTGTAGAGGCACGTTATTTTTTACTATAATAAATATCTGATACCACAATTTTTAGGATTTAGGATATGACTTATAGAGGTTATAAAAGCTATAGTTTCGCCCATTGTGCGACCCAAAATCCTAGCACCATCTCAGGGTGGACATGTCGAGTGGACCAAGTCACTTTATGTCTTTAGGTTTACACAACAACAATTTGCAACTCTCAAATCACAGATGTTACCTTCAAAGTGTTTGAATGTATGCATTTTGCCTCTCAAACATTGTCTTTGTGAATATAGAAAATATTATGAATGAAGACTAATATTTTTCTTTCTCATCTTGTCTACAGCGTAGTGAACGTGAGCTGCGCGGTGATGTGCTCTGAGTCACCCCACCTCTTCTTCCTACAATAGAAGGGGAACATTTAAATAAAGAAAGGAATTTGTCATTGTCTGGTCTCATACAAAAAGAGATGCAGCTTTGGTAAAGCAATCTTTGAGAATTAGATCAATAGGACATTGAGAGAAAAGAGGTTAAATCTCAACAAGAGGTTGAAAAAGGAAACTCCGAAATTGCCAGCCCAAGGTTATTATAATCCTAAACTAGGAAAGTTTGTCTCCATAGCGGCACAAATTCACGTGAGGGAGTACATTTGTTGGACGTAGACAACCCATGAGACCTGTATCTGCGGAAAGTTTGCAAGATCCAAAGGATGCCTTCACAATGCCTTAATAAAGCCCACATCTTGAGCACCCAAACTTAACTAGCACTAGGAGGCTTGATTTCGTAGGAGTGGCGGTACCTAATCATTCAAAGTATCTTATGTCAGCCCTTTTTTAACCTCTTGTTGAGATTCAACCGCTCGCTATCTTTGTCCTATTACAATGTTATTATAATCTTAAACTAGGAATTTTTTTCTCTGCAACAGCACAAATTCTTGTGAGAGTACAACTGTTGAACGTAGACAAACAATGAGACCTGTATCTGCAGAAAGTTTGCAAGCTCCAAAGGATTCCTTCACAATACCTTACTAAAGCCCACATCTTGAGCACCCAAACTTAACTAGCGTTAGGAGGACTTATTCCTTAGGAGTGGAAGTAGCTAATCATTCAACGAATCTTATGTTAGGTTTTCACAATAACGATCTTCTATTTGTGGAAGGTAAATATGTTTTCGATAAGAAATGAACAAAGAATTTGAATAGGATACGTTGTTTACTTGCTGTTTATTCGGATAAAAAAATGGGCAAACTTGATCTTGCTCCATGACTGAAAATTAAAAAATAATTCCATGAAAGAGGGTGGAAATTCCATCGTTTCTGCGGCTTTTATCCCTTTTTTTGATTTTACAAAGATTAAGAGTATTCTCGTACTTTAAGTTTTATTGAAACAAAGGTTTCACATTTTACTATATATAGCTGATTGTAATCAATATGAAATGCATCCTTTTAATTAATAAAATTATCCTTTAAATTTTTTGGAAGATTACAACATTTATTCTATATGTTTATGTTTATGATTTTAAATTGTATATAATTCATGTTAACATTTTATGTATTTATTGTAGAGACACATTATTTTTACTACTATAAATATCTGATACAACAATTTTTAGGATTTAGGATATGACTTATAGAAGTTATAAAAGCTATAGTTTCGCCCATTGTGCGACCCAGAATCTTAGCACCATCTTAGGGTGGACATGTCGATTGGACTTAGCCACTTTATGTCTTTAGGTTTACACAACAACAATTTGCGACTCTCAAATCACAGATGTTAGCTTCCAAGTGTTTGAATGTATGCATTTTGCCTCTCAAAAATTGTCTTTGTGAAAATAGAAAATATTATGATTGAAGACTTATATTTTTCTTTCTCATCTTGTCTACAACGTAGTGAACGTGAGCTATCCGGTGATGTGCTCTGAGTCACCCCACCTCTTGTTCCTACAATAAAAGAGGAACACTTAAATAAAAGAAGGAATTTGGCATGGTCTGGTCTCATACAAAAAGAGATGCAGCTTTGGTAAAGCAATCTTTGTGAATTAGATCAATAGGACATTGAGAGAAAAGAGGTTAAATCTCAACAAGAGGTTGAAAAAGGAAACTACGAAGTTGCCAGCACAAGGTTATTATAATCCTAAACTAGGAAAGGTTGTCTCTGCAACAGCACAATTTCCTGTGAGAGTACAACTGTTGGATGTAGACAACCCATGAGACCTGTATCTGCTAAAAGTTTGCAACTTCCAAAGGATGCCTTCACAATACCTTAACAAAGCCCACATCTTGTGCACCCAAATTTAACTAGCACTAGGTGGTTTGATTCCGTAGGAGTGGCGGTATCAAATCATTCAAAGAATCTTATGTCAACTAATTTCCTATTTTAATCTCTTGTTGAGATTTAACTGCTCGGTATCTCTGTCCTATTACAATGTTATTATCATCTTAAAATAGGAAAGGTTGTCTCTGCAACAACACAAATTCCTACGAGAGTACAACTGTTGGACGTAGACAAACCATGAGACCTGTATCAGCAGAAAGTTTGCAAGCTCCAAAGGATGCCTTCACAATACCTTACTGAAGCATACATCTTGAGCACCCAAACCTAACTAGCGTTACGAGGACTTATTCCTTAGGAGTGAAAGTAGCTAATCAGTCAACGAATCTTATGTTAGGTTTTGACAATAATGATCTTTTATTTGAGCGAGGTACATACGTTTTCAATAAGAAATAAACAAAGAATTTGAATAGGATAAGTTGTTTACTTGCTGTTTATTCGGATAATAAAAGGGACAAACATGATCTTGCTCAACGTCAAAAAATTAAAAAATAATTCCATGAAAGAGGGTGGAAATTCCATCGTTTCAGGGCTTTTATCCCTTTTTTTGATTTTACAAATATTGATGGTATTCTCATACTTTGAGTTTTATTTAAATAAGGGTTTCATATTTTACTATATATAGCTGATGGTAATCAATATGAAAAGCATCCTTTTGATCAATAAAATTATCCTTTATATTTTTTGGAGGATTACAACATTTATTTTATATGTTTATGTTTATGATTTTAAATTGTATATAATTCATGTCAACGTTTTATGTATTTATTGTAGAGACACGTTATTTTTTACTACTATAAATATCTGATACCACAATTTTTAGGATTTAGGACATGACTTATAGAAGTTATGAAAGCTATATTTCGCCCATTGTGCGACCAAGAATCCTAGCACCATCTCAGGGTGGACATGTCGAGTGGACCAAACCACTTTATGTCTTTAGGTTTACACAACAACAATTTGCAACTCTCAAATCACATATGTTATTTTCAAAGTGTTTGAATTCATGCATTTTGCCTCTCAATTATTGTCTTTGTGAATATAGAAAATATTATGATTGAAGACTAATACTTTCTTTCTCATCTTGTCTAAAGCGTAGTGAACGTGAGTCGCCCTGATGTGCTCGAGTTACCCCACCTCATCTTCCTACAATAAAAGAGGAACACTTAAATAAAGGAAGGAATTTGACATTGTCTGGTCTCATACAAAAAGAGATGCAGCTTTGGTAAAGCAATCTTTGAGAATTAGATCAATAGGACATTGATAGAAAAGCGGTTAAATCTCAACAAGAAGTTGAAAAAGGAAACTCCGAAGTTGCCAGCTCAAGGTTATTATAATCCTAAACTAGGAAAGTTTGTCTCTGCAACAACACAAATTCCTGTGAGAGTACAATTGTTGGACGTAGACAACCCATGAGACCTGTATCTGCGGAAAGTTTGTAAGCTCCAAAGGATGCCTTCACAATACCTTAATAAAGCCCACATCTTGAGCACCCAAACTTAACTAGCACTAGGAGGCTTGATTCCGTTGGAGTGGCGGTAGATAATCTTTCAAAGAATCTTATGTCGGCTATATTCCTTTTTTAACCTCTTGTTGAGATTTAACCGCTCGCTATCTCTGTCCTATTGCAATGTTATTATAATCTTAAACTAGGAAAAGTTGTCTACTTGCAGACAAATTAAATTCGTGAGAGTACAAGCTGTTGGGCGTAGACAAACCATGAGACCTCTATCTGCAGAAAGTTTGCAAGCTCCAAAGGATGCCTTCACAATACCTTACCAAAGCCCACATCTTGAGCACGTAAACCTAACTTGCGTTAGGAGGACATATTCCTTAGGAGTGGAAGTAGCTAATGATTCAACGAATGTTATATTAGGTTTTGACAATAATGATCTTTTATTTGTGGAAGGTACATACGTTTTCAATTAGAAATAAACAAAGAATTTGAATAGGATAAGTTGTTTACTTGTCGTTTATTCGATAATAAAAGGGACAAACATGATCTTGCTCCATGACTAAAAATTAAAAAATAATTCCATGAAAGATGGTGGAAATTCCATCGTTTCAGGGGCTTTTATCCCTTTTTTTGATTTTACAAAGATTAATGGTATTCTCATACTTTGAGTTTTATTTAAATAAGGGTTTCACATTTTACTATATATAGCTGATTGTAATCAATATGAAAGCATCCTTTTGATCAATAAAATTATCCTTTAATTTTTTTGGAGGATTACAACATTTATTCTATATGTTTATATTTATGATTTTAATTGTATATAATTCATGTTTACGTTTTATGTATTTGTTGTAGAGACACGTTATTTTTTACTCCTATAAATATCTGATACCACAATTTTTAGGATTTAGGATATGACTTATTGAAGTTATAAAAGCTATAGTTTCGCCCATTGTGCGACCCAGAATCCTAGCACCATCTCAGGGTGTTCATGTCGAGTGGACCAAGCCACTTTATGTCTTTAGGTTTACACAACAACAATTTGCAACTCTCAAATCAGAGATGTTACCTTCAAAGTGTTTGAATGTATGCATTTTGCCTCTCAAACATTGTATTTGTGAATATAGAAAATATTATGATTGAAGACTAATATTTTTCTTTCTCATCTTGTCTACAGCGTAGTGAACGTGAGCTGCCCGGTGATGTGCTCTGAGTCACCCCACCACTTCTTCCTACAATAAAAGAGGAACACTTAAATAAAGGAAGGAATTTGGCATTGTCAGGTCTCATACAAAAAGAGATGCAGCTTTGGTAAAGCAATCTTTGAGAATTAGATCAATAGGACATTGATAGAAAAGATTTTAAATCTCAACAAGAGGTTGAAAAAGGAAACTCCGAAGTTGCCAGCCCAAGGTTATTATAATCCTAAACTAGGAAAGTTTGTCTCTACAACAGCACAAATTCCTGTGAGAGTACAACTGTTGGACGTAGACAACCCATGAGACCTGTATATGCGGAAAGTTTGTAAGCTCCAAAGGATGTTTTCACAATACCTTAATAAAGCCGACATCTTGAGGACCCAAACTTAACTAGCACTAGGAGGCTTGATTTCGTAGGAGTGGCGGTATCAAATCATTCAAAGAATCTTATGTCACCTAATTTACTTTTTTAACCTTTTGTTGAGATTTAACAGCTCGATATCTCTGTCCTATTACAATGTTATTATGATTTTAAACTATGAAAGGTTGTCTCTGCAACAACACAAATTCGAGTGAGAGTACAACTGTTGGACGTAGACAAACCATGAGACCTGTATCTGCAAAAAGTTTGCAATCTTCAAAGGATGCCTTCATAATACCTTACTAAAGCCTACATCTTGAGCACCCAAACCTAACTAGCGTTAGGCGGACTTATTCCTTAGGAGTGGAAGTAGCTAATCAGTAACGAATCTTATCTTAGGTTTTGACACTAATGATCTTTTATTTCACTACAAAAAAACAGGCCTTTGCCAACGAATTTTTCCGTTGGGAAAACTCAAAATTCCGTAGTAAATCAATATTTCCAACGGATTTTCATCGAAAATTTCCGTTGGGCAATTTGTCGCTAAAAGTGTCGTCGCTAATAATTCATATCCGACATCCGTCGGAAATCCATAGGAAAACCGTCGGTAATTGTCTGACGAAATATTCCGTCGGTAAAAATATATAATTACATGCGGCAAAAAATAATAAAATAAACATCAATTTCGTTGGAAGAGATAAAAATACCCACAGAATTTTTTGTTGGTAATACATTTCCAACGGAAATCTGCTGGAAGTTACTGACAGAATTGTCCGTCAGTAATACATTTCCAACGGGATTTTTGTATAAAAGTTCTAACAGAATTTTCAGTTGGAAATACATTACCAATGACAAATTCCATTGGAAATTTCCAACGAGATTTACCCACATAAAATTCTACTTCCAATAGAATTTTGTTGGAAATTTCCAACGGATATTTCCGTTGGTAATGCATTTCCAACAGAATTTTTATGAAAATTTCCAATGGAATTTTCTATTTGTGAAGCGTTTCAAATAAAGTTTCTAATGGATATTAGAAAACACACCACTGGAGAATATTTCATTGGAAATGTTTAAATTCCTAATACAATACATATACTAAAATAAACATATCTCATAATTTACATCCAAACTTCATAATTAAAATGACCATTAACATTCATAAATCAAAACCAAGTTTATATAATCATCAAAAATATGGAATACACAAAAGTAATATTCCAAAAAAAAACATAAGATTATAAGCGTGAATGTATGCCATATTAAAAAAGTATCTAAGTCCAAATGTGAAAAGAAAACATCACATAACAAGGCTCACTTTCTTACTCATTAGACTCTAAATTTGAGGAACTAAAACGTCTTTTTTTCAAACGTTTCTTCTTTCTCATCATTGCTTGCATACTTGCCATGAATTCCCTCATTTCTTGTCGCATTTGAGTCATGTCTTCTAATAGACTCTTCTCTTTTTCAGTCCATTCACTTGCAGGACTAGTAACATTTGGGGTGCTCGGACCAAATGTTGACTCAGATGTTGTTGCTTTCTTACGTATTATTATAGAAGACGTAGCGGAACCTGCCCCATAAATGTGAGTGCGCGTAGCCGGAGTCCCTCCAATTACTTCAGTCCAAGTATCCAAATCGAATTCTGGTTGCGATGATGAGTCTTCACCATACTTCTCTAATAATGCAGAAGTATACTTTTCCTACAAATAATAATAATAATAATAATAATAATAATAATAATAATAATAATAATAATAATAATAATAATAATAATAAGGAATAGTATATTTAATTATATTGTTAGCTCTAAAGATAAATCAAGGTCTTACTTACACTAACAATCTTGGACTTGTTATCAACAAAATCACCACTACCTCCTTGACGTTTATGAGTGCGGTTGAACACTTCAAAAAATGTTGGTTTTCGATTCAACTCAATTGACTGCATTAATTCACAAAACATGCACAATATTATATGATATGTATAGCTTATGATGCATGCATATAATTTATACTTTCACAAAATATTATGAATCACTAAAACATGAAAGCTCCAAATAGACATTTTAAACGATAGATACTATAAATGATTAATACGATTAATTTATACCATTCTTTTTGCATGAACAACGAATGGAACTGAACCACCGGTGTGCTTTGTAATGGTTCCTTCTTTTTGTGTCAAACGATTTGTCCTTGCTTTTTCTGATTTCTTTTGCCATCCTTCTGTACCCCAAACATTATCAATAAGGGCATCCCAAATTTCATTCATGATCCATTGCCTTGTCATTCCTTTGCAGTCCAAGATATTTTTGGTGTTCATCTCATCCATTGCATTTTTCCTCTCCTCTGAGAGCATGTCTCTCAATCGTGAGGAACAAATTTTATTCCATGTTTGTCGAACGAAATGATCTTGATCTGGAGACCACACAAATTTTTCCTATAATAAAAAAAATTAGTACATAATGAATACAAAGAAGTTACTAAAAATAAACAAATTACCTCAAATTTCTTAAACATTAACTCCTTAACATCATTGGGACATTCTTCCATGTCGGCTATGGACCATGGAAGTGGTTTTTTATGATTCTTGTTATTGTTGTCGTGACTCCTTTCTCAAAAAAGGAACTAGCACAAGATAAAAGAAGATTAATATATACTAAAATAAATGATGGATATAACTATTGTCTTATAATAGAAGGTAACATACCTGCATTCAAGAGGAGTTATATGTAATCTTTGTGTCGGATCTGCAGGAGTATGTAATCCTATACTAGGACCTTTGCCCCTTGACCTTGAGAATGAACCATCTCCATCATTATATGCAACTCCATGAGAATCGTGGATAGATGTTACATTGATAATTGGCTCTATAGATGGATCCATCGAAGAGTGTTGTTCCTGAGGCAAAACATTGGCTTGTTGCATTTGTGGTTGATTGGGTGGATCAGCAGATGCATTAGGGTTCGCAAGAGGCAACATAGATCCAGATGTATTTGCTTTAGCTCTTAGTTTTGAATGCTTCCCTTTAACCATTGTTCTTTAAATATAAAAATAAAAAACAATGTGAAAAAACATGGCATTGTAAAGTATTCTTATCAACACTTTAAACATATAAAATATAATAATATCATAAGAAGTTATGATTTTTCAATAAAAATAATTAAGTCGTATAAATATGCAACAAATAATATGAAACCTATTACATATATTTCTAACATCATCAATCTTCTTCAGAATAAGAAACTCATTTTCATCATGGGCTTCATTATCATCGCTATCATAAGTGTTTTCATCTTGGTCCTCAACTTCTTCATCAGTTCCCTCTTCATCTTCATAATCTTGCATGTCATCTTCTTCCTCCTCCGGTAAGAGGTTAACCTCTTCACAATCACCAGTTGTTAATGATGTAGGGATATCGAATTCCTCAGATGAATTCCTTAGATGAATTGGAATAGACACACCATCTTCTTGGTATACTCCTTCATTCAAATCAATTTCATCATCTCTATTTAAACTAGCAGGAAGATGGAATCTACCCCTAGCTTTTGTTTTAAATGCTGCCCACCAATCACGTCTATCTCTTTTGTTTGGCGGATATGTATGCGTAGTAAACTTGATGGGCCTGTTCTGCTAGAACAAATGGCTCATTAGTTGCAAGCATTGAGTTGTGTTTAATTTCCGTAAGACCATGAAAAGGGTCAACCCTAACACCTTTTTCAGTGTCAAACCAATGACACTTAAATAACACAACTCTGTTTCCAACACCAAAATACTCTAACTCAATTATATCCACCAACATACCATAAAAGTCACGATCATAATCATTGTAAAAGCTTCCTTTGATGCATACTCCACTATTCATTGTCTTATGATTTTGCCCATAGTCTAAAGTGTGAAATTTGAAACCATTTACAAAGTATCCTTTGTAACACCTTACCATACGTGCTGGACCATAAGAGATTTCTAGTATACGTGGGTTGGTTTCATCCTTATGTTCTGTAGCCTATAAAAAAATAACACAAAACCTTGAAAGCTTAATTAACATCAGTAATGCATATTCATTATTAAAGGTTCACTATAAGTTCATAGATAAACTTACATATTTCTTAAATCATTTTACAAATCTTTCATCACGCACTTTCTCCAATTCATCTTCTGATATATGCATAACATCTCTTTTCACCATTTCATCAAATATCCTATAATTATAACCACAATTTAGAAATCAAGTTTATCTTGTATTATTATTGGAGTTTAAAGAGATAGGGTTACTTACTCAATATAAGGGAGCATCTCATCGCAATTCATTAAAACATATAATTGGGCCGCATAAAACTCATTTTCATCTAAAAGTCGAGATTTATCTAATGGACCAAAAGCTCGCCCAGGATGAGTGAAAATTGAAAGACGGTTAACATAGTCAACATCTCCCCCATCATCATTACGTGGCACTCGATTTAATCTTGTCCGTCTGAGGTTCAAAATACGGTGAGCAAAATGAGGAGATTTCCTCGATAATATATGCCTCGCATATAGATCCTTCAACATAGGCTTTCGATTCTTTACTTTTTCTTCAAAAATGCAAAACCTAAACATAATAATACTCACAAAGCTTAATAAGTATCCTAAACAATTTCAATAAAAATATTTGAAATGGATATAGTACCTCTCAAATGGATACATCCATCGATAATGGACGAGGTCCACCAACCTTAGCCTCGTAAAGGCAGAGTGAATGCGGCAAATGCTCCATAGAATCAAAGAAACTCGGAGGAAAGAGCTTTTCTAGTTTACATATAGTTTCATGAATTTTTCCTTCTAAAGCTTCCATGTGATCTACCGGTATTTCAGTCGAGCATAAATCTCTAAAAAACTGACATATTTCCGTAATTGCATCCCAAACTGAGTTAGGTACCATATCACGGAAGGCAATAGGGAGCAATCGTTGCAGAAAAACATGACAATCATGACTTTTCATCCCATAAAATTTGCATTCATTCTCATCAACACACCGAGATATGTTCGATGCAAAACCATCAGGTAATTTCAAATGTTTCACCCACGAGCAAACAATTTTTATTCCCTCCTTACTTAAAGTAAACGATGCTTTAGGCTTGAAAATTTTCCCATTTTCTTCAACTAGTTCCAATTCTGGACGCTTGCAGTATACCTTTAAATCTTGTCTTAACTTTAAATTGTCTTTCGTCTTCCCCTTAACATCCATCATAGTGTTAAATATATTCTCAAAGACATTACGCTCAATGTGCATGACATCTAGATTATGACGAATAAGAAGCGTGTGCCAATATGGTAAATCCCAAAATATACTCTTTTTCACCCAATTATGACTTTGACCAAAACCCGGAATCTTTTGTTCACCACATTTTGTTCCAAATGGAATATAAGAAAATGAATTTAACTGTGATAGAATTTCTTCACCTGATAAACGAGGAATTGGAACGTCACGCTCGACTCTTTTTTTAAGAAATTTATCTCTTTGTTTCCTAAAAGCATGATTATGCGGCAAGAATTGTCGATGACAATCAAAAAAACAAGGTTTTCTGCCATGCTTCAATATGAATGACTTAGAACGTTCCATGCAATAAGGACATGATAATCGCCCGTGAGTGCTCCACCCCGATAACATACCATAAGCTGGAAAATCATTAATTGTCCATAATAGTATTGCCCTCAATTGAAAATTTTGTTTCAGATAAGCATCATACGTGACAACACCCTCATTCCATAATACTTTCAACTCATCAATCAAAGGCCTTAAGAAAACATCAATATTTTGCCCTGGACTTTTCCTTCCTGGAATGACCATACTAAGAAACATATATGGTTGTTTCATGCACATCCATGGGGGTAAATTATATACAGTGAGCATTACTGGCCAAACAGAATAAGGTTTTGTTGTTGGTCCAAATGGGTTGAAACCGTCTGAACATAACCCCAATCTAACATTTCGGGGTTCGGATGCAAATAACTCATGTGTGCGGTTGAAATGTTGCCATGCCTCACCATCAACTGGGTGTCTAAGTACTCCATCATCACTACGATTATACGCATGCCACGTCATATATTCAGCAGTTGTTTGTGACATATAAAGCCTCTGAAGCCTTGGCACAAGTGGCAAGTAACGCAAAATCTTGTAAGGAACTTTCTTATGTCTTTCCACATGTGATTTACTCGACTTATACCGAGGATGACCACATACCATACAATACTCCAAATTAGCAGCTTCCTTATAAAATAAAGTACAATTATTTTTACATGCATGAATTTTGTCATATCCAAGTCCAAGTTTCGCCATCTTCTTTCTTAATGTATAAAAGTCACCCGGTAAAGTAGCATCTAATGGCAACATACTTTTTATTATCTCCAACAAACGATCAAAACAAGACTCACTCAAATTAAACTCTGATTTAAGGTTTAAAAGTTGTGACATAGCTGAGAGTGTTGTGTGAGTAGTGCAACCTGGATACAAAGGTTCATCTGCATCACTCAATAAAGAGTAAAAGTTGGTTGCGTTTGGATTTGGATCTTCCTCTAGAGTTCTTGAGTGATTATCATGACTAGCATTGAAATCAATTTCCGGACCCATAGCATCCCTCACCATTCTAGCAAATGGATCTTCTATTTCTTGTTCATACATTTGTTCTCAATGTTCCCTATGACTAGTATGTGGCACAACTCGATCTGTACTTTTTGATAAATATCCAACTTCATTTTCCCCATGTAAACTCCATATTGTGTAGGCACCAGTAAAACCCTTTTTAAGTAAGTGCTCTGCTACCTGATCCGAACTTAGAAACCTTGTGTTGCTACACCGAGAACAAGGACATCTAATCTTATTCCCAAACATAGATGTGGGGTTGGAAAATGCAAAGTCAATGAAGTGTTGAACCCCATTTATAAATTCATCAGGAGTTACTCGATGATACATCCATGATCGATCTCTATCCATTTGTGTTAGATTGAAAAGTCGCAGGTAGATTAGGGAATAATTAAGGTAAAATAACGTAAACTATTGACCAACCTACAAGATAGAAAACTTGAATTACAAAATTATTCTAGAATCAGTCAATCAGATTTTAGAATAGAAGCATAAATGTGCTTAAATAAATTAGTAAAATAGATAAGATTTCATAAGAAAATTATGAAGAGCAATTAGAATCAGACCATTATCATGCTGATAGCAAGGGATAGATTTTAGTAGGTAAATTGTTACCAATAGATAATTTGAGATTTAAAATTGGACAACCAATCTAAGACAAATAAGAGTGACATTGACAACTTACAATCATAACTACGAATAAACAAGCAACAAATTTCACAATAAGAAAAACCAAGATTCCAAAATGAAAATAACCCTAAAATTTACTTACCAATTAGAATGTCACAAACTCTCAATTCCCAAAGTCCGGGTCATACACACCTCTCCAAATTTCCTTAATTCAGTATTCACCTAAAAAAACAAAATAACAATTTCTTAAATAAGAAAAAACATTATTATACATATATATAATATAACACTTACAACACATACAGCTTAATAAATAAATTACAAACTCTATTCAAAATAACTACAATATATATATATATATATATATATATATATATATATATATATATATGTCCACGGATGATGGCAACATGGCATGGACAGCTCTTTACATTTCATTCAGACTCTCATGCCTACTGAACACACAACACTGCACCAAATCCCATAACATGTGTTGGCTGCACTAACTTGGCTCTATTTTGACTTGTAATTTGGCTATGCTCATACTCCAATTTGTATGAATTTGAATATTATTAAATACTCATTTAACATGAATAGATGACATAAGAGTGAATTTGACTTGTTTGTCTGGTTTGAATGATAATACATTTATTTATATTATTATGTGTGTTTCTTGTTTAATGGATAAAGAGGATGAGGAACATTACTAGATATTGAAAAATAATGAAAAGGGATAAAATGTGAATCTTCTAATCCAAACATACTACTAACTATAACAATATATTTTCTAACTATTGGATGTCTGTTTTTATTTCAAAACAAACCAAACAAGAAGATCATTCCTATTTTCTTAAAAGCTCTTTTCAAACAGAAAAACCTGTAGTTATGAACCTTAAATCCCTACTATTCATATTGTAGGGCTCTTTGTTAATGGAAATACAGACACAGGCCTCTTTGATGTAACTCAAATACAATAAATAATTATATTCTGATTTCCAATCATTTACCACAAAAGCAACTTCTTTTCCACCAAGCATTGAAAACTACCAATTTTGACCAGTGTTTCGGTAAAAGTTCTAGTTTACATCACAAACTAATATATTCAATTTTCCAAATTTCCTAAATCTAGCTACAAAAAAGCCAAAAATTTACATGTGATGGTTATCTACTTATGTGACCAACCATTCAAGTGTTCCACCATGTAAAATCACACGGTGATGAACTCACATTTGCCTTCAATATATATATATTGGCACTCTTAAACCATACACAATATGGAATATGGACATTAAATAAAAACTATTATACCTACACCTTGTATCAGAATCTACATAAATACAATCTTCACTTGCAACATACACTTATCAAGTTTAAAGCTTCTAGCTAAAAGAATATGATGCTATGGAATTCATAATAATATTAAATTTAAATACTATAGTACTTCCAATAATATGGAAACCATGATTATCATTCTTCAGATTCAAAGAAATCTGAGTGCAGTTCGGGCCTAAACAGTAATAGAATATGGGGACTAAAGTAGAGGATTCTGTATTAATATAAGCATAGGTAAAAGAAAAAGGTTCACAACTCATTCCTAGGTGTTATTTGGAATCAATGAATTAAGTTTGGCCCTTAGTCCTTCAAGCAATTAGTCTAGAGTAGCCTTGTAAGCTTAAATTTTTGTCCACTGGGGTGCTAGTCCAAGATTAAAACATATCTGATTCGTTAAGTAAGACCAAATCGAATACCCCTGTAGCATCTCATATATAACCACTTTTTCCAAAATTTTCTAATTGTATGCCTTTTACTTATAAAATAATACTTCAAATTGAAGGAGAGTGTTGGTAGATGATAAGAGAAAGAAGAGGAATAAGTTTAATATGCTTCTTTTCTTGAAACAAGATAGGAGATAAAATTTGTCTAGTATAGAGTACAAACAAACAAACACTGCCCCAAAAAAAAACACAAAGTTTATCTCTCAGAAAATCAGAAAAACTTCCTACATCTATTAGTGCAAATTAATATTAGCCTTCACAACAATTCTTGATTACTCTTACTCACCCTCTACCTATGATTTCCTCTATCCTATCAATAAGAATTGTTACCTAAATTTTTACTAATAGGATAAGAAAAAGGAGAAAGCACTATCAACATTGTATTTTTTTCATCCAACTAAGCACAAAACAATAACGAGTCTTGTTTTTATCTTCCTATCGTGCGCTTCTCCATCATCCTAACAACATCAATCATTCAACACAGACCGATAAAGAAAAGCACAAGATCAAATCAAACAATAGAGAATCTAATTCAGCAACAAAGCACAAAGGCCATCACAACCAAAAGCTGCTAAAAGATCATCATAGAGTCTAAACCTAAAACTCCATCAATTGAAGAGCATGTATGAAATCACACAAAACATAACCCCATATTCATCACATAATCAACAAACATTAGAACATAACATGAATTAAGCAAGAATCATAGATCATGATCTTGATTCGAAGATGTTGATCTTGATTGTGATGACAATGGGCATGGGAGAAAGAACCTGGATGGGGGCGGAGGCGGAAGGAGGCGGAGGAGGCAGGAGGGAGAACTAACGGGGTTAGCAAAGGAGTTTGAACCGGGGGGGGGGGGTGGTGGTTGGAGGCCTGAAGAGAGGGAATAAAGTTTTTCAATAGATAAAGAATAGAGGGAAGTGATGGTATTTAAATCACATGAGCAATGAAGTTGGGTTTGAGTCGAATTTGAAGTTGGATTTTGAATCATATTCGAATTGAATCTCATATGCAACGAGATAGACTTCGAGTTGAATCCAAAGTCGGGTTCAAATCACATTAGAACCAACAGAGTTTAGATTGACTTCAATTATGGTTAACTCCAAATAAAGATCAAATAATTTACAATGGCTATTTGTAAAAAAATTTACAATAATTTTTTTTAAGAGATCTTGGATTTAGTATTACAAATCACAATCTCTTTATTATTATTTTTTAATTCCAAAGATGATTTATTACTTTTATTTTTTACTATTATTATTATTATTATTATTATTAGTATTATTATTATTATTATTATTATTAGTATTATTATTATTATTATTATTATTATTATTATTATTATTATTATGACGGTCAGGATAGTATTTATCCTGATGTCTAGCCGCAACCCATGGAACGCCAAGAAAGAACGCTAGAGGAAACACAGAAACAAAGAAGAAATATATCTAAAATTTGAATATTATAATTAAAATCAAGGCAAGCTTGAAACTCCACAATGTTATTTTTTAAAAAAATTTGCCAAAAATAGAAAAAAATAAAATTTATTCAAATTTGTAATTCAAAAAAAGCCAAGTAATTAGCAGAACATCCAGACCAAATCAAAATGAAATCATGCCTTAAGTCGGCAAACGATTTATTATTAAAAATAGTAAAAAAATTAATCTAAAATTGAAGATTCAGAGGAGAAAACAATGGAATTTAGCACAAATAATGAGGCCTATAGAGTGAAATTGGGTGATCACGTGTTGCGTGCCTAAACGAGCTTTCCAGATTCCGGTCAAACGCGTGATTCCGACATTTGTAACCAAAGTTATGGCTAAAAAACAGAACCACACCCAAAAATGTTCCAATCACAAGATTAGTTTGATCACTTCTCTCCTTTGCATTGATCCACTAACTCGTGATATCTTAAAGCCAAGATCGTGCAATCTGACAGCTTAGCGTCATCTGATTCAAGCTCTCCTGCATCAATACATAACCTCATGAACTTCCACAATTGCATATATACTTCTTTAGTCACAAATTTTAGTAGTAATAACCATTATATAAAACCAATAAGTTCTTCATGTACCTAAAAATCCATAAATTATATCTAAGTAATCAATTTAATAATTTGTTATCATTTTATTTTTCCAATAATTATATATATATTTTTAAAAATATATTATTATTAATTTTATTACTATTAACTATGGACATTTTGAAATGCTCTTAGGTTATCCGGTCAACATTGAAGGTAATAACTTTATGTTGACTAAGATTAAAAATAATATATAAATAATTTTTAATATAATGAAAATACATAATATGTTGATTAAGATTAAAATATATATATTGGAAAATGACTTTTTTGAATGGAAAATTTCGACGGATTACTAACGGAATTGTTCTGTCGGAATTTTCTGACAGAATTCCGTTGAAAATCGGTTGGATAATCCATTGGAAAAAATGACGGTGTTAAAATTTTTTCCGCTAAAAAATTTTTCCAACGGAATTTTTCCAACAGATTAATTTTTGTCAGAAATCACTATAAAATCTATCGTAAAAAATTAAAATTAAATTCCGTCAGAAATCTGTTGGAAATCCGTCGGAAGTTTCCAACGGAATGTTCCAACAAAAAACTTTTCCATTGGCAAAGGCCAATTTTTTTGTAGTGTTTGTGGGAGGTACATACATTTTCAATAAGAAATAAACAAAGAATTTGAATAGGATAAGTTGTTTACTTGCTGTTTATTCGTATAATAAAAGGGACAAACATGATCTTGCTCCACGACAAAAAATTAAAAAATAATTCCATGAAAGAGGGTGGAAATTCCATCGTTTCAGGGCTTTTATCCCTTTTTTTTTATTTTACAAAGATTAATGGTATTCTCATACTTTGAGTTTTATTTAAATAAGGGTTTCACATTTTACTATATATAGCTGATTGTAATCAATATGAAATGCATCCTTTTGATCAATAAAATTATCCTTTATATTTTTTGGAGGATTACAACATTTATTCTATATGTTTATGTTTATGATTTTAAATTGTATATAATTAATGTTAACGTTTTATATATTTATTGTAGAGACACGTTATTTTTTACTACTATAAATATCGATACAACAATTTTTAGGATTTAGGACATGACTTATAGAAGTTATGAAAGCTATAGTTTAAGCCCATTGTGCGACCAAGAATCCTAGCACCATCTCGGGGGTGGACATGTCGAAAGTGGACCAAACCGCTTTATGTCTTTAGGTTTACACAACAACAATTTGCAACTCTCAAATCACATATGTTATTTTCAAAGTGTTTGAATTCATGCATTTTGCCTCTCAATTATTGTCTTTGTGAATATAGAAAATATTATGATTGAAGACTAATACTTTCTTTCTCATCTTGTCTAAAGCGTAGTGAACGTGAGCTGCCCGGTGATGTGCTCTGAGTTACCCCACCTCATCTTCCTACAATAAAAGAGGAACACTTAAATAAAGGAAGGAATTTGACATTGTCTGGTCTCATACAAAAAGAGATGCAGCTTTGGTAAAGCAATCTTTGAGAATTAGATCAATAGGACATTGATAGAAAAGCGGTTAAATCTCAACAAGAAGTTGAAAAAGGAAACTCCGAAGTTGCCAGCTCAAGGTTATTATAATCCTAAACTAGGAAAGTTTGTCTCTGCAACAAGACAAATTCCAGTGAGAGTACAACTGTTGGACATAGACAACCCATGAGAGTCAGATTCATGAAAGTTTGTAAGCTCCAAAGGATGCCTTCACAATACCTTAATAAAGCCCACATCTTGAGCACCCAAACTTAACTAGCACTAAGAGGCTTGATTTCGTTGGAGTGGCGGTAGCTAATCATTCAAAGAATCTTATGTCAGCTATATTCCTTTTTTAACCTCTTGTTGAGATTTAACCGCTCGCTATCTCTGTCCTATTACAATGTTATTATAATCTTAAACTAGGAAAGGTTGTCTCTGCAACAGCACAAATTCGTGTGAGAGTACAACTGTTGGACGTAGACAAACCATGAGACCTGTATCTGCAGAAAGTTTGCAAGCTCCAAAGGATGCCTTCACAATTATTTACCAAAGCCCACATCTTGAGCACGTAAACCTAACTTGCGTTAGGAGGACTTATTCCTTAGGAGTGGAAGTAGCTAATGATTCAACGAATGTTATATTAGGTTTTGACACTAACGATCTTCTATTTGTGGAAGGTACATACGTTTTCAATAAGAAACAAACAAAGAATTTGAATAGGACAAGTTGTTACTTCTTGTTTATTCGGATAATAAAAGGGACAAACTTGATCTTGCTCCAAGACTGAAAATTAAAAAATAATTCCATGAAAGAGGGTGGAAATTCCATCGTTTCAGGGGCTTTTATCCATTTTTTTTATTTTACAAAGATTAAAGATATTCTCATACTTTGAGGTTTATTTAAATAAGGGTTTCAAGTTTTACTATATATAGCTGAATGTAATCATTATGAAATGCATAATTTCAATCAATAAAATTATCCTTCAAATTTTTTGGAGGATTACAACATTTATTCTATATGTTTATATTTATGATTTTAATTGTATATAATTCATGTTTACGTTTTATGTATTTGTTGTAGAGACACGTTATTTTTTACTCCTATAAATATCTGATACCACAATTTTTAGGATTTAGGATATGACTTATTGAAGTTGTAAAAGCTATAGTTTCGCCCATTGTGCGACCCAGAATCCTAGCACCATCTCAGGGTGGACATGTCCAGTGGACCAAGCCACTTTATGTCTTTAGGTTTACACAACAACAATTTGCAACTCTCAAATCAGAGATGTTACCTTCAAAGTGTTTGAATGTATGCATTTTGCCTCTCAAACATTGTATTTGTGAATATAGAAAATATTATGATTGAAGACTAATATTTTTCTTTCTCATCTTGTCTACAGCATAGTGAACGTGAGCTACCCGATGATGTGCTCTGAGTCACCCCACCACTTCTTCCTACAATAAAAGAGGAACACTTAAATAAAGGAAGGAATTTGGCATTGTTAGGTCTCATACAAAAAGAGATGCAGCTTTGGTAAAGCAATCTTTGAGAATTAGAGAAATAGGACATTGATAGAAAAGATTTTAAATCTCAACAAGAGGTTGAAAAAGGAAACTCCGAAGTTGCCAGCCCAAGGTTATTATAATCCTAAACTAGGAAAGTTTGTCTCTACAACAGCACAAATTCCTGTGAGAGTACAACTGTTGGACGTAGACAACCCATGAGACCTGTATATGCAGAAAGTTTGTAAGCTCCAAAGAATGTTTTCACAATACCTTAATAAAGCCGACATCTTGAGGACCCAAACTTAACTAGCACTAGGAGGCTTGATTCTAAAGGAGTGGCGGTAGCAAATCATTCAAAGAATCTTATGTCAGCTAATTTAATTTTTTAACCTTTTGTTGAGATTTAATCGCTCGATATCTCTGTCCTATTACAATGTTATTATGATTTTAAACTATGAAAGGTTGTCTCTGTAACAGCACAAATTCGTGTGAGAGTACAACTGTTTGACGTAGACAAATCATGAGACCTGTATCTGCAGAAAGTTTGCAATCTTCAAAGGATGCCTTCATAATACCTTACTAAAGCCTACATCTTGAGCACCCAAACCTAACTAGCGTTAGGCGGACTTATTCCCTAGGAGTGGAAGTAGCTAATCAGTAACGAATCTTATCTTAGGTTTTGACACTAATGATCTTTTATTTGTGGGAGGTACATACGTTTTCAATAAGAAATAAACAAAGAATTTGAATAGGATAAGTTGTTTACTTGCTGTTTATTCGTATAATAAAAGGGACAAACATGATCTTGCTCCACGACAAAAAATTAAAAAATAATTCCATGAAAGAGGGTGGAAATTCCATCGTTTCAGGGCTTTTATCCCTTTTTTTGATTTTACAAAGATTAATGGTATTCTCATACTTTGAGTTTTATTTAAATAAGGGTTTCACATTTTACTATATATAGCTGATTGTAATCAATATGAAATGCATCCTTTTGATCAATAAAATTATCCTTTATATTTTTTGGAGGATTACAACATTTATTCTATATGTTTATGTTTATGATTTTAAATTGTATATAATTAATGTTAACGTTTTATGTATTTATTGTAGAGACATGTTAGTTTTTCACTACTATAAATATCTGATACAACAATTTTTAGGATTTAGGACATGACTTATAGAAGTTATAAAAGCTATAGTTTCGCCCATTGTGCGACCAAGAATCCTAGCACCATCTCAGGGTGGACATGTCGAGTGGATCAAACCGCTTTATGTCTTTAGGTTTATACAACAACAATTTGGAACTCTCAAATCACAGATGTTATTTTCAAAGTGTTTGAATTCATGCATTTTGCCTCTCAATTATTGTCTTTGTGAATATAGAAAATATTATGATTGAAGACTAATATTTTTCTTTCTCATCTTGTCTACATGGTAGTGAACGTGAGCTGCCCGGTGATGTGCTCCGAGTCACCCCACCTCTTCTTCCTACAATAAAAGAGGAACACTTAAATAAAGGAAGAAATTTGGCATTGTCTGGTCTTATACCAAAAGAGATGCAGCTTTGGTAAAGCAATCTTTGAGAATTAGATCAATAGGACATTGATAGAAAAGCAGTTAAATCTCAACAAGAAGTTGAAAAAGGAAACTCAAAAGTTACAAGCTCAAGGTTATTATAATCCTAAACTAGGAAAGTTTGTCTCTGCAACAACACAAATTCCTGTGCGAGTATAATTGTTGGACGTAGACAACCCATGAGACCTGTATCTGTGGAAAGTTTGTAAGCTCCAAAGGATGCCATCACAATTCCTTAATAAAGCCCACATCTTGAGGACCCAAACTTAACTAGCACTAAGAGGCTTGATTCCGTTGGAGTGGCGGTAGCTAATCATTCAAAGAATCTTATGTCAGCTAATTTCCTTTTTTAACCTCTTGTTGAGATTTAATCGCTCGCTATCTCTGTCCTATTACAATGTTATTATAATCTTAAACTAGGAAAGGTTGTCTCTGCAACATCACAAATTCGTGTGAGAGTACAACTGTTGGACGTAGACAAACCATGAGACCTGTATCTGCAGAAAGTTTGCAAGCTCCAAAGGATGCCTTCACAATACCTTACTAAAGCCCACATCTTGAGCACCTAAACCTAACTAGCGTTAGGAGGACTTATTCCTTAAGAGTGGAAGTAGCTAATCATTCAACGAATGTTATGTTAGGTTTTGACAATAATGATCTTTTATTTGTGGAAGGTACATACGTTTTCAATTAGAAATAAACAAAGAATTTGAATAGGATAAGTTGTTTACTTGTTGTTTATTCGGATAATAAAATGGGCAAACATGATCTTGCTCAATGACTAAAAATTAAAAAATAATTCCATGAAGGATGGTGGAAATTCCATTGTTTCAGGGGCTTTTATCCCTTTTTTTTATTTTACAAAGATTAATGGTATTCTCATACTTTGAGTTTTATTTAAATAAGGGTTTCACATTTTACTATATATAGCTGATTGTAATCAATATGAAATGCATCGTTTTGATCAATAAAATTATCCTTTATATTTTTTGGAGGATTACAACATTTATTCTATATGTTTATGTTTATGATTTTAAATTGTCTATAATTCATGTTAACGTTTTATGTATTTATTGTAGAGACACGTTATTTTTTACTACTATAAATATCTGATACCATAATTTTTAGGATTTAGGACATGACTTATAGAAGTTATGAAAGCTATAGTTTTGCCCATTGTGCGACCCCGAATCCTAGCACCATGTCACGCCCTGACCCGGATTCTGGGACCTCGAGCACGTCAACAGACCGGCCGTATTCATGCAGAGACAAATTCAACTCAAATACAAAGCCTAATAAGGTGATAAGCAGATAACAATCCATAACATAAAATATACTCGTGTTCAAAAGAACATAAAGTCAACAGGGTCCATAGGCCCTATAATAGTCTGGTCCCTATACGGGTCCTACAAATAGTAATGCTCACGAAGTAAAAGATAAAGGAGTCTCCTAAACCTCGGATCTCCCTGTGTCCCCTCCTCAGGCTCCACTCCCTCCTAAACTTCGGAATCTGTAAAAGAGGAAAAGTGAAACACATGAGCTTTCGAATGGAAAGCCTAGTAAGTACCCCTGCGGGTCACAAAGACATAATTAGGAAATATGTCATCCAATGAGGTCACAATACCAACAATACAATGCTAGGAGTCTACCCGAAACAAATCAAAGGTACGGCCCCTGTTACAGAAGCCCTCGGGCTCTGTAAGAGATTTCCAAAGAAAACTCAAGGTTCACTCCCGGCCAGTGTGTAACGCCCCGACCCGGATTCCGGGACCTCGAGCACGTCAACAGACCGGCCGTATTAAAGTAGAGATAAACTCAACTCGAATACAAGGCCTAATAATGTGATAAGCAGATAACAATCCATATCATAAAAATAAACTCGAGTTCATAAGAACATAGAGTCATCAGGGTCCGTAGGCCCTATAATAGTCTGGTCCCTATACGGGTCCTACATATAACAATGCTCATAAAATAAAAGATTAAGGATAAAGGAGACTCCTAAAACCTCTGGTCTCTCTGTGCCCTCCCCTCAGGCTCCACTCCCTCCTAAACCTCGGAATCTGTAAAAGAGGAAGAGAAAACACATGAGCTTTCGAATGGAAAGCCCAGTAAGCACCCCTGTAGGGTCACAATGACACAAATAGAAAATATGTCAATCAATGATATCACAATACCAACAAAGTAGTCCTGGGAGTCTACCACAAACAAATCTAGGTAATGCACCCACGATACAAAAGCCCTCGGCTCAGATTGAGTTTTAAGAGAACTCAAAGTTTACTCCCGGTCAGTATGTTCAGCTATTTGCTGTAAGAACGACCTAGACGATCGTTTGACCCTCCTGTCACAGGTCGGTAGAACTACCTCTCCTATGTGTTAACACGGTCAGTGTACCACGCCCACTGACAGGTAAGACCTCCAGAGATTTGCTTCTCTGGTAAGGCTGTCAGGAAAGTCAGGGGGTCCTATCCCTGAACATTCCTTTATTGGAGCTTCCCTAGCTCCACTGAGTCCGGGCAGTAGAACATAGCAAACAGGGATACCAACATCCCGAAAACAACCATACATGCTCAATAAGATTCCAAAATAAATAATGACGCATGTATGTTATCAAAGAAGCATAAGAAATCAATGCATAAGCAAGTCCAAGAAAAACTAGACAAGTGTACTTACCTCTGGTGAGACTAAATGTCTTCCTAGACTCCTTTGGAACGCCTTTACGCCTCCCTGAGAGTATCTAGCATACATAGACTCTTATTAGAGTCAAGTTTTCAATAAGCTTCTAGTTTCACATGCATGTCCTACGTTCTTGTTGGGCTTAGGCCCACTAACGGGTTCTAAGGACCATCTCTAAGTTACCGTACTCTTATTCCCGTTTCTATGTCCTTTAGTTGACTTTTAGACCAACTTAGTCAAACCTAGTCAACTTTAGTCTACTTGTCGTGTCCAAACTTTATTTAGTCATTTCTAGTCACTCTAGTTGAGTTGGGCCCGTTTTAAAACCATTGTACCATTTAACTTGACCTTAGTCCTTTGAAGGGCATTTTGGTCATTTGAGTGGCTATGACCCTAAGGTTTAAGGCCCGACCATATTACTAGGGTCCCCTTGCTCTAGCCTTTTATTTTATTATTAGTTAATAATAAAATTCGCTCTAGTGTATCATTTGAGCCTAGCCCATTGGGCCTCAAAGCCATTGGACCCAATTCCGAGATTATTGGTTCTTGGCTAACCTAGGTACTTTAGGTTAATCATTTAATTAACCTCATTAGTCAACTTAGCTTGGTTTGCTTTTGACACACTTTAGTTGATTAGCCCAAATTCATGTGACTAACCTAATCCTTAAGTTGCTTAAACCCAACTTGATAGACTAACCCAAGTCTATTTAATCAAATGGATATTTATTAATTTGATCATAGTACAATGACAAATCAAGATTGATTAAATTTTCCTTGTCACACCACCTAGGTTACTTAAATCATTTCGATCATTCTATGTAGTTAGTCAAACTAATTATGTCACACAAAATAATTTCCATTAACTTGTCACACTAGTAAGGTTTTTAAAATCTTATTAAAAAACCATTAATTCACTTTAAGCAACCTAGGTTTTAATCTCTGATTTTGTAACGTTTCCTAAGTTTCCGAATAATTTGCTAATCCCATTAGCTTTAAATAACTCTACTAATATGTCACACTAACCAAGTTTCAAAAAATATTAAAACTATATTAACTATTATTCAGACTAATTGTCACAACCATATAGTTTTTTTTTATTTATAATTATTTTAACTAATTAATTAATACTGAATTAATTGAAACAATTACTATTTCTATATTTTTGTTTTTTTTATCTTTTCGCTTTCTCTCTCTCGCATGACAGCTCCATCTGAGTTCCAGAGATCGGCCACAGCTGTAAAACGTGGCCGGAGCTCCACCTGCACTCCCCGCTTTCAGCCTAGGATCTCCCCCATCGCACTGCCTGTGAGGTTGCATGTCCCGCCTTTCTCCACCTTGCCTAAGTTCCCGGCCGGCCACCACCCTTATCTCTGACGAACTCAACTCGGCCCTCACACATGTACGCTACTCTAAAAGCTCGGAAGGGGGTAGAAACTTACCGGAGAAGCTGTGGACGACAACCGACACCTCCTGGGAGCTCCTTGGCGACGGTCAGGTGCGTTCTGACTCTCCGGTGAGCTCAAGCCGCAGGTCTTCTCTTCAATCATCTGGGGCTCCTTCTCCTCCGGCCCCACGACCGGAGTTCCGGATGGCCATGAAGCTCAATTGGGAACTCTCTTCCCTCCTCCGTTCACTGTCCCGTCGGAGTCCCTTCTCGCGGTGGTGCCCGATTTCTCCAGGGCTCGATACTAATCCTCGAGCTGTGGCCATACTTTTATAGAAGGGAAAGAGAAGAGGAGGCGTCAAGACGTTAGCTTGGCGATAATGGCGACAACGGTCGGCCTCTCCCATGCATAACGGCCACAAAGAATCCGGGCTTTGGCCGGTGGCGCTAGCCGGTTACTGAAGAAGAACAGTCGTGCCTCGGGATCGTAACTCGATCTTATCCGACGGCTAGGATTGTGTGTAGGTTTAACGGCCAGATTTAATCCATTGTCTCGGATTTAAACTGATCCATAGATGAGGGGTCTAGATTGACCCGTACTGTGAGGTCACCCCTTTATAATTTTTTTTTCTCTAGCGCCTTGGATCCAGCATCCTCCCAGATGGATTTGTTCCAGGCTCGACACGTGGAACTACAAGAGTCGTTATAACGCTACGCGATGAGCACCCATCTGTGATGTTTTAATCCTGACCGTTAAACAATGTATATTAGAGGTTTGATATGGAATATTGCCCAGAGATCCCTATCTCTTTCTAAGTTACTCTTTGGTCCATCCCTGTGAGAGGGAATAATTATCTGTTAGTCCCCCAAACTTTTAAAAATTACCATAAAGTCCTTATGGTCACCATAAACCCTAGTTAGGGTTTTAAATCCCTTTTAAACTTAATTTTCCTCATTTTAAATTTCTAGGGAAAACTATTTAACTTAATAATTAATTTTAAGAAAACTTTAACACCTTTATTTTAAAATTCTTGGATTTTACAATCCTCCCCCCTTACAATAATTTCGTCCTCGAAATTACGTTACTGATATACTTAAGTAAACAAATCTGGGTAACACTTTCGCATATCTTCCTCACGTTCCCAAGTAGCTTCCCGCTCAGTGTGATTGGTCCACCTCACCTTCACAAAAGGAATAGTCCTATTCCTCAATTGCTTGTCCTCTCGGCCCAAGATAGCCACTGGGCGTTCCTCGTAGGACATATCCTCTTGAACTTCTACCGGGACTTGTGGAATCACTCTGGTAGGATCACGTATACACTTCTTCAACATTGAAATGTGGAAGACATCGTGAACCTGAGCGAGATCCTGAGGTAAGGCCAATCTATATGCCACCACTCCTATGCGCTCCAATATCTCAAAAGGTCCGATATATCGTGGAGCAAGTTTTCCACGTCGTCCAAACCTTACTACCCCTTTCATAGGAGATACTTTTAGGAATACCAAATCTCCCACTTGAAACTCTTGATCAGATCTCTTTCGGTCTGCATAGCTCTTTTGTCTACTCAAGCGTACCAAGTCGCCCCCCATCATCTTGACATGTTCCTCCGTTTGTTTTACAAAATCAGGTTGCTTAAGTGCCGCCTCAGCTACCAGCTTCCTTTCTCCCACATCTCCCCAACAAATGGGAGTTCGGCACCTCCTCCCATAGAGTGCCTCATACGGAGCCATCTTGATGCTTGCTTGATAACTATTGTTATAGGCAAACTCTATCAAACTTAGGCGCTCATCCCAAGACCCCGTAAAGTCTATTGCACTTGCCCTCAACATGTCTTCTAGCACCTGGATGGTCATTTCAGATTGTCCATCGGATTACGTAGGTGGAAAGTCATCAATGCCAATCCTCGTGCCAGCGGTGTCGCGTGCTCTCCCAGAATCTAGAGACAAACCGAGTGTCTCGATCAGAGGTGATCGACACCGGTACTCCATGTAATCTGACGATCTGATCTATATATAGCTGGGCCAACTTTTCCAAAGATGCTCCTGTTTTCAACGGTAACCCAGATCGATTCATGGTTTCTTTGAGTACGTGGCAACCCTGTTACAAAATCCATGTTAATGTGTTCCCATTTCCACTCCGGAATGGGTAAGGGTTGTAACATCCCTGCCGGCTTCTGGTGTTCCGCCTTTACCATCTGACAGGTGATGCACTTAGCCACGAACTCCGCAACATCTCGCTTCATCCCCTTCCACCAGAAATGGTCCTTCAACCCTCTGTACATCTTTGTACCTCCAGGGTGAATAGAGTAGCTCGAATAGTGAGCTTCCTCCAGAATCTCCCTTCTTATTTCAGGGACACTTGGTACACATATCCTTTCATCAAATCTAAGGGTACCATCTTCAT
This sequence comes from Dioscorea zingiberensis, assembly GCA_026586065.1. Lineage (NCBI taxonomy): Eukaryota > Viridiplantae > Streptophyta > Magnoliopsida > Dioscoreales > Dioscoreaceae > Dioscorea > Dioscorea zingiberensis. The sequence goes on from CM048826.1 coordinate 2,293,644, forward strand.
GGACTCTGAACCGTGTTGGTTCTCCTTGGCCTATGTGTTCCTTGATCTCCTCTAGTTCAGGATCTTGTCCCTGAGCAACCCGAATTCTTTCCAATAATAAGGGTTGGATATGCAAGCTGGCTAATGAGACATCCATCGTAGGCAAAACGACCTCTAGGTTGAGCCTTCTCATGTCCTCCAATAGCGGCCTCTGAGTCGTTAACATAGCGGCAATACCATATCCATACTTCCTGCTCAGTGCATCAGCCACCACGTTCGCTTTGCCCAGGTGGTAAAGGATACTGAGATCATAGTCCTTGATTAGCTCTAACCATCGCCGCTATCTCATATTCAATTCCTTCTGTGTGAATATGTACTTGAGGCTCTTATGATCGGTGTAAATCTCGCAAGGTACACCGTAGAGGAAGTGTCGCCAGATCTTTAGGGCAAACACGATTGCTGCCAGCTCAAGATCGTATGTGGGGTAATTCTCTTCGAAAGGTTTTAACTGTCGTGATGCATAAGCAATCACGCGCCCATCTTGCATCAACACACATCCAAGGCCAGTCTTGTAGGCATCACTGTAGACCGTATACCCACGGTTACTTTGTGGTAACGCTAACACTGGTGCAGAGATCAACCTCTGTTTCAACTCCTGGAAACTCTTTTCACAGGAGTCAGTCCAAATAAATTTGGTACCCTTCCTGGTCAGCTTAGTTAATGGTGCTGCTATAACCGAGAAACCCTCAACGAATCTCCGGTAATAGCCAGCTAATCCCAGGAAACTCCATATCTCCCGTACCGTTGTTGGTCTTTTCCATTCCACAACGGCTTCAATTTTCTTGGGATCTACTGAAACTCTAGCTCCACTTACCATGTGGCGCAAGAAGGCAACCTTGTCCAACCAGAATTCGCACTTGGAGAACTTCACATAGAGCTGATGTTCCCTCAAGGTCTCTAGCACTATTCTTAAGTGCTCCTCGTGGGCCTGATGACTTCTTGAGTAGACAAGTATGTCATCGATGAATACCACCACAAACTGGTCCAAATATTGACGGAATACCCGGTTCATCATGTCCATAAAGACTGCCGGGGCATTGGTAAGCCCAAACGGCATTACGTAAACTTCAGAGTGCCCGTATCTAGTACGGAAAGCACTCTTCGGGATATCCGTCTCTTTAATCCTTACTTGATGATACCCAGATCTCAAGTCAATCTTGGAGAAAACTTGAGCTCCCTGAAGCTGATCCAGTAGGTCATCAATTCTTGGTAGAGGATATTTATTCTTTACAGTCACCTTGTTTCACTCCCGATAATCAATGCACAACCTTAGCGACCCGTCTTTCTTCTTGACGAAAGGAACAGGTGCACCCCAAGGTGACATGCTAGGTCTGATGAAACCTTTGTCCAACAATTCCTCTAGTTGGGTCTTCAATTCCTTAAGCTCCGCAGGCGCCATCCGATAAGGAGCCTTAGATACAGGAGCTGTTCCCGGAACCAAATCAATAGAGAACTCTAGTTCTCTTTCCGGGGGTAACCCCGGTAACTCTTCCGGAAACACGTCAGGGTACTCCCTTACTAGCGGTACGTCTGAGACTACAGTCTCCTTATCCTTCTTTACCTCAGAAATAGAAGCCAAATAGCTTATACATCCTCCCCTAAGGAGCTTCCGAACCTGGAGAGCTGAGATCTCCTGTACTAGGGAACAAGTTTGGCTGCCCTTAAAAGTAAATTCCTCTTCTCCCGGCATCTTAAACACAACCCTCTTCCCACGACAGTCTACCACCGCGTAAACTGAAGAGAGCCAGTCCATCCCGAGGATCACATCGTAATCCTTCAGGTCCATTACATGCAAGTTTGCAAGTAATCTTCGCCCCTCAATCACTACTGGGCATGCCGGTACCATCCTCCTTACCATCATGGCAGCTCTTACTGGGGTGTCTACACACAAGTTCTGGGGTAGATCTATAGTAGGCAATGTATGCTTCCGTGCAAATCGTGCAGATACGAAAGAGTGTGTGGCTCCAGGATCAAATAAGGTACAGGCATAGAAAGAACTAACTGAAATAGTACTTGCCACGACATCAGCTGATGCCTGTGCTTCCTCGGTCGTCAAATGGTAGACCCGTGTCATTGGCCTCTGCTGTTGCTGGGGTTGATTTGAAGCAGAAGGCTGTCCTGAGGTCGCCTTCCCTTTCTTATCCCCACCTTGTGGTCTTGGTGGTGGTCCAACAGATTGTCGGGAAGCTCGTTGAGATCCCTGGGTTCCCCCCACCACACTCTGTCCTTGTTGACGCTGGGGACATTGGGCCTTTTGGTGATCCAAAGCCAAGCAAAAATAACACCCTCCAGTTATCCTTGGGCATTGGGACCTCTTATGCGGTCCCTTGCATTCGTAGCACCTAATGTTCTGGGTCACACCTCCAGATGAGGCTGTGGACCTGGTTGGCTTCCCATAAGGCCCATACTTATTATCTGGCCTACGCTTCCCAGAGCTCTTTTCAGATGATTGGCCCTAGCTATTTGCCCCCTTATCCTTTTTCTCTTTCTGGGACGACCCCTGGACGTCCCCTTGGCAAGTAGCCTCCGTGTACTTGGCCCTAGCCATGACTTCGGTGTAAGTCTTGCACATGTGGCTGGTCACAATCTTTTTCAATGATGGCTGCAGTCCGGCCTCAAATTTCATTACCCGGCTCTCTTCTGTAGGAACCATGTCAGGCAAGAAGCGAGCCAACCGATCAAATTCAGTTTCATACTGCTCCACCATGGAGCCTCCCTGAACAAGCTGGGAGAATTGCTGTCCGAGCTGTACCAGATGTCCTCTTGAGAAATACTTGGCGAAGAATGCAGTCCTGAATTCTTCCCAAGTCTGGAAGGCCTCACCCTTCCTCAGTCTGATTTCTCCAAAGTACCAGTCTTCTACGGGTCCTTGGAGCATATACACGGCGGTCCTGATCTTCTCCGCCTCGGTGGTTTGGAAAACCTCGAAGGTCTTCTCCCTCTCCCTTATCCATTGTTCCGCTGCGTGGGGGTCTGCAGCCCCTTCAAAAGGTCGGGGAGAGGGTCTCTTGATCTCCCCAAGTAATCCTCTACTTGACGTAGGGGTAGTTGGTGGAGGTGGTGCACGTTGTTGTCGGGTCTCCTGAATTAGTCCCAACATTTCCCTCATTAATTCCATCATGCTCATGGGGGGTACCTCCCCCCTTGGGTTTTGGCCCTCTGCCTGAGGCGCCTGAGCATTGGATTGAGCAGGCACCTCCTGCTCGACTTCCATCTCGTCCACAGGCGGGGGTACCTCCCCACCCTGCGGTTGAGGAACTTCTTCCACAGGAGGCTGTGGCATCTCAGTACGACGAGGTCGCCCTCGCCTTCCTCTTCCTCTACCCCTACCACCTCGACCTCCACGCAAGTAATCCATAATTCAGCTGTACAAGGATTTCAAAGTTACTTTTATTCCCAGCAAGACAGGTGATGGTAAAAACATACTTTTTATTCATTTCAAAAGCAACGACTAGAGACAACATGCTAAAACAAAAGACACTAAAGGACATAATAAAAGTAGTTCATACAACACATAAGTTTGTAAGACTACGGTTATTCTAGCAACTAAAACTAGAACTCAGTCCAGGTGATGCTCGTCAGGAGACAATGGAGTGTAGTCAGCACAGGGTCGATGTCCTCCAGACCCCTGTGGTCCCCTGCTAGGTCCCGGCGCACCAGATGGACAGTAGAAAGCTAGGTGCTCCCGACTGCCACAGCTGCGGCACCAGAGGGCAGGGCGCCTACACTCCGTCATACGGTGCCCGTATACTCCACATCGTCGGCACCATGAGATCCTGAGAACGGCAGGAGATGGACCTACAGCTCTCTCCCGAATCTGAACCCCCAATCCACGGCGGTAATCACGGGCTCTGCACACGCGCCGGGGAGGGATACTCGGGCTCACTATCTCCTGCGCTAAAGGAACCCTGGGTCCTACGTCCACTGGCCTCTGCATAGCGATGTGGTCCCTAAGTCCACGGACCAACATGGTAACTGTGGTCTGAAGCCTGTCAACCTTTCGGTTGGTGGCTTCGACCGTCCTCCTCATCTCAGTGAGGACCTCAGCGGGCTCGGATGAGTCAGCTCTGGGTGGTGGAGTGTTCTCCCGGAAAGACTCCACCTCATCGTCAGACGAATCACGGTACAACGGTCCCGACATCCTGCAAGTAAACCAGGTGCCAATCTAACGTACCACTATCTATACTACCCCAGTCCCGCACTCAGTCTATGCAACTGGCTAAGGGCATCTAGGGTCTGCTATCTGCTCTATCTAGAGAACCTTGTCTCTGATACCACTTTAATCTGTAATGCCCCAACCCGGATTCCGGGACCTCGAGCACGTCAACAGACCGGCCGTATTAAAGTAGAGATAAACTCAACTCAAATACAAGGCCTAATAATGTGATAAGCAGATAACAATCCATATCATAAAAATAAACTCGAGTTCATAAGAACATAGAGTCATCAGGGTCCGTAGGCCCTATAATAGTCTGGTCCCTATACGGGTCCTACATATAACAATGCTCATAAAATAAAAGATTAAGGTTAAAGGAGACTCCTAAAACCTCTGGTCTCTCTGTGCCCTCCCCTCAGGCTCCACTCCCTCCTAAACCTCAGAATCTGTAAAAGAGGAAGAGAAAACACATGAGCTTTCGAATGAAAAACCCAGTAAGTACCCCTGCAGGGTCACAATGACACAAATAGAAAATATGTCAATCAATGATATCACAATACCAACAAAGTAGTCCTGGGAGTCTACCACAAACAAATCTAGGGTACGACCCCTGATACAAAAGCCCTCGGGTTCTGTATTGAGTTTTAAGAGAACTCAAAGTTTACTCCCGGTCAGTATGTTCAAATTTATTTGTCGTAAGAATCGACCTAGATGATCGCTTGACCCTCCACACAGTCGGTAGAACTACCTCTCCTACGTGTTAACACGGGCCACTACCACGCCCACCCATTGTAAGACCTCCGTGAGATTTGCTTCTCTGGTAAGGCTGTCAGGAAAGTCAGGGGGTCCTATCCCTGAACATTCCTTTATTGGAGCTTCCCTAGCTCCACTGAGTCCGGGTAGTAGAACATAGCAAACAGGGATACCAACATCCCGAAAACAACCATACATGCTCAATAAGATTCCAAAATAAATAATGACGCATGTATGTTATCAAAGAAGCATAATAAATCAATGCATAAGCAAGTCCAAGAAAAACTAGACAAGTGTACTTACCTCTGGTGAGACTAAATGTCTTCCTAGACTCCTTTGGAACGCCTTACGTCTCCCCTGAGAGTATCTGGCATACATAGACTCTTATTAGAGTCAAGTTTTCAACAAGCTTCTAGTTTCACATGCATGTCCTACATTCTTGTTGGGCTTAGGCCCACTAACGGGTTCTAAGGACCATCTCTCGGGTTACCAGCCCTTATTCCCGTTTCTATGTCCTTTAGTTGACTTTTAGACCAACTTAGTCAAACCTAGTCAACTTTAGTCTACTTGTCGTGTCCAAACTTTATTTAGTCATTTCTAGTCACTCTAGTTGAGTTGGGCCCGTTTCAAAACCATTGTACCATTTAACTTGACCTTAGTCCTTTGAAGGGCATTTTGGTCATTTGAGTGGCTATGACCCTAAGGTTTAAGGCCCGACCATATTACTAGGGTCCCCTTGCTCTAGCCTTTTATTTTATTATTAGTTAATTATAAAATTCGCTCTAGTGTATCATTTGGAGCCTAGCCCATTGGGCCTCAAAGCCATTGGACCCAATTCCTAGATTATTGGTTCTTGGCTAACCTAGGTACTCCTTTAGGGTTAATCATTTAATTAACCTCATTAGTCAACTTAGCTTGGTTTGCTTTTTGACACACTTTAGTTGATTAGCCCAAATTCATGTGACTAACTTATTCCTTAAGTTGCTTAAACCCAATTTGATTGACTAACCCAAGTCTATTTAATCAAATGGATATTTATTAATTTGATCATAGTACAATGACAAATCAAGATTGATTAAATTTTCCTTGTCACACCACCTAGGTTACTTAAATCATTTCGATCATTCTATGTAGTTAGTCAAACTAATTATGTCACACAAAATAATTTCCATTAACTTGTCACACTAGTAAGGTTTTTAAAATCTTATTAAAAAACCTTTAATTCACTTTAAGCAACCTAGGTTTTAATCTCTGATTTTGTCACATTTCCTAAGTTTCCGAATAATTTGCTAATCCCATTAGCTTTAAATAACTCTACTAATATGTCACACTAACCAAGTTTCAAAAAATATTAAAACTATATTAACTATTATTCAGACTAATTGTCACAACCATATAGTTTTTTTTTATTTATAATTATTTTAACTAATTAATTAATACTGAATTAATTAAAACAATTACTATTTCTATATTTTTGTTTTTTTTTTATCTTTTACGTTTCTCTCTTCTCTCTCACAAAGAACCCATCTGAGCTCAGAGAGATCAGCCATGAAGCGTGAAACGGGCCGGAGCTCCACCCGCCACTCCCTGCTTTCGCCTAGGATCTCCCCATCGCACCGCTTGCATGAGGTTGCACGTCCCGCCTTTCTCCACCGTGCCCAAGTTCCCGGCCGGCCACCACCCTTATCTCTGACGAACTCAACCCGGCCCTCACACATGCACGCTACTCTAAAAGCTCGGAAGGGAGTAGAAACTTACCGGAGAAGCTGTGGACGACAACCGACACCTCCTGGGAGTTCCTTGGTGACGGTCAGGTGTGTTCTGACTCTCCGGTGAGCTCAAGCCGCAAGTCTTCTCTTCAATCGTCTGGGGCTCCTTCTCCGTCCGCTGACCGCTGCTGAAGTTCCGGGATGGCCGCGAGCTCAATTGGGAACTCTCTTCCCTCCTCCGTTCACTGTCCCGTCGGAGTCCCTTCTCTCGGCGGTGCCCGATTTCTCCAGGGCTCGATACTAATCCTCGAGCTGTGGCCATGCTTTTATAGAAGGGAAAGAGAAGAGGAGGCGTCAAGACGTTAGCTTGGCGATAATGGCGACAACGGTCGGCCTCTCCCATGCATAACGGCCACAGTAAACGGCTGGCCGGCGGTGGCGTTGCCGGTTACTGAAGAAGAACAGTCGTGCCTCGGGATCGTAACTCGATCTTATCCGACGGCTAGGATTGTGTGTAGGTTTAACGGCCAGATTTAATCCATTGTCTCGGATTTAAACTGATCCATAGATGAGGGGTCTAGATTGACCCGTACTGTGAGGTCACCCCTTTATAAATTTTTTCTCTAGCGCCTTGGATCCAGCATCCTCCCAGATGGATTTGTTCCAGGCTCGACACGTGGAACTACAAGAGTCGTTATAACGCTACGCGATGAGCACCCATCTGTGATGTTTTAATCCTGACCGTTAAACAATGTATATTAGAGGTTTGATCTGGAATATTGCCCAGAGATCCCTATCTCTTTCTAAATTACTCTTTGGTCCATCCCTGTGAGAGGGAATAATTATCCGTTAGTCCCCCAAACTTTTAAAAATTACCATAAAGTCCTTATGGTCACCATAAACCCTAGTTAGGGTTTTAAATCCCTTTTAAACCTAATTTTCCTCATTTTAAATTTCTAGGGAAAACTATTTAACTTAATAATTAATTTTAAGAAAACTTTAACACCTTTATTTTTCTTAAAATTCTTGGATTTTACACAGTGTGTCCAGCTATTTGCTGTAAGTATGACCTTTTGGTCGTTCGACCCTCCGGTCGCAGGTCGGTAGAACTACCTCTCATAGGTGTTAACACGGTCAATGTACCATGCCCACTGACAGGTAAGACCTCGAGAGATTTGCCTCTCTGGAAAGGCGTATTGAAGCGCCAGGGGTCCCGCCCCCTAACATTCCCTTATCTGAAGCTTCCTAGCTCCACCGAGTCGAGTGAGACCATAGCAAAATGGGGACACCAACATCCCGTAAACAACCATACATGCTCAATAGGATTCCAAAATAAATAATGACGCATGTATGTTAACAAAGCATAAGATATCAATACATATACAAGTCCAAGAAAACCCGAAACCGGGTAGGAACTAGGCAAGTGTACTTACCTCTTGGTGAGACTAAAGTCTTCCTAGGATCCCTTGGAGTGCCTTAAGTCTTCCCGAGAGTATCTGGCATACATAGGTTCTATTAGAGTTAAGATTTTTATCGAGTCCCTAGTTACTTATGCATGTCTATCGTCTCTGTTGGGCCTAGGCCCACTATCGGGTCCTAAGGTCCATCTCTCGAGTTACTGGCCCTTTAGTTGTCCTTAGGTCCATCTTGGTCAAACTTAGTCAACGCAACTTTCATTGATCATTTCTAAACCCTATTTAGTTATCTCTAATCACTTAGTTGGTTTGGGCCCATTCTAAAGCCCAATTCACAGTTTAATCTCGACCTTAACCCTTTTTATCCATCGAAGGGCATTTTAGTCATTTGGGAAGCAATGACCCTTAGAATGTAGGGTCCTTCCCTGTTTAGGGTTTAGTTCCTTCTTAGTACCCTAAATTCTTATTCTTATTAATTTAATAATAAACTTGTCTCAAGAGTTATTTTAGCCGGCCCATCGGGCCTCTAAACCATTGGACCCAATTTCTTAATTATTGATCATTTAAAACAAATCTAATTAGAATATTTAGTAACCTTACTAAATAACTTTAATCGTGCTAAACACCTAACTTAATCTTGTCTTATTCTATAAGATTAAGTTTAGTTAAATAACTTTTTAACTTTCATTCAACATTTTAACTATACAAGTTAATTTAATTAATCCATTTGATTAATTAGTCCTTCGAGCTTGATTAATCCTCTTAGTTAAAATTTTTGATTAGTTTACAAACCAAGTCCACTTATTAAATTGACCAAGATGACTAATATCTCTCCATACGACTGAGCTAACTCAATATGGACCCAAGTCACCTTAAACCAATTTAATTTGGCTAAGTAAACTAACTCAACCTTATTTCTTCCATAATTAATCAAAATAATTGTGACATATTTATAGTTTTTAAATGGTTTATTAGCTAATTATTATTTGTCACAATATTTAACTAATATTCCAACCCAAAAATGAACTAATTGTTTTTAACAACGATATGTCACACTAAGTTAACAATCATTTTATTAACTTTTAAATCTATTAACTATATATATATATATATATATTACTATTATTTTTTTATTTATTCACTCTCTTTCTTCAACCTCTCTCCCTCTCTTTCTCTCGTCCACGACCGAGCCCTATTGAGGTCACAGAGGCCGGCAGCAGCTCCCTCCGCACTGGAAAGACTTCGCCGAGGTCGCCGCTTTTCCCTGGAGTTCCGTCCGTACCGACCTCACTCTACCACCTCCGTTGACAACCCCAAGCCTCTGCCACGAGCTACACCACTCCGGCGAGATCGCAGCAACATCTCACACGCACATACGACCACGTAAATGTGGTAAAGAAGAAAAGAAGTTACCTGTAGACTGAGGACAATGAACTACGCCTCCCGAGAGCTCCTCGACGACGTACGCCGCCACCGCTGTCTTCCGGCGTGGCGAGAGCACGTCACCCTTCCCGCGTCTGGTTCTCTTGCTTCGTCCGACCGACTACACGAGACCCAAGCTCAGTGGGCGGCGCGAGCTCACAGTGGCGTCCTCCTCCTTTCTCCGATCACCAGCTCACCGGAGTTTCTTTCCACTGTAGCTCTCCGCTTCACTGCACTCTATGTTAGTGTTCAACCCTGGCTTCTACCTTTATAGGCCAAGGAAACGAACACACGACGCTTCAGGGTGTAACCTTCATCCATCGCCCGGCCTGCTCTCCCGTAACGGCCGGGGAAGGCGGCGGGCTCCCTGGCGGCGAGCGTTGGCGTTCGGAGTCGCTGGCTCGTGTGAACAACGGCCGGGATTATTTCCCGTGCTCCGGATCTCGCTCACATCCCCGATCAACGATCGTGATGGTTCCACGTTTGGTTTAATATATAGAGGATTGAGATCAAATCTTGCGCTCCGGACTGAACCCGATCCACAGATGAGTGGCCCGTGATTTGGTACCTGCACGTGAGGGCTCTCTTTCATCCCCTTCTCTCTTGGTGCCTCGTATCTTGTTTGCGATAGATTGATTAAATCTACGGTTGCCACGTGGCCCTCTGTGGGCCGTTATAATACCTCGCGATTTGTTACAATCTGTGATAATATAATCTCAGCCGTTCATCCTCTATTAATAGAGTTTTCTCTCACAAAAATTTACCAGAGGTCCCTGACACCTTTAAAATTACATACAGGTCCAAGACTGTGAGAGGGAACAGTTATCGTTTAGTCCCCCAAACTTTTCAAAATTACCAGGAAGTCCTTCTGGTCACCATAATCCCTAACTAGGGTTTTTAATTCCTTTTTAATTTATTTTCCTTCACTATTATTTTACTCCATTTAACTCTAGGGAAATAAATAATTTTAAGGAAATTTTAACAACTTTATTTCTTAAAATTTCTTGGTTTTACACACCATCTCAGGGTGGACATGTCGAGTAGACCAAACCACTTTATGTCTTTAGGTTTATACAACAACAACTTGCAACTCTCAAATCACAGATGTTATCTTCAAAGTGTTTGAATGCATGCATTTTTCCTCTCATACATTGTCTATGTGAATATAGAAAATATTATGATTGAAGACTAATATTTTTCTTTCTCTTCTTGTCTACAGCGTAGTGAACGTGAGCTGCCCGGTGATGTGCTCTGAGTCACCCCACCTCTTCTTCCTACAATAAAAGAGGAACACTTAAATAAAGGAAGGAATTTGGCATTGTCTGGTCTCATACAAAAAGAGATGCAGCTTTGGTAAAGCAATCTTTGAGAATTAGATCAATAGGACAGAGATAGAAAAGCGGTTAAATCTCAACAAGAGGTTGAAAAAGGAAACTCCGAAGTTGCCAGCCCAAGGTTATTATAATCCTACACTAGGAAAGTTTGTCTCTGCAACAGCACAAATTCCTGTGAGAAAACAACTGTTGGACATACACAACCCATGAGACCTGTATCTGCGGAAAGTTTGTAAGCTCCAAAGGATGCCTTCATAATACCTTAATAAAGCCCACATCTTGAGCACCCAAACTTAACTAGCACTAGGAGGCTTGATTCCGTTGGAGTGGCGGTAGCTAATCATTCAAAGAATCTTATGTAAGCTAATTTCCTTTTTAACACAACTGTGGCCCCGAGCCGGGATCCCACGAGGCCTCGAAGCGTCAGCAAAGGCCGTATATTAAGCGAAGATAATCTCAACTCAAATACAAGGGCTAAAAAGATGATAAGCAGATAACAAAACCATAACATAATAATAAACTCGAGTTCATAAGAACATAGAGTCATCAGGGTCTGTGGGCCCTTTAATAGTTTGGTCCTTATACGGGTCCTACAAACAAGAAATGCTCATAAAGTAAAAATAAAGAAATCTTCTAGACCTCGGATCCCTCTGTGTCCTCTCCTCAAGCTCCACTTCCTCCTAAACCTCGGAATCTTTAAAAGAGGAAAGTGAAACACATGAGCTTTCGGATGGAAAGCCCAGTAAGTACCCCTGCGGGTCACAGAGACATAAATAGGAAATATGTCATCCAATGAGGTCACAATATCAACAATATAATCCTAGGAGTCTGCCAAAAACAAAATCAAAGGTACGACCCTAGAAACAAAAGCCCTCGGGCCCTGTAATGAGTTTCAAAAGAACTTCGGTGGATCACTCCTACCAGCTTTGTCCAAATTTATTTGTCAGAATCACGACCTTTTTGGTCGCTCGACCCTCCTACCACGGTCAAGAGAACTACCTCTCCCTACGTGTTAACACCTGGTCGATTAATACCATGCCCACTAACAGGTAAGACCTCCAGAGATTTGCCTCTCTGGTAAGGCAGATAGGAACGCGAGGGGGTCCTGTCCCTGAACATTCCCTAATCGAAGCTTCCCTAGCTCCATTTGAGTCGAGGCGGTGAGTCAGAGTAGCGAGCGAGGGGATACCAACATCCCATAAACAACCATACATGCTCAATAGGATTCCAAAATAAATAATGACGCATGTATGTTATCAAAGAAGCATAAGACATCAATGCATAAACAAGTCCAAGAAAAACCCGAAACCGGGTGAGAACTAGGCAAGTGTACTTACCTCCTGGTGAGACTAAAAGTCTTCCCAGAATCCCCTGGAGTGCCTTACGTCTTCCCGAGAGTATCTGGCATACATAGGTTCTATTAGAGTCAAGATTTTTATCGAGTCCCTAGTTACTTATGCATGTCTATCGTCTCTGTTGGGCCTAGGCCCATTAACGGGTCCTAGGGACCATCTCTCTGGTTATTGACCCTTACCCTCCTGTTGCCATGTCTTTTAGTTGTCCCTAGACCCATCTTGGTCAAACTTGGTCAACTCTACTTCATTGGTCGAGTCTAAACCTTATTTGGTCATCTCTAGACTTTCAGGTTGAATTGGGCCCATTTCGAGCCCAAATACACGATCTAGCTTGACCTTAGCCCTTTTTAATTAAGGAGGGGCATTTGCGTCATCTGAGCAGTTATGACTTTGGGGTTTAAGGTCACACCCTGCTACTTGAGTGACCCAAGGTTTAGTTCCCTCTACTGCCATCTTTATTATTAATTAACAATAAATCCAATTCTAGTTCGACCAATTTAGCCCGACCCATTGGGCCTCTTAAGTAATGAACCCAAGTTCCCCTTTAATTGGTCCATAGTCCGATTTAGGTGTCTTTGATTAATTAATCCAACTAATCTTCATAGCTTGGTTTAGGCTCTTTATCTTTATCTAAACAAATAGTTTAGTGTCACACACCTAAGTCCTCAATCAAGTTTTATTTAAGGTATTTAGTAAACTTTCTACATCCTTTTAATTGCATGATATATTTAACTCAATTGTGTCACACCTATATGGTTCCAATAATCATTTTAATTAACCTAGTTAATCCAATGATCATGTCACACTCATATAGTCCCTATTAATATTCCAATTAATCCAAAAAACTATATCACAACACTTTAGTTTTATATAGTTATTTCACGAACTATTAACCAATAATTTGTCACGCCAACTAAGGTTCATGAGGAAATGTCACCTTAATTATTTTATTACACTTTGTTAGGAACATATAGTTATCTCAACTTTATAAATCAATTTATCCATTTGTCGTCGCATTATCAAAGTTTCCACAATTTAATCAAAGTGATTGTCACAACTCTATAGTTTCCAAATGAATTATTTTAACTAGCTAATTATTATTTGTCACAATAATTAACTATGATTGTAACCAAAGAGAGAGAGATAAATTTATTTAAATAATGTGTCACACATACCATTCTATTATTGGTGTCACATCCCTATAGTCATTTATTTTAATTAAAACCTTACCCCTTTTAATATTTTGTCACATTACCTAAGTTTCATATTAATCAAAATAATTGTCACACTAATAAAGTTATTCTAATTGATTAATTAAAAACCCTTATGTTACTGTTTTATTAAAACAATAACTTTTGCTTTATTCTATTTTATTTTGTTTTTTTTTCCTTCTACGTTACTCTCTCTCTCTCTCATGCTCGCGCGACTGAGCTCCACCGGAGGCTGGGCCTGCCACCACTTAAACTCTCCGGAAAACGCCGTATCCGCCTTCCTCATCACCGTGTGGCCGCTACCGGGCTCCTCCCGGGAGGTGGTCGATTTCTCTCCCCTGAGCTCCATTTCTCGGCCGAGCATCTCCATCAACTCCGGCGAGTTCGAAATGAATGCAACTACCCTATAACGCTACTGAACATGGAGAGAAGGCTTACCGGAGTGGTCGTGGACGTCTACTGTCAATCTCGGAGAGCTCCCTTTCAACCGGCGAGTAACCTCCGCTTTCCGGCCGAACAGCACTGAGACTGCTGCTTCTTCTCCGTCGCGGTTTCCTCCTCCGTCACCGCTGACCTGAACTCGCTGGAGAATGCAAGGCCTGCTAACGCCGTCAGGGAAACTCCTTCCCCACCTTGACCGCTGTCCCGTCGGAGCCTTCAACTCTACGTTTGGTGCTTGAGCTCGGACCGTGACTGTCCATTTTATAACTTAAGGGAAGAGGAGACGACAAGCGTTTCAGGGCCGCCACGACGCCAACGGTCAGCTTCTCCCATGCGTAACGGGCGGAGGAGATGGCTGGGCTCGCTCGAGCGTTATCAGGCCGCCGGGAAATATCGTTTGTCGCCTCGTGATCGGATCGTAGGGATCAACGGTGGGGATGGCTGGTTGTGATCCTACGACCATCTTAAAATCCTTCTTGCCTTAGATCTAAGCGCATCCAGATCGACGATCGAGATCTTGTAAAGGTTCAACAGTCAGATTTTCAACCCATCGCCTCGTACTAAAACCATCGGGAGATGAGCGGCTGATAACAGCCGGCACCGTGAGGTCATACTCACTAAACCAATTCACCTTGCCTTGTATCTGGTATACAATGAGATGGATTCCATCTCACCTTGCCACGTGGCTCAATGTGGGTCTTAGTAATGCTTAGAGATTGGGATTCATCTGAGATCCTTTGATCTCATCCGTCCATCCACTTTCTATAGGGTTTTCTCGTGGAAAACTATCCAGAGGTCCTTGACACTTTTAATATTACATACAGGTCCAAGACTGTGAGAGGAAAAATTATTTTATAGTCCCCCAAACTTTTCAAAATTAACAGGAAGTCCCTCTAGTCACCATAAGCCCTAACTAGGGTTTTAAATCCCTTTTGAACTTAATTTTCCTCATTTAACTTTCTAGGGAAAATTATTTAACTTAAAAATTAATTTTAAGAAAACTTTAACAGCTTTATTTTCTTAAAATTCTTGGATTTTACATAACCTCTTGTTGAGATTTAACAGCTCGCTATCTCTGTCCTATCACAATGTTATTATAATCTTAAACTAGGAAAGGTTGTCTCTGCAACAACACAAATTCGTGTGAGAGTACAACTGTTGGACGTAGACAAACCATGAGACCTGTATCTGCAAAAAGTTTGCAAGCTCCAAAGGATGCCTTCACAATACCTTACTAAAGCCCACATCTTGAGCACCTAAACCTAACTAGCGTTAGGAGGACTTATTCCTTAGGAGTGGAAGTAGCTAATCATTCAACGAATGTTATGTTAGGTTTTGACACTAATGATCTTTTATTTGTGGAAGGTACATACGTTTTCAATAAGAAATAAACAAAGAATTTGAATAGGATAAGTTGTTTACTTGTTGTTTATTCGGATAATAAAAGGGGCAAACATGATCTTGCTCAACGACTAAAAATTAAAAAATAATTCCATGAAAGAGGGTGAAAATTCCATCGTTTCAGGGGCTTTTATCCCTTTTTTTGATTTTACAAAGATTAATGGTATTCTCATACTTTGAGTTTTATTTAAATAAGGGTTTCACATTTTACTATATATAGCTGATTGTAAGCAATATGAAAGACATCCTTTTGATCAATAAAATCATCCTTTATATTTTTTGGAGGATTACAACATTTATTCTATATGTTTGTGTTTATGATTTTAAATTGTATATAATTCATGTTAACGTTGTCACGCCCCGAACCCGGGTCCCGGGCCTCGGCGCACGCGACAGACGCCGCGTGCTTATAGGGTCGCCCCTAGAAGCACGCAAGGCTAAGTAACACAAGCAGATAATTAAGCCAGAGTTTAAATTAATAATCAGCGGAAGAAAATATAAATAAGGTTTTATACAAAACCCTAGCAAGTCCTGAATGACAACTCTCACTCAGAAAGGAATAGAGGCCCGCAAACCTCAGCTCAATATATCCCCATCGCTGCTAGGTCAGTCCTGCGTAAGCTCTTTCCCCGAAGTTCCCCACCTAGCTACTCGTAATGTCCTCGTCTAGTCCCGACCCTACTCCTCATTGTCACCTGAGAAAAACATCCATCAAGTGCATGAGCCAAAGAAAGGCCCAGTAGGATCGCAAATAAATCAATAAAGGTGGCGAAAGCCACTAGGAAAGAACTGAAATAAAAGAAGTACAAATATGCAATAATAACATCACAAGCAAATAACAAATCTCAGGAAAGTGGATAAATCCACAGATGTACTCAACCTCTGGCATATGTGATACTAAGATGTCTACGACATCTACGACACCATCGGTATCGTCTTCGGCCTAAGCCGGGCTACGCTATAGCATACATGTGCACATGGTCAGAAAATGCCGCTCTCTGACTGAGCCAAGTGGCCAGATATTATACACCCCCTACCAGGGTCTCCGTCCGATGGAGCATCAAATACTCATGGCCAGATATTATACACCCTCTGCAAGGGTCTGGTGGCCAGATATTATACACCCTCTGCCAGGGTCTCCGTCTGATGTATCATGCCTGAAAGTAAGAGATTGATAGTACTAATACCTAACAGCAGGTATAAATATATATTCAAGGCAAAGAACATCTCAATATATAATAATCAAATGATCTCCTCGAGATCCGAAGCCAATACGTATTTAAGGAGTAACTCTACTCAAATACGCATACGAAAAACATGAAAGTAAATAATCTCCTCGAGATATAAAACCGATACATATGAGGAAACCCATCTCGAATATGTATTGGGAACCTCTCGAGGAAATATGAGTACAAAATCAAAGTAGGGTAGAAGGAGAGAATATTTAATGCAAAGAATAGAATATCGACAGACTGCTATGGAGTACCACCCCCCTCGACCATCCTGTGATGCAAGTAGGATGCCGAGGGTACTCCATCGCCATATGCCATGGAGTATCACTCCCATCGCCATATGCCATAGAGTACCACCTCCTGGCCATCCCACAACAACACAAGAAGAATGTCAAGGGGTACTCCCTCAAAGCAGATCATATCAGAACATACAAGCTCAAACAAATGCAGCAAGCATAACATGTCAACAGAAAGAGCATGTATGAAAAGATGGACTCCAACATCCATCTAGCACAACATCAACAGAAACCAATAGAATACTATGAGTTAGAACTACTCACAGCACCCGTGCGACATCCTACCGAATATACTGAACAACAAGTATATATCCAAGGAAACAATCCATCTGGAATATATATATAAATAGAAAGAAATCACAAGTAGGGTAGGGAGTTAGAAATACTTACTACACCCGGTGCGAGAGCCTACCTGGCTAGAACCAAATCACAAGCAGGGTAGGAGAAAGGAATACTCAAACCGAGTATCAACAGATTGAGCAGAGCAATATCAAAAAGCTCAAGCAAAGCAGAAATAGAATCACACTCAAAGCAGAGCAAATCTAATCAGAGTATACAACTTAAGCAATGCAGCAAGCATAACATGTCAACAGTATTTGAAAGTAGTATCAAAAGATGGACTCCAACATCCATCTAGCACAACAACAACAAGAATCAAGAGAATACTATGAGTTAGAAATACTCACAGCACCCGTGCGATATCCTACCTTTTTCGCTCTCCTCCCAGTCTGGTCCTAAACCGCCTCACCACGTCCTAAACATGGTAAATGTTCATCAAATATACATGCACAACTGCAGAGATGCATTACATGCATTTAATTATTCTCAACACGATTATAAGAATCTAATAGTCCATATTATCGCAGACTTTTGGGTAGTGTGCGCAGTCCGAAAAGACCGTTCATATCTCCTAATCCGCCGGTCGGATTTTGTTGATCTAGGCTTCGTTAGAAATTCAGTTTCATAACCTTTCACTAAAGATTAAATCTATCTTCAAGGCAAATAATAAGAACATATCTCCTTTGCAAGTACATTTGACATCATTAAAGGGAAATATATTTTTATTATTGTTACCATTACCCACAAGCCAATTCCTAGCTTTACAAATTCATCCCTCATTGTATACCACTTCCTAAATTAATGATCAAGTAAATGTAACTTCTAGGTTCAATTAAATAGCTTTAACTCTTCAGGTAATCAGATAATGGCACATTGTCAATACCCTACAAAACACCACATGCTATGAATCATAATAAACAACATGTATAGATTTGTAGACAACAAACTTCAGATCTGGTCACAAATAATGGATGAAACAAAATGTCTACCCACATTTATCTTGATAAGGGACTACAAGGTTCAACTCTCTCCTTGCCTAAGCATTCATTTATGCAGTTCACTCGATGTTCATATTGACAGTTTCATTCTCAGAACCATGAATGAATGGGTCCATCTTGAAATTCATAATCATTAACACTAGTGCATTCATATAAATGAATACATATCTCATCAATCCCACAAATCAAACCAATTTATCAAGAACTTAAATAAAACAATTCACATGGATTACAACTACTTTAGAAACACAGACCAATAGCAAGAAACTCCTTTAGTGATCCATCCGCTTCTTCTCAACATTCAATTCCTTTCATTATCTAAGGTTATCAGATTCCTTAAGAATAAGTGTTACTTTCTCTTCCCAAGTATTTGAAATCACAGGACTATTTCTACAAAATTATCAAGCCCTTCCGTGGCATGACTGGTTACTCAAATCGATTCGTATTCAAACATATGCTATGTTGTTATTATTTAAAGGCAGAATACTCAACAATAGAATGCAATTCCTCAAAGAGGAAATTATTTCTAAATCGACATTTATCATACCATGTAAAGAATAATATATATAGCTCCTTGGTATGTCATATGCCAGCCCACTAGCCTACCAGTATGCTATCCCTTCTCCAACTCCTCTTGCTCTTCTCCTCAATCATTGTCTTCTTTCAAGAAGCATGAAGGCTCGCCGGAGATGTCAGAGTTGATGCACCTCGGGTGCCACATGAGACCTGCTCTCTCCTCTCGGCCACTAACTCCCAAGCAGACTCCATCCGCTGGTGTCCAAGAGAGGAGATGGATATGGGGAGAGAGGATGGTTGTGGAGGAGAGTTAAAGGGAAAAGTTTCAGCCTTCCTCATGAGATGAGGGAGACTCACTTAGCAACACAAAAATAAAAAGTCCATATGATGGGACATGCTCCCACTTTTCAAAAGAAAAGTCCAACCTTTCCAAAAGCTGCCGAAATTCATTGATGAGATGTAATAATAAAAGCCAAAATTTCATAAGTTAAGCTCATTTATATTTTGGGGCTATATATATATATATAGGACAACGAAAGTGCAGACATGCACATTGGAAGTACCCCTAGCTTAAAGTTTCTAGGATTACAACTCAATAAAATCAAAAGGGTAATAAATAAAAAAATTATGTTATTCATTTGCAGGATGTTTCAATTGGGAATAAATAAATTGCTTTCCTATTCAATTCACACAACCAAGTGTTGAGTTGAAAAATACTTGAGCATGACTTCTTTCACCAGGAAAAATTAAATCATAATTAGATAAAAAGATAGAGGCTTTGTTGTGTTTAATATATATATATATATATATATATATATATATATATATATATATATATATATATATTCTTCTAGCCACTTTGTATTCCCATTTTAATCCACAAAGTTTTCAAGAAGCTTTTGCTATTATGCCTTTTGGTCCTCAATTAAAGAAAACTCTTTTCACTCCGCACTTAAGACCTTATAATACGAAATTTAAATGCAAATCATTCTTGGTATTTTACACATTGGTTCCTCTACACTACAATATTTGCACCTCATAATTAGGTTGCAAATATTAATACCATAAATTTGAAATTTTTCCTAAATTTCTTCATATATCATATTAAGTTTCCATTTAATAAATAAATATTTTTATTTATTTCGGGGCGAGTGTTACAAACGTTTTATGTATTTATTGTAGAGACACGTTATTTTTTACTAGTATAAATATCTGATACCACAATTTTTAGGATTTAAGATATGACTTATAAAAGTTATAAAAGCTATAGTTTCGCCCATTGTGCGACCCAGAATCCTAGCACCATCTCAGGGTGGACATGTCGAGTGGACCAAGCCACTTTATGTCTTTAGGTTTACACAACAACAATTTGCAACTCTCAAATCACAGATGTTATCTTCAAAGTGTTTGAATGCATGCATTTCGTCTCTCAAACATTGTCTTTGTGAATATAGAAAATATTATGATTGAAGACTAATATTTTTCTTTCTCGTCTTGTCTACAGCGTAGTGAACGTGAGCTGCCTGGTGATGTGCTCTGAGTCACCCCACCTCTTCTTCCTACAATAAAAGAGGAACACTTAAATAAAGGAAGGAATTTGGCATTGTCTGGTCTCATACAAAAAGAGATGCAGCTTTGGTAAAGCAATCTTTGAGAATTAGATTAATAGGACATTGATAGAAAAGAGGTTAAATCTCAACAAGAGGTTGAAAAAGGAAACTCCGAAGTTGAGTGCCCAAGGTTATTATAATCCTAAACTAGGAAAGTTTGTCTCTGCAACAGCACAAATTCCTGTGAGAGTTCAACTGTAACGCCCCAACCCGGATCCCGGGACCTCGGGCACGTCCACAGACCGGCCGTACCCAAGTGGAGACGGGCCCCACTCGAGTACAAGGCCTAGAAATGATAAGCAGATAACAATAATAATCAAATGTTCATTAATAATAAAGAACAACATCAGAGTTCTACAACGGAATTAAAAATCATGAAGGGTTCCAGGTACCCTACAAAGCTCTATACAAAATCAGTCCCTATAAGGGTCCTACAAGTGAAACTCTCACACAACCTGAGGTCCTCGGACCTCTCCAACCTATCCCAGTCCCATGCGTAGCTCCAAACCCTGAGTCATCTGTTCCTCTTAACCTGGAAGAGAAAAAGAAAGTGAAGTGAGCTTTCGAAAGGAAAGCTCAGTAAGTACCCTGCAGAGAAATCACGATAAGCACAGTCCAAATAGTCAAGATAGACAAATCAAGACAATCAGTCAACACAATGAGTCAATCAAACGGGGCCCCCTAAGTTCGACCAATCACACCTCCACGGTCAGCACAAGTGCCGTGTGCCTCAATGGTCAAGTGTCGGACGACAGGTGGCTATGCTCCCTGAGTACGCATACTCCATCCCTGAGACATACCAACCCAACCTAAACACAAGCACCATGAGTCGCACAGTAATGTCCCGGTCCACGGTGGCATGCTCAGTTAGCATCCAAAAACAAGCTCATACCAGAACCAATCAACCGAAATGGAAGCATCAAACAAAACATGTATACCGGGAATCAACAACAGATATCCAAATCATAGTCACAGGCACAATCACGATACCAGCAAAGGATATACCAAACCAGGTATAAGAATGCCAAAGAAACCCATACAAAGGGTAGAAACGAGGCAAAGGCACTTACTTCGAAACGCAATCCACTACTGCACCGAATCTGTCCCGACGAAGCTCAACGCTCCTCGACAATATCTGTATACATAGATTTCGCACTCAACACACGCACGAATGCTCAAACAATATTATCTACAATGCATGTGCATCTAAATGGGCCCGGCCCATTAAGTAAACCCAACCCAAATCTTAAAATTGATTTAGTTACTCAATTAAATACTTAATTCTTGCCCAAGCTTATAGCTCACCAGGCCGGCCCAGGCCTAACCAACTGTTCCTTTTATCACATTGTTAAAGCAAGATCATGCCATCCCTTTATTTATTAATTTCATTAAAAATCTCCCAAAGATTTTTATTAAAGCCTATCCACACCTTCACTCTTGCATATAAATACTTAAATAAAGAGAACTGACATTTGTAAAACCAGGCCTTTAATTCCCTATTTTAATTAATCAACATGCAAGCTATGCACACATGCTAGCCATCATCAATTACACACCAGTTATCCTTCAACCTGGGGTCAAGTAAGCATTCAACTGGTCCATTACTCAAGTGTTGAAAATCATAACCTTTGATAACTCAACAACCATCTAGATTTAAAATCCATAATTACTAAATATTGGACCATTACTCATTTAGTAACCAACACTACAAATACCCAATGATTCCCAAAATTTTAGCACTCCTTCTGGACACACTCTCACAAACTCAACCAGCCTCCATTCACACACAACTCATAGGATACACACGTACGTTTCTATCAGATAACCAAGGGTGTGTAAATTATTTCCAAGCCTGACATCAACCCACACCCAAGGTTATGCATGTAGGGACAAGTATAAAGATCATACAAACTGATCTCATGCTTTCTTTAAGAATTATCATCAAGAGTACACTTTCATATATGTCTCCGATGTCCATTGTCACGCTCAACTCCTGGTCTCTGGGCTCCTACAAGACGCGATGTACAGACGCCAAGATACTTATAGGGTCACCCCTATAAGCACGCAAGGCTCAGTAACACAAGCAGATATTTAGAACAAAGTCAAAATATAAATAATCAGCGGAAGTAAATAAATGAGCGTTTATACAAAACCCTAACAGGTCCTGAATGACACAACTCTCACTCAAAAGAAAATAGAGGCCCACAGACCTCAGCTCAAAATTTCCCCGACAAGCTAGGGTCAGTCCCTGTGAAGTTCTATCCCGAGTCCCTTTCCTAGCTACTCGTCGTTACCTGAGGAAGCATCAATCAAGTGCATGAGCCAAAGAAAGGCCCAGTAGGATCACACAATATAAGGAATAAATATGGTAAGAAAACCATAAACAGGGAATATGAAGCAGTCAAATGCAAAGGCAAATGAAACTCGATCATAAACCAACAGCACAACTTAAATAAGTGGAATGTAAATCACAAGTGTACTGTGTCTTCGGCATATCAGATACTACGGTATCACCCATACCGTCTTCGGCCTACGCCGGGTAGTGCTATAGCAAACATGTATACATGGTCAGGAAATACCGCCCCCGACCGAAATCTGCATGCGAAAGCAACGCCTGCTCTACACCGGGCCTCTGCCTCGCGTATCATGCCTATCAAAGAGACTACCAGCACCGAATACCTACGTCAGGTATTCCCAAGTATATAGACATATCCAAGGCAACAACATCTCGAATATGAAAT
Organism: Dioscorea zingiberensis; assembly: GCA_026586065.1. Classification (NCBI taxonomy): domain Eukaryota; kingdom Viridiplantae; phylum Streptophyta; class Magnoliopsida; order Dioscoreales; family Dioscoreaceae; genus Dioscorea; species Dioscorea zingiberensis. The sequence goes on from CM048826.1 coordinate 2,316,612, forward strand.
CCACGAATACCTACGTCAGGCATTCTCAAATGTATAGACATATCCAAGACACAACATCTCGAATATGAAATCAACGAATACCTACGTCAGGTATTCTCAAATGTATAGACATATCCAAGACACAACATCTCGAATATGAAATCAACGAATACCTACGTCAGGTATTCTCAAATGTATAGACATATCCAAGACACAACATCTCGAATATGAAATCAACAACAAACTCAAGGAAATAAAAGGCAACACGAAAGTACACATTCATGGGAATAGCCATCTCGAATATATGAACAAACATTGATCTCAAGAGATATGGAAAGAAATTTCAAGCAAGGTATGAGTTAGAAATACTCACAAAGCACGGAGTGCGAGAGCCTACCTTTTTCGTTCTTGGGCCTACTCGAGCCCAATCTTCCCCTTCTAGTCCTAGACCGCCTTACCATGTCCTAAACATGGTAAATATACATCACATAACATTTCATAACAATCAAAATACGCTACGTGTATTAAATCGTCCAAATTTTTGTATTAGCCGAAATGTCGGCTTTTTAATTTATAACCGATGGGTTCGGGCCTTATAACAGTTGTATGCACCATTTTTATTAGTTTAAATACATCCCCGAACTATCGGGACGATCGGAATCAAATTACGAGTCCTTTGGAAAAATGCCGAAAAGTCGCTACCCTAATTACTATAACTGCTACAGTAATTCCTGCAACATCTCATTCTCCTTGAGTTGCATTCTTAATTCCTTGTACATCATAATTAATATCAAAGGTTAATCCCAAGCTTTTAAACTATCTGCAATGGTCAGCCAATGAACCATGACAATTGTTCCTTTCCTCCAACATAAGCTAAATTACAAAAAGAATCTGTTTCACATTGAAGAAGCTCAGAACACAAACACAAGAACTTCACTCCCAAAATACTGCACAGGAATTATATCAACTAGAGCACATAAAATTCATGAAGGCCCAAGCCCATCTATGAGCATCTTCTAACAGAACAAAGAAAAAAAATCTCTTCATGAGTCCTCTTGAAAAGGCTAACACTAAAGCAAACAATTTATTAAAAATCTTGGAGCATTCATGTGACTGCACTCACTAGTCAATACCAAAAATACACTAAGGAACCACACGTAATTTTTAGAATTCTCATTTAAGAAATTAGATACAGTCAATATAGGTCTATCTTGAATTCATACACATCATTCAATGGGCCAACAGCCATTGCATTCATTCTCCTTAACTACATCTTAACTTCCAATTGTCCAACTGTCAAGTCAGCAATCTTCTTCTCCATTTGACACTTTCATATATAATTCCTTGATCTCCTTAAAAGTCCATACATCAAAGTTAAGCTAATTTATGTACATATGATGCATGAGCTTATGTGTGGTCACCAACCTTCATTTCAAAAAAAATCCGATTGCAAGCAAATTCGTAGGTTTTAGAATTCAACTTTGTCACTACATTTTATCCCACCAAGGAAATTACATTCATCAAATCACAGTCAATACACTTCTCCCCTTTCCTCGCAAAAATCCAATTCCCTCATGTTCTAATTTAATCATTCCATGAAGCTCTTGTCTCACCCCCGACCACTACAAATCACAGAGAATATGTTATTGCAGACTCCTACTCCATCTCATCAAAGCCAATCCTAATGGCAATCCCACAACAAAATAGAAGGGTTGATATCCAACAATTTCCCATGAATTAAGGCAAATTTGATAACAACCTCGACCGCCACAACTTCAGCACTATAAACGCCCTAATTTTTGTAGAGCGTAAGAGTTGTTATTTCTACAAGCTGTGGTAGACAATCTACAACAAATATCTCATTATATATAAAAGGGGCTTGCTTCTTAAAGTTTCATATTATTTCACCCAAGTCCCAATGCCATGAAATTCCTCAATACAACATAATTAAATTAAAGATCGTAACTCACCACTGATTTTTAATCAACACTAAGACCTTCATAGAGAAGTGATCTTTGGAGGTTCTGTGTTAACACCAAGTCTCATTGCCACAACTAACTCCTCTCTATGCCCAATGCCTTCACTCCCTACAGCAGACCAATTCGTGTATCTCAATAATCCCGAACAACAACAAAATCACACAAAAGTCCAGAATTTCAAAGCAAAGGTCTCTTAGAGAAATTAAGCAAGAAAAGTCTAATCATTCACCATGGTAAGAGGAGACATCTTGCCCCTCTCCACTTCCTCGGGTGACAAGTAGACCGTGGAGCTCATCGGGCCCAAAGACAAGGTCCTCCTCTGCCATTATCTCTAGCATCCCTCGTTCCTAAGCCCTCGATCTCGAAAAGAAGATACCATCGGCTCCCTCATGAACTCCTTTCCCCTGTCCTCTCTCTCTCTAAACTAGTGTCTAAAGGCTCTCTCATCCGGTGAAAGAAAGAGGATGGCGCAGGTATGGGGAGACGCATTTATCTGATTCACTCCATGAGTGCCCAAAAGAGACAAGCAATCCCCAAGAACCCATATTCTCATATCCTTTCTTATTTCCGTGGAGCAAATGTGCCATTATACTAATGTGTTAGGCTTAGGGTGAGAGAATGACCACTCAACCCTTAAGTCATTGATCTGTCACGATGCCTATTAGCTTATAATTTATCCTTACAAGCTAATCTCTTCCCTTCACTTGATGTTTAAATTCACACCAAGTTAGCCAGATAGATAAGATAAAAATTAAATATTTAAAAATTTCAATTTTTACCGAAATTTCCGGGGCGGTTATTACATCCATGAAAACTCATAATGCCAACCCATACTAAACCGTTAAGATTATTAGCAATTCTCCAAGCATAAACTCCCCCTCTCTAACAGATCCACCACAAAGAGCACAAGACCCACAAAGACACATAAGTCCTCCCCTCCATGAGCCCTCTCCTCATTCTAAACACCCATAGACCATGACAGACCAAAGGAACCTCTCTTAGACCCACAGTGCTACAAGAATCCATATACACACTATCAACGATGATGCTTTCTTGCACTTCATTAATTTCAGAGACTCCTCGGGCATGCACACATAACAGAACTGAAAATAAGGTGCAAGGGGCTTACTTTATTTGCGCTAAAGAACAGATCCTCGGGCTGCCATCTCCCTGCACAGTCTACCCTTCCTTTGGACTGTGCTTTCTCTCTCTAACCCTCGGTGGTGGCGGCCGTGAGAGATGAGAAAACTAGGGTTCAATCGATGGTATCTCTCGATATATATATATATACCGAGGTTCGTAAAGATCTCAACCAAAGATATCTCACCCTTGGTTGGCGTTTAAATACGATTCGCATCAATACTAACCTTATCTGTTTGCAGTCAGCCCTCCAAGATTTAAATTGAATCCAAAAGCAGGCCATGCACATGCATTGCTATGAATATATTATTATTATTATTATTATTATTCCACATCTCTCCTCAGCCACTTGCTCTTATTTATTTGTTTATATTATTTTCTTTATTTTTTTTTATTTTCCCATGCATGACATCACACAAACCAAAAGTTTACTAAGAAGTCTCAATCACCATTAATGGCATCATCTTCATTCATATATATTATTCTATAATATATACCTTCAAGTCCAACCATACAAACAGGTTTTGCATTTAACGTGTCATGACATTTTTGCATGTGTTTTTGTGTCATTAATGCTAAATAAGTCCACAGGTTTTCCTTTATTTACACATGAATCCCTCACCACATAATTTTCTTAGAAAGAAAGGAAATGCTCTCTGGTCCTCCAACTCTTGAAATCACTATCTAGTCCCTAGTCCGTGAGAGGGGATAATTTACTCCAAGTCCTCATAATTTACGAGATTCATATATTAGTCCCTCTATCACCCCAATAAATTAAATCAAGATTTAAATCCAATTAAATCCCAAAAATTCCAATTATCCAAGTTTAGAGAATTCTTCCATCCATAAGAATAATTAACGCGAATTAAAATTAATTATTCATAGAAATTCCTTAAAACAAATCGAAAATCCTAAATTATAATCCAACTTAGGAATCTTTTCTTTTTAACCACATAATTAAAGCAAATAGCTAAAAAAACAAATTTAACCCCTAAAATCCTGGATTTTACATCAACTGTTGGACGTAGACAACCCATGAGACCTGTATCTGAGGAAAGTTTGCAAGCTCGAAAGGATGTCTTCACAATACCTTAATAAAGCCCACATCTTAAGCACCCAAACTTAACTAGCACTAGGAGGCTTTATTCCGTAGGAGTGGAGGTAGCTAATAATTTAAAGAATCTTATGTCAGCTAATTTCCTTTTTTAACCTTTTGTTGAGATTTAACCGCTCGCTATCTCTGTCCTATTACAATGTTATTATAATCTTAAACTAGGAAAGGTTGTCTCTGCAACAACACAAATTCGTGTGAGAGTACAACTGTTGGACGTAGACAAACCATGAGACCTGTATCTGCAGAAAGTTTGCAAGCTCCAAAGGATGCCTTCACAATACCTTACTAAAGCCCACATCTTGAGCACCCAAACCTAACTAGCGTTAGGAGGACTTATTCTTTAGAAGTGGAAAGAGCTAATCATTCAACGAATCTTATGTTAGGTTTTGACAATAAGGATCTTTTATTTGTGGAAGGTACATACGTTTTCAATAAGAAATAAACAAAGAATTTGAATAGGATAAGTTGTTTACTTTCTGTTTATTTGGATAATAAAAGGGGCAAACATGATCTTGCTCCACGACTATAAAAAAAAAATAATTGCATGAAAGAGGGTGGAAATTCCATCGCTTCAAATGGCTTTTATCCCTTTTTTGATTTTACAAAAGATTAATGGTATTCTCATACTTTGACTTTTATTTAAATAAAGGGTTTCACATTTGACTATATATAGTGATTGTAATCAATATGAAAAGCATCCTTTGATCAATAAAATTATCCTTTAAATTTTTTGGAGGATTACAACATTTATTCTATATGTTTACATTTATGATTTTAAATTGTATATAATTCATGTTTACGTTTTATGTATTTATTGTAGAGACACGTTATTTTTTACTCCTATAAATATCTGATACCACAATTTTTAGGATTTAGGATATGACTTATAGAAGTTATAAAAGCTATAGTTTCGCCTATTGTGCGACCCAGAATCCTAGCACCATCTCAGGGTGGACATGTCGAGTGGACCAAGCCACTTTATGTCCTTAGGTTTACACAACAACAATTTGCAACTCTCAAATCACAGATGTTAGCTTCCAAGTGTTTGAATGTATGCATTTTGCCTCTCAATTATTGTTTTTGTGAATATAGAAAATATTATGATTAAAGACTAATATTTTTCTTTCTCATCTTGTCTACAGTGTAGTGAACGTGAGCTGCCCGGTGATGTGCTCTGAGTCACCCCACCTCTTCTTCCTACAATAAAAGAAGAACACTTAAATAAAGGAAGGAATTTGGCTTTGTCTTGTCTCATACGGAAAGAGATGCAGCTTTAGTAAAGAAATCTTTGAGAATTAGATCAATAGGACATTGATAGAAAAGCGGTTAAATCTCAACAAGACGTGGAAAAAGGAAACTCCGAAGTTGCCAGCCCAAGGTTATTATAATCCTAAACTAGGGAAGTTTGTCTCTGCAACAGCACAAATTCCTGTGAGAGTACAACTGCTGGACGTAGACAACCCATGAGACCTGTATCTGCGGAAAGTTTGTAAGCTCCAAAGGATGCCTTCACAATACATTAATAAAGCCCACATCTTGAGCACCCAAACTTAACTAGTACTAGGAGGCTTGATTCCGCAGGAGTGGCGGTAGCTAATCGTTCAAAGAATTTTATGTCGGCTAATTTCCTTTTTTAACCTCTTGTTGAGATTTAACCGCTCGCTATCTCTGTCCCATTACAATGTTATTATAATCTTAAACTAGGAAAGGTTGTCTACTACTTGGCCACAAATTCGTGTGAGAGTACAACTGTTGGACGTAGACAAACCATGAGACCTGTATCTGCAAAAAGTTTGCAAGCTCAAAAGGTAGCCTTCACTATACCTTACTAAATCCCACATTTTGAGCACCCAAACCTAACTAGAGTCAGGAGGACTTATTGTGATACCCGGATATTTTTTTGACTGAATAATGTTGGATTTAATAAAATGGAAAAAGTTAAGGGTTAAATTGAAAAAATAAAAGAAATGCAATGTTTCCTGGAAACTTCTTGAATTTGAAAACAAAGGAATTAAAAAATAATAATAATAATAATAATAATAATAATAATAATAATAATAATAATAATAATGAATTAATGAATTAGTCTTTATGTAAAAAAAAAAGAATGAATTGAGGCAAGTGCGGAAGTCAGCAAAGACTCTCCACCGCCCAATCTTCTATAAAGACCACCAAGTAGGAGATGGAGGAAATAGAAAGGAGAGAAAGTCAAGAGAGGAAGAGAAGAGATAGAGAGAAAGAGAGAGAGAGAAAGAGAGAGAAGGAGAAGAAAGAAGAGAGAGTGAAAGAGTGAGAAGGAAAAGAAGAGAGGGGAGAGAAACGGTCAGGAAAGGAAAATAGAGAAAAGAAAGAGAGAGGGAAAAAGAAGAGAAATAGAAGAAGAGAGAGAAAGAGAAAGAAGAAGAGGAGAGAGAGAAGGAAGAGAGAGAGAAGGAAGAGATTTTTTCTTCTTTCTTTTGTTTTATATTTTTGTTAAGAATTAGAATTGATTATTTTAGAGGAAATTCTGCCCGTTTAACTGCAACATCTACTGTAGTCGGGAAAAGCCAACCAAAATAAAAGGGAGTATCAGGTGAGTTGACGGCAGATGAACTCCAGTTGATTGCCGGATGTTTTTATCGATGTTTTTATTGAAGGTTTTTGTGTATGAATTTTGTCATATATGACACAATGTATTATTTTTGTAAGAAACCCTGGTGCGATGTTCGTCTCTCACTGGGCTAATTTTAGCTCACAACTCCCACTATTTCAGTGTACAGAAACATATCAGGGTAGCCAGCCTAATTGACTTGGAGTGGTACGGATCTGGAGATTGACGCGACTGTAGAGTGTGTAGCTGGCTCTGAGTACATATGGACTGTAAAATTGATGAGTAAAACTATTGTATTTTCAACTTTAAGCATGGAAGTGTACCTAACCTCCAAACATCTAAACTAAAAGATCCTGCGACATGTATAATTTAATATTCACCGTAGTGTGACATTAATAAAAAGTCACTTATATGTGCCATGAAAAGCCGGGTTGGAAGTAGCAAATCATTGAACGAATCTTATGTTAGGTTTTGATACTAAGGATCTTTTATTTGTGGAAGGTACATACGTTTTCAATAAGAAATAAACAAAGAATTTGAATAGGATAAGTTGTTTACTTGATGTTTATTTGGATAATAAAAGGGGCAAACATGATCTTGCTCCACGACTATAATTAAAAAATAATTGCATGAAAGAGGGTGGAAATTTCATCGTTTCAGCGGCTTTTATTTTACAAAGATTAATGGTATTCTCATACTTTGAGTTTTATTTAAATAAGGGTTTCACATTTTACTACATATAGCTGATTGTAATCAATATGAAAAGCATTCTTTTGATCAATAAAATTATCCTTTATATTTTCTGGAGGATTACAACATTTATTCTATATGTCTATGTTTATAATTTTAAATTATATATAATTCATGTTAACGTTTTATGTATTTATTGTGGAGACACGTTATTTTTTACTACTATAAATATCTGATACCACAATTTTTAGGATTTAGGATATGACTTATAGAAGTTATAAAAGCTATAGTTTCGCCCATTGTGCGACCCAGAATCCTAGCACTATCTCAGGGTGGACATGTCTAGTGGACGAAGCCACTTTATGTCTTTAGGTTTACACAACAACAATTTGCAACTCTCAAATCACAGATGTTATCTTCAAAGTGTTTGAATGCATGCATTTTGCCTCTCAAACCTTGTCTTTGTGAATATAGAAAATATTAGGATTGAAGACTAATATTTTTCTTTCTCATCTTGTCTACAGCGTAGTGAACGTGAGCTGCCCGGTGATGTGCTCTGAGTCACCCCACCTCTTCTTCCTATAATAAAAGAGGAACACTTAAATAAAAGGAAGGATTTGGCATTATGCGGTCTCATACAAAAAGAGATGCAGCTTTGGTAAAGCAATCTTTGAGAATTAGATTAATAGGACATTGATAGAAAAGAGGTTAAATCTCAACAATAGGTTGAAAAAGGAAACTCCGAAGTTGCCTGCCCAAGGTTATTATAATCCTAAACTAGGAAAGTTTGTCTCTGCAACAGCACAAATTCCTGTGAGAGTACAACTGTTGGACGTAGACAACCCATGAGACCTGTATCTGCCAAAAGTTTGCAAGCTAGAAAGGATGCCTTCACAATACCTTAATAAAGCCTACATCTTGAGCACCCAAACTTAACTAGCACTAGAGGCTTGATTCCGTAGGAGTGGGGGTAGCTAATCATTCAAAGGATCTTATGTCAGCTAATTTCCTTTTTTAACCTCTTATTGAGATTTAAGCGCTCGCTATCAATGTCCTATGACAATGTTATTACAATCTTAAACTAGGAAAGGTTGTCTACTTGCAATGACACAAATTAGATGTGAGAGTACAACTGTTGGACGTAGACAAACCATGAGACCTGTAAAGCCCACATCTTGAGCACCCAAACCTAACTAGCGTTAGGAGGACTTATTCTTTAGGAGTGGAAGTAGCTAATCATTCAATGAATCTTATGTTAGGTTTTGACAATAATGATCTTTTATTTGTGGAAAGTACATACGTTTTCAATAAGAAATAAACAAAGAATTTGAATACGATAAGTTGTTTACTTGTTGTTTATTCAGATAATAAAATGGGCAAACATGATCTTGCTCCACGACTAAAAATGTAAAATCCATGAATTTTTTTGAAAATAAATATTTTGTTATTTTTCTTGAGAAAAATATTTAAAATATTTATTTCCCGTGATTAGCGTTATTGTGGGATTAAATGATTTATTTAAATTTAATGGAAATTAAAAATTAATATGGGGTTTGCAGGGACCTAATAGTAATTTTGAAAGAATTGAGGACCTTAAAGAAGTTTTCCCCTCTCACAGTCTTGGACCTGTATGTGAATTTAAGAAATGTTAGGGACCTCTGGTAAGTTTTTCATGAGAAAACCCTATAGAGAAAGGATGAACGGCTGAGATTTAATCATCTCTTGCCGTGCTATATCGCGAGGCGATGCTACGGCCTCAAAGAAGCCACGTGGGGTGTCAAGATTCGATCCATCAGATTGAGTGATGGATCCGAGGCACAGGAGAAGAGTGGGTTAACAAAAAGGCCGCACGGTGCGACTCGATCTGGGCCACCCGGCCCAAGCCGTGGAGCTTACATCCGAGGCTCGAGGAGCAAATCCCGCCGGCCCGCTCACGCAGCGTGGAGGCGCCCGGCTAAGGCCGCCGCCGCCAGCCTTCTCCTGGCCGTTACCGGTCGCGAGGAAGGCCGTTGGGACGTTGACGCTACTGGCGGAGCGATGCGCCTTTTTGTCTCCCTCGTCCTATAAATGGGACCGAAGATGGGGGCCCTTCACCAACACAACCGGAGTGAAGGGGAATTGGTGTAGAGGCGGCGCCGCCACCGGAGGTCCTCGTCGCTGACATCGGAGTTCGCTCACATCGCGGTGAGACCCTCGTCCTTCATTTTAAATTTTCAATTAGAGTATTAGAGCTTAGGGTGGTCCGTGAGAGCATCACCGGAGATGGAGGTCTCGGCCGGGATTCCACGGAGCTCCGGCGAGCAATTGATGAGCTGGAGATGGCTCGAAGAGGCAACTGAGAAGCCTGGATAGTTCCCCAGGCTGAGATGATGCTCAGCAAGCGGCAGTGGGCGATGAGGTTCACCGACGGCGAGCAGGACCTTTCCGGCGATCTCTCCGACGTGGTGTGGCCGGGAGAGAAGAGAGGAGAGAGAAAAAAAAATGATAAAATAGAATAATAAATAAAACAAAAGTTATTATTTTGATTAAACAGTAACTTAGGGGTTTAATTAATCAATTAGAATAACTTAGTTAGTGTGACACCTAATTGATTTATTGATAAAATATTTATATAGCAATAGCTAGTATAATTTTAGTTAATAGTGACTAGATAGTGTGACACATCCATAATTATTTAACCATGGATATAGTCTCAAATGATTTTGAAATTATAGAGTGTGACAAATTATTAACATGATTAATAATTTGAAAACTATAGTGAGACATAGTTGAAAGGGTTAATCGATTAATGAAACTGATTAAAGTTTGGAAAATGCGACACATGCTCAAATAATCGAATAAAGTGTTTAGTTCCATTGATAATAAAACTTAGGTTTTGTGATGATTATTAGGTTATGAAATTTTTATTCATAATTTAATAATTAGGAAACATAAGGTTTTGATAGGGGATTAAAACCTTGGTTCGGCAATTAAATTAATATTGTCTCTATTAATAGTATTGAAACTATTAATCAAATAGTTGAAAAATTAGACAACTATATGGAACTGTGAATATGTGACATAATAATTAATTAATAATTATATTGAAATGGGATAAATAGAAATTAATTAGTTAATTTCATAAATTCGGATAAATTGACTATGTGATGGAAAATATTTAGTAAGGAAGCTAGATAAATTCAAAAAGGACTATTAAGCCCTAAACGAGATAGACCTTAGGGTCATAAACTATCAAATGACTAAAAAGCCCTTCAAGGGACTAAGGTCAACATAAGTGGTGCAATGGGCTTGAAATGGGCCCAACTCAACTAGAGTTGACTAGGTTAGACCAAGTTAAATCTACAAGTCAACTAAGGGACACCTAAACGGAAATAAGGGCCTCAGAATCTCGAGAGAAGGTCCCTAGGACCCGTTAGTGGGCCTAAGCCCAATAAGAATGTAAGGCATGCATGTACACCTAAGGACATAGAAATATTATTGGAACACTATTTCTAATAGAACCTCTGCATGCCAGATACTCTCGAGGAGTTGTTGGCATACTAAGGAAGACTAGAAGGACAACTAGTACCAACAAGAGGTAAGTTCACTTGCCTAATTTTCACCCGGTAACGGGATTTCTTGGACTTGTTGTGTATTCTTATTACATGCACTGGTGATGCCATACATGCTGTTCATATCTGATATTTTGAATCCTGTTGAGCATGTGTGTTTGTTTCCGGGATGTTGGTGTCCCTGCTTGCTATATTATACTGCCCGGACTCAGTGGAGCTAGGGAAGCTCCAATTTAGGAATGTTCAGGGTTAGGACCCCCTGACCGCACAGCTGACCTCACCCAGAGAAGCAAGTCTCTGGAGGTCTTACCCGTCGAAGGCATGGTACCTTGCCAGTGTTAACACGTAGAAGAGGTAGTTCTACCGACCTTTGATGGAGGGTCAAAGCGACCAACTAGGTCGTATTTATATCCAAAAGCCGGATATCGGTAGGGAGTAAACTCAGAGTTATCTTAGGACTCACAACAGAGCTCGAGGGCTTCTGTACCAGGGGTCGTACCTTTGACTTGCTTGTGGTAGACTCCTAGGACTTTATTGTTGATATTATGATCTCGTTGACTGTCATATTTCCTATTCATGACACTGTGACTGCAGGGGTACTTACTGAGCTTTCCCTTCGAAAGCTCATGTGTTTTCTCTTTCCCTCTTTTCTGATTCCGAGGGTTTAGGAGGGAGGAGCCCTGGGAGAGGACTCTGAGGAGGACCGGAAGGTTATGGGAGTCTTCTTTATCTTTGTCTTTGTGAGCTTTGTTATTGTAGGACCAGATAGGGACTGGACTTATATAGGGCCTACGGACCCTAATGACTCTATGTTCTTATGAACACGAGTTTATGTTTATTTATGGATTGTTATCTGCTTATCACATTATTTAGGCCTTGTATTCGAGTTGAGCTTATCTCTTCTTTAATACGGCCGGTCTATTGACGTGCCGAGGTCCCGGGATCCGGGTCGGGGCGTTACAAAAAATTAAAAAATAATTCCATGAAAGAGGGTGGAAATTCCATCATTTCAGGGGCTTTTATCCCGTTTTTTGATTTTACAAAGATTAATGGTATTCTCATACTTTGAGTTTTATTTAAATAAGGGTTTCACATTAAACTATATATAGCTGATTATAATCAATGTAAAAAGCATCGTTTTGATTAATAAAATTATCCTTTATATTTTTTATAAGATTACAACATTTATTCTATATGTTTATGTTTATGATTTTAAATTGTATATAATTCATGTTAACGTTTTATGTATTTATCATAGAGACACGTTATTTTTTACTACTATAAATATCTGATACCATAATTTTTAGGATTTAGGTTATGACTTATAGAAGTTGTGAAAGCTATAGTTTCGCCCATTGTGCAACCCAGAATCCTAGCACCATCTAATGGTGGACATGTCGAGTGGACCCACTTTATGTGTTTAGGTTTACACAACAACAATTTGCGACTCTCAAATCACAGATGTTAGCTTCCAAGTGTTTGAATGTATGCATTTTGCCTCTCAAACCTTGTCTTTGTGAATATAGAAAATATTATGATTGAAGACTAATCTTTTTCTTTCTCATCTTGTCTACAACGTAGTGAACGTGAGTTACCCGGTGAGGTGCTCTGAGTCACCCCACCTCTTCTTCCTACAATAAAAGAGGAACACTTAAATAAGGAAGGAATTTCGCATTGTCTGGTCCAATACAAAAAGGGATGCAGCTTTGGTAAAGCAATCTTTGAGAATTAAATCAATAGGACATTGATAGAAAAGCGGTTAAATCTCAACAAGAGGTTGAAAAAGGAAACTCCGAAGTTGCCAGCCCAAGGTTACTATAATCCTAAACTAGGAAAGTTTGTCTCTGCAACAGTAAAAATTCCTGTGAGAGTACAACTGTTGGACGTAGACAAACCATGAGACCTATATCTGCAGAAAGTTTGCAAGCTCCAAAGGATGCCTTCAAAATACTTTACTAAAGCCCACATTTTGAGCACCTAAACCTAACTAGCGTTAGGAGGACTTATTCCTTAGGAGTGGAAGTAGCTAATCATTCAACGAATGTTATGTTAGGTTTTGACAATAATGATCTTTTATTTGTGGAAGGTTTATACGTTTTCAATAAGAAATAAACAAAGAATTTGAATAGGATAAGTTGTTTACTTGCTGTTTATTCGGATAATAAAAGGGGCAAACATGATCTTGCTCAACGACTAAAAATTAAAAAATAATTCCATGAAAGAGGGGGGAAATTCCATCGTTTCAGGGCTTTTATCCCTTTTTTTGGTTTTACAAAGATTAATGGTATTCTCATACTTTGAGTTTTATTTAAATAAGCGTTTCACATTTTACTATATATAGCTGATTGTAATCAATATGAAAAGCATGCTTTTGATCAATAAAATTATCCTTTATATTTTTTGGAGGATTACAACATTTATTCTATATGTTTATGTTTATGATTTTAAATTGTATATAATTCATGTTAACGTTTTATGTATTTATTGTAGAGACACGTTATTTTTTACTACTATGAATATATGATACCACAATTTTTAGGATTTAGGACATGACTTATAGAAGTTAGGAAAGCTATAGTTTCGCCCATTGTGCGACCCAGAATCCTAGCACCATCTCAGCGTGGACATGTAGAGTGGACCAAGCCACTTTATGTCTTTAGGTTTACACAACAACAATTTGCAACTCTCAAATCACAGATGTTAGCTTCCAAGTGTTTGAATGTATGCATTTTGCCTCTCAAACATTGTCTTTGTGAATATAGAAAATATTATGATTGAAGACTAATATTTTTTTTCTCATCTTGTCTAAGGCCAGTAGTGAGCGTGGAAATCCCTGGTGATGTGCTCAGAGTCACCCCACCTCTTCTTCCTACAATAAAAGAGGAACACTTAAATAAAGAAAGGAATTTGTCATTGTCTGGTCTCATACAAAAAGAGATGCAGCTTTGGTAAAGCAATCTTTGAGAATTAGATCAATAGGACATTGATAGAAAAGAGGTTAAATCTCAACAAGAGGTTGAAAAAGAAAACTCCGAAGTTGCCAGCCCAAGGTTATTATAATGCTAAACTAGGAATGTTTGTCTCTGCAACAGCACAAATTCCTGTGAGAGTACAACTGTTGGACGTAGACAACCCATGAGACCTGTATCTGCGGAAAGTTTGTAAGCTCCAAAGGATGCCTTCAATATACCTTAATAAAGCCCACATCTTGAGCACACAAACTTAACTAGCACTAGGAGGCTTGATTCCGTTGGAGTGGCGGTAGCTAATCATTCAAATAATCTTATGTAAGCTAATTTTCTGTTTTAACCTCTTGTTCAGATTTAACCGCTCGCTATCTCTGTCCTATTACAATGTTATTATAATCTTAAATTAGGAAATGTTGTCTCTGCAACAACACAAATTCGTGTGAGAGTACAACTGTTGGACGTAGACAAACCATGAGGCCTGTATCTGTAGAAAGTTTGCAAGCTCACAAGGATGGCTTCACAATACCTTACTAAAGCCCACATCTTGAGCTCCCAAAAATAACTGGCGTTAGGAGGACTTATTCCTTAGGAGTGGAAGTAGCTAATCATTCAACGAATCTTATGTTAGGTTTTGACACTAATGATCTTTTATTTGTGGAAGGTACATACGTTTTCAATAAGAGATAACCAAAGAATTTGAATAGGATAAGTTGTTTACTTGCTGTTTATTCGATTAATAAAATGGGCAAAAATGATCTTGCTCCACGACTAAATACTAAAAAATAATTCCATGAAAGAGGGTGGAAATTCCATCGTTTCAGGGGCTTTTATCCCTTTTTTTGATTTTACAAAGATTAATTGTTTTCTCATACTTTGAGTTTTATTTAAATAAGAGTTTCACATTTTAACGTTTTATGTATTTATTGTAGAGACATGTTATTTTTTACTACTATAAATATCTGATACCCCAATTTTTAGGATTTAGGACATGACTTATAGAAGTTATAAAAGCTATAGTTTCGCCCATTGTGCGACCCACAATCCTAGCACCATCTCAGACTGGACATGTAGAGCCGACCAAGCCACTTTATGTCTTTAGGTTTACACAACAACAATTTACAACTCTCAAATCACAGATGTTAGCTTCCAAGTGTTTGAATGTATGCATTTTGCCTCTCAAACATTGTCTTTGTGAATATAAAAAATATTATGATTGAAGACTAATATTTTTTTATCTCATCTTGTCTACAGCGTGGTGAACGTGTGTTGTCCGGTGATGTGCTCTGAGTAACCCCACCTCTTCTTCCTACAATAAAAGAGAAACACTTAAATAAAGGAAGGAATTTGGCATTGTCTGGTCTGATACAAAAAGAGATGCAGCTTTGGTAAAACAATCTTTGAGAATTAGATCAATAGGACATTGATAGAAAAGCGGTTAAATCTCAACAAGAGGTTGAAAAAGGGAACTCCGAAGTTTCCATCCCAAGGTTATTATAATCCTAAACTAGGAAAGTTTGTCTCTGCAACAGTACAAATTCTTGTGAGAGTACAACTATTGGTCGTAGACAACCCATGAGACCTGGACCTGCGCAATGTTTGTAAGCTCCAAAGGATGTCTTCACAATACCTTAATAAAGCCCACATCTTGAGCACCCAAACTTAACTAGCACTAGGAGGCTTAACAATGAATTTGAATACCATAAGTTGTTTACTTGTTGTTTATTCGGATAATAAAAGGGGCAAACTTGAATTCTCCACGACTGAAAATTAAAAATTAATTCCAGGAAAGAGGGTGGAAATTCTATTATTTCAGGGGCTTTTATCCCTTTTTTTGATTTTACAAGAATTAATGGTATTCTCATACTTTGAGTTTTATTTAAATAAGGGTTTCAAGTTTTACTATGCATAGCTGATTGTAATCAATATAAAATGCATCCTTTTGATTAATAAAATTATCCTTTAAATTTTTTGGAGGATTACAACATTTATTCTATATGTTTATGTTTATGATTTTAAATTGTATATAATTCATGTTAAAGTTTTATGTATTTATTGTAGAGACACGTTATTTTTTACTACTATAAATATCTGATACCACAATTTTTAGGATTTAGGTTATGACTTATAGAAGTTATGAAAGCTATAGTTTCGCCCATTGTGCGACCCAGAATCCCAGCACCATCTCAGGGTGGACATGTCGAGTAGACCTTGCCAATTTATGTCTTTAGGTTTAGACAGGGGAACCCTCCGGAGTGGGCGTGAGGCGCGCAAGGTCACGGCCAGCGGTGAAGCAAGTAAGGGCACAGGCAGAAGAAGAAGAAAGAAAGAGGGAGGGGGTGTCTGAGCTCTAACACCAGAGAGAGAGAGAGAGAGATCTAAATCTCTCTCTTTTACTATTCTTATAACTTAGTAAAGAATCTTTAAAATAAATAATTCATTTTAATAAAATATTATTCTTCAAAATATCTCGAACTAAAATCGATAATTTTATTTGGTCTTATCTCTTCACTGTGCCGTCACGAGGGCGACTAATCAATCACGGGACTCGTCCCCATCCCCGACCCAGATCTAGAAATTCTGGGTCAGACAACCCTAGTATCATGGGTGCACTATGACATCACGAGGTTGTAGCAATCCCCGACAAGTCCCATCTTTCTTGGAATTCAAATTTTTGTCTGTTTTCCTCAATAATTAATCTGATTTAATTAGTACTTAATTAAATCAGGATTAATTAAACCTTTATAATTTTTCCTAAATTTCATTGCTTACAGCATTAAATTATTATTTAATAAATTCTCGAAATAAATTCTTATTTATTTCGGGGCGGGTGTTACACAAACCTTGTCTTTGTGAATATGCAAATTATTATGATTAAAGACTATTATTTTTCTTTCTAATCTTGTCTATAGCATGGTGAACGTGAGCTCCCCGGTGATATGCTCTGAGTCATTTCACCCACACCTCTTATTCCTACAGTCAAAGAGGAACACTTAAAAAGGAAGGAATGTGGGTTTGTCTTGTTACATAGAAAAAGGTTCAGCTTCGGTAAAACCATCTTTGAGAATTGGATCAATAAGACAGAGATAACGAGCGGTTAAATCGCAACAAGAGGTTAAAAAAGGAAACTATGAAGGTTCCAGTCCAATGTTATTATAATCTTAAACTAGGAAAGGTTATCTCTGCAACAACACAAATTCGTGTGACAGTACAACTGTTGGACGTAGACAATCCATGAGACCTGTATCTGCAGAAAGTTTGCAAGCTCCAAAGGATGCCTTCACAATACCTTACTAAAGCCCACATCTTGAGCACCCAAATATAACTAGCGTTAGGAGGATTTATTCCTTAGGAGTGGAAGTAGCTAATCATTCAACGAATCTTATGTTAGGTTTTGACACTATCGATCTTCTATTTGTGGAAGATACATACGTTTTCAATAAGAAATGAACAAAGAATTTGGATACCATAAGTTGTTTACTTGTTGTTTATTCGGATAATAAAAGAGGCAAACTTGATCTTGCTCCACGATTGAAAATTAAAAAATAATTCAATGAAAGAGGGTGGAAATTCCAACGTTTCAGGGGCTTTTATCCATGTTTTCGATTTTACAAAGATTAATGGTACTCTCATACATTGAGTTTTATTTAAATAAGGGTTTCAAGTTTTACTATATATAGCTGATTGTAATCAATATGAAAAGCATCCTTTTAATCAATAAAATTATCCTTTAAATTTTTTGCAGGATTACAACATTTATTCTATATGTTTCTGTTTATGATTTTAAATTGTATATAATTCATCTTAATGTTTTATGTATTTATTGTAGAGACACGTTGTTTTTTACTACTATAAATATCTGATACCACAATTTTTAGGATTTAGGTTATGACCTACAGAAGTTATGAAGGCTATAGTTTCTCCCATTGTGCGACCCAGAATCCTAGCACCATCTCAGGGTGGACATGTCGAGTGGACCTAGCCACTTTTTGTCTTTAGGTTTACACAACAACAATTTGTGACTCTCAAATCACAGATGTTAGCTTCCAAGTGTTTGAATGTAAGCATTTTGCCTCTCAGACCTTGTCTTTATGAATATAGAAAATATTATAATTGAAGACTAATATTTTTCTTTCCCATCTTGTTTACAACGTGGTGAACGTGAGCTGCCCGGTGATGTGCTCTGAGTCACCCCACCTCTTATTCCTACAATAAAATAGGAACACTAAAATAAAGGAAGGAATTTGGCATCGTCTGGTCTCATACAAAAAGAGATGCAACATTGGTAATGCAATCTTTGAGAATTTGATCAATAGGACAGAGATAGAAAAGCGGTTAAATCTCAACAAGAGGTTGAAAAAGGAAACTCCGAAGTTTCCAGCTCAAGGTTATTATAATCCTAAACTAGGAAAGCTTGTCTCTGCAATAGCATAAATTCTTGTGAGAGTACAACTGTTGGATGTAGACAACCCATGAGACTTGTATCTGCGGAAAGTTTTCAAGCTCCAAAGGATGCCTTCACAATACCTTAATAAAGCCCACATCTTGAGCACCCAAACTTAACTAGCACTAGGAGGCTTGATTCCGTAGGAGTGGCGGTAGCTAATCATTCAAAGAATCTTATGTCAGCTAATGACAATAACGATCTTCTATTTGTGGAAGGTACATATGTTTTCAATAATAAAAGAACAAAGAATTTGAATCGGATATGTTGTAAAATCCAAGGATTTTATGGAAATAAAACGAGTTAAAAGTTCTTTATTTAATTTATTAATTAGGGAAATTTCTGAAGTAATTAAATGATTTATTTAAGAGTGAAATAAATGGAAATTAAAGGTTTAAAAAAAACCCTAGTAAGGGTTATTTTGGTGAAAGGAGGACTGGTATGTAATTTCTTAAAGCTTCAAGGACTAAAGATAAATAGTCACCTCTCTCAGAAGAAGGACTAAAATGTGACCAAGAAACTGTGATGGACTTTTAGTTAAATTGTCAAGGGAAAAGCTCTTATAGGATCGCATCAAAGGCTGAGATCAAAGGATCTCTGATCGTTGTAGATCGCGGTGAGTTATAAGAGCTACGGTGAAGCCACATTGCGAGGCATGGTTTACAAATCTCAGAAGCCACATTGCACGCTGAGATGTGTTCATCTAAGTTAGTGCTGGATGCGAGGCGGATAGTTGTAATCTCGCCGTTCATTTGTTTTAGTTCACAGCCCTTGATCTAGCTATAATCGGATCCGAGGCGAATATGGAGGAGTATCCACCGTTCATCTGAACAAGAGGATCTGAGCCGCTGGATCAGACCGAAGTCTGATCCCGAGGCGATGGCCACCGTTACACAGTCGGGACCGCCTGTGCGCGTCGCCACGAGGTCCGCCATCTTCCCCGTACGTTACGCGTGGTAATGCCGCTCGTCGGAGCGGCGAAGTAACTCACGGACGTTGGTGATCGGTTCGTCTGCCTCCCCTCTATAAAAGCCCCACCTTGGCTCATTCTGAGACATCGAGAAGGAAGTTTTCACCGTAGTCGTCGTTGAGGGTTGGTCGGAGAGTGGAAGAACAGTCTCGGGGCCTGACGCCATCCGCGCCACGCCCGAATCCCGGACCTTGAGCACGTGAATGTGATCGGCCCGTACCCAAGTGGAGACGAGCCCCACTCGAATACAAGGCCTAAGTAACCAAAAGCAGATAACATATAACTCAAATTTAGTAATCCGATAATATCAGAGTCACAACGAAAATAAAATCAATAAGGGTTTACATGCCCTACATGTGGTCAAGGCCCTATAAGGGTCCTACAATATAAACATCTTTCTCATAAGAAGAATGAGGTCCTAGAACCTCAACAAGTCAACCCAACCCTTCGCATGGCTCCCGAGTCTGAGTCACCAACTCCTCGGGACCTGAAACAGAAAGAAAGGAAACAGGTGCATGAGCTTTTGAAAGGAAAGCTCAGTAAGTAACCTGCAGAGATCTCAATGATACCAAAACAGCATAGATGATATAAGAAAAGTCCAATATGGGCAAGTCAAAGATCATCAATCCACGCAAACAGGGCCACGCCCCGCACAAATCAAACCCTAGGAGTTTACCACAACAACAGTAAGGCTCCTATCCATAAGATCTCAACAAAGTACTCCTAAGAGTTCACAAGTCATCTCCCTAGTCGGTTACCAGCCTAAGCCGATAACGACCCTCGGTCCATGGTCTAGTAGTGCTACTATCCAAAACATGGACGCATCTTTGTCGGCAGATCATCCCACTAACGGAAAGCAAAGTTTACCGGCTTTTACCCCTAATCGGCGGAAACAAAGATTACCGATTACCCCTTTGGCGGGAAACAAAGAATCTGCAGATAATTACCCCTCTTGGCGGGGAAACGAAGATTGTGAGGGCGGGAGAATCCTTAAAACAGCATAGTTGATGTATACCTACCCGGCCAGCGCACAAGCTCACGTGATTCCACGGCCACGTGCCAGTCAACAGGTAGGCACACTCAACACTCACAAGCATACCCTACAGGATGCTAACCTCTCAACAAGCATACACTAATATTGAAGTAGACATCCAAGAGAACAAAACACGAGTGTATGCAATCATATCAAATTATGATATAAATGAAGCAATACCCCCAAAAGGGCATACAAGCATGCACGAATATGGAATCAAACAACCAAGGCATGAAAGCAACGTGCATAAGCACGAATTCAAGAAAACAATAACAAATAAGGCAACATCAAATCCAATAAAACACTCCGTAAAGTGGAAACTAGGCAAGGTAACTACTCAAGTATCAAAGATCAAACAATGATAACGGAACTAGGCAGAAGTACTTATATGAAATCATGCAATGACAAAGCCAACAAAACCCATAACTGGGTGGGAGCTAGGCAAAAGTACTTACCTCTTACTGGAACTCGAAGCCCTCCTAGTCACCTCTTGATATGCCACTTGGACTCCCCGAGAGCATCTAACAGATAAAGTTTCTATTAGAGTTAAAATTCTAAAAAAACCCTATGTTACTAGTTGCACATGCATGACTCTCGTTCTTGTTGGGCTTAGGCCCACTAACGAGTCCTAAGGACTTTCTCTCGGGTTTCTGGTCCTTTTCCCCTGTTTCCATGTCCTTTAGTTGACCTTAGACCCAACTTGGTCAAACCCAATCAACTCTACTCTACTTGTCGAGTCCAAACCCTATTTAGTCATTTCTAGTCACTCTAGTTGAGTTGAGCCCGTTTCAAGCCCATTACACAAATTAACTTGACCTTAGCCCCTTTTTAACAAAGGAAGGGTATTTTGGTCATTTGAGCAATTTATGACCCTAAGGTTTAAGGTCCTATCCTGTTTAGGGCTTAGTTCCTTTACAGTTCCCTAAATTCTCCCTCTTAATAACTTAAAAATAAATTTGATTTATTTGGGCCCAGCCCATTAGGCCTCCAAAATAATGAACCTAATTTCCCCTTTAATTGGTTCATCGTTGACTTAGGTGTTTTATGCAATTAACCCTCATGGCTTGATTAAACACTTTATTTTTATTTGGTTGACCTTAATCAAATAGTTTAATGTCACAATACCCAAGTTCTTAATCAAACTTCATTCAAGGTATTTAGTAATCCTACTAAATCCTTTTAATCACCTTAGACAATTAATCAACTTAATTTGTCACACCCATATAGTTTATTCTCAATAGTTTTAATAAACTGATTTTTTTTTTGTTACTCCACTATAGTTCCATATAGTCTTTGTAACTATGCAAACTTAACTATTTGATAGTAACACTACTATAGTTAGAGACCAATTATTTTATTTGTCACACTAGCAAAGTCCTAACAATTATTCTCAACTATACGAAATAATTCATCTAATAATTGTCACATCTACCATTCAAATCAATTAATTTGATTTCCAATTTGTCACACCACCTAAGATTTCATATGAAAATATCATTTTAATTATTTTCTCACACTTTCTAAGTTGCCTAGGAATGTTTAACCATTCCTAAGTTATTAAATTAATTAAGATAATTAATTTTATTTTTCTTTTTATTCTTTCTTCTTCTCCAGGCCGTGCCTCACCGGAGGAAGTTCGCCGGAAAAACGAGCCTCGCCGGTACACCTGCAACCAGCCGGCCACCTCCCCCGTTAGCTTCGTCTCGGCCCCGCCAATCTTTCACGCGCACCAACCGTCCCCAATTCCCTCTCCCGGTGCCACTCTACTCACAGTTCCGTTCACCTCCTCCGGCAAGCCCTACCCTCTCTAAATCCGCATATAAACGAAAATTAAACCCTAGAAAAGAATCGTACCTGAGTTTCGGTCCTCTTAGTGGTGCCAGTGGCGACCGAGGCTTCCTCGCGGCCGTTTCCCCCTTCTCCGATCAAGCTCGCCGGCGGTGAAAACCCTCTCCAAGTTCCTCTCGAGCTCACTGCCTCACTGCCTTGGGGACCTCAGTATTTATAGATGAAGGAGAAAGCTGAAGCGTTCGCGAACTCCTTGGAACGGTCGGTCGGCGACTGCCGAGCTTCGCGCGTAACGCTCGCGGCGGCCGATGGCGCTCGCGGCGACGGTTTCCACTTTCCAGGCGGCTGAGAGAGGAGATGTCATGCCTCGGGATCGCCTCTCCAGAGATGGGTGGTGTGGATTACTTGGATTCCATCCAAAGGTTCCCATTCCTCATCATGTCTCGGCTCCAACACTTGATTGGATGATCGGCTGAGATCCAATCGTGAATAACGACCCGATCAAATCACCACGTCTCGAATTGGAGACATATCCCAAGATGGATGGTCCTCACGCGCCCGCATCATGGGGGTCATCTCATTGCCCTCACTCTCAATGCCTCGTATCCATAAACATGATTAGATGGACGCATCTCCTTGCGCCACGTGGCCTCACGGATTCACTTATAATGCCTCGCGATCATCTATGGTCTGAGATAATCTAATCTCAGCCGTTGATTCCTTTGTATTAGTATTTTCTTCTCTGGAAAATTATTCAGGGGTCCTCATAACTATTTTAGGTTACATAATAGTCCATCCTGTGAGAGAGGAGAATTCCTCTTAAGTCCCTAACTTTTCTTAGGTCACATCTAGGTCCCTTTCCTGTGAGAGAGGACAATTTCCTTCAAGTCCTCAATACTTTACAAAATTATTTAGAGGTCCTTGAACTCCCAATTATCCCTAATTGGTCTCAAAATCTAATTTAATTTCCTTTTTAAAGCTCTTTTTTTTAATTTTCCATCCTTCAAGCTTAAGGAACTAAATAAAATTATGAATCTTATTTTATGGAATATAAGAAGAATTTTATTTCTAAAATTCATGGGTTTTACACTGACGCTGTAAACACTACCAGGAGAACCGGAATTCAGGTACGAATCTCTTCCGGTGTTCAATTTAGTGTTTGGTGCATAGTTAGCTAGGGTTAGGGCTCGCCGAAGTAGTGGACGGAGTCGCGAGTGGAGAGGCATCGGAAGAGGAGATTGGGGGGCTGTTAATGCGCGCAAATCAATGGCGGGGCCGAGATGGAGCTCAGAGCGTGCTCGGCCGAAGGTGAGCACTCTCAGGCGAGGAGATGCCATTTCCGGGGAGCATCTTCGGTGAGGTCAGCTGCCGGCTGAAGAAGAAAAAGAAAAGAGAAAAAACTAATAAAATAAAATATAAATAGTTAATTGAATTAATAGATTAAAGTTTGATTAATCATTTTAATAAGTAGAGTGTGACGGATATTAAATCAAGGGGGATATAGATAAATTAATCAATTTAATTATTTAAATAGATTGGTAAAAAAAATCTAATTAAATTGATTAATGGAGGTTGGATATCAAGGTATTGATATACTTGACGCCTAAAAAAAAGGGAAAATTATAATAAAGGGAATAAATAATCAAGTTAGATTATTTAATTAAATTAGCTAGTCATGGATTAGTGATTAACTAATTAGAAATGAAGTGTGACGATTATTTACAATGTAAAACAAGAAGGAAGCATGGTTAATTAATTAATTTATGGTTTAAGTGGATTGAAGAAGGAATTAATTCGAATTAACGAAATAAGTTATATTAGATAGATTGATGGAAATGAGTTTTAATTAATTAATGGAGTTTAATTAATTAAAAGGTTAAACCGAATTAAAAATTTGGGTCTAGTCCCAAACTGGTTGGGAGACTAAGATGATTGGGGTCCAAGGGATTGGGTCCAGTCAACTTGGGTTGTAGAACTTGTTGTGGTTGAACCAAGTTTATAAAATAAATAAATAAATAAAATTATAATAGAAGGGGTAAAGGGCTTGGGAGAGAAGGGATTTGAACCCACAATCTCTCAACCAACTCTATAACACCCTAACCGCTTGGACATGGCTAGCCACGTTGTCACGCCCCGACCCGGATCCCAGGACCTCGGGCACGTCAACAGATCGGCTGTACACAAGCAGAGACAAGCTCAACTCAAATACAAGGCCTAAATGTGATAAGCAGATAACAATCCATAACATAAACTCAAGTTCAAAAGAACACAGAGTCATAAGGGTCCATAGGCCCTATACAAAGTTTGGTCCCTATACAGGTCCTAAAGAAAATAAACAGCTCTCAGAATATAAGATAAAGGAGACTCCCAGACCTCGGATCTCCTAGTGACCTCTCCTCAAGCTCCACCCCCTAAACCTCGGAATCTGTAAAAGAGAAAGTGCAAAACGCATGAGCTTTCTAATGGAAAGCTCAGTAAGTACCCCTGCGGGGTCACAAAGACATAAATAGGCAATATGTCAAACAATGAGGTCACAATACCAAATAACACAATCCTAGGAGTCTACCAGAAACAATCCAAAGATACGACCTCTGATACAGAAGCCCTCGGGCTCTGTGAAGAGTTTCAAAGAGAACTCAAGGATCACTCCCGGTCAGCATGTCCCGCTACTTGCTGTAAGCACGACCTTCTGGTCGTTCGACCCTCTGGTCGCAATTTGGTAGAACTAACTCTCATACGTGTTAACATGGTTAGTGTATCAAGCCCACTGACAGGTAAGACCACCAGAGATTCGCCTCTTTGGCAAGGCAGGCAGAAATGCCAGGGGGTCCTGTCCCTGAACATTCCCCTATCGGAGCCCCCACACTCCACTGAGTCTGGGCAGTAGACCATACAAACAGGGACACCAATATCCCGAAACAAGCATACATGCTCAACAGGAATCTAAACAGATACAAATAGCATGTATGATAACAGTAAGGCATGTAACAAGAAAACATAAGCAAGTCCAAGAAAACCCAAAACCGGGAGGGAACTAGGCAAGTGTACTTACCTCCTGATGAAACTAGAAGTCTTCCTAGAATCCCCTGGAATGTCTTACGTCTCCCCGAGTGTATCTGGCATACATAGGCTCTATTAGAGACATGATTTCAACCAGTCTCTACTTACACATGCATGTCTATCGTCTCTGTTGGGCCTAAGCCCACTAACGGGTCCTAAAGACCTTCTCCCGGGTCACTAACCCTTATTCCCCAGTTTTCATGTCCTTTAGTCGTCTCTGCATCCAACTTAGTCAGACCTAGTCAACTCTATTTTATTTGTTGAGTTTAAAACCCAAATTGTTCGCCTCTAGTCAATTTAGTCGAATTGGGCCGACTACTAAGCCCAATAAGTGACTTAGCTTACTTGTGCCACTTTCTTACCGATATAATTAATTAAACCCCTTTTAACTAATTATGATATTTGATTTTTGTTTTATTTCCAATTTAAATTTATCAATCGGATTTGATCATCTTAAGTTGACAAGAAAGGCGACTAGCCAAACTAAATATGATATATTTAAATATCTTGGTGTGAAAATATCGATTTTCCACTAAATCGATTTAACTAAACCCCTTGATTAATTTGTCTAATTAAGCTATTAGCTAGTTAATTATCCAATTAACTTCTAACCATGATTAGAAAATTATTTAGATAAATTCTCCCTATTTATCTTATTATAATTTACCAACGAATATTTGTCACACTAACTTATTTAATCCTACCCCAACATGGGTATTATTAGACTAGCATTGTCACACCAAGAATATTATTCCATTTCCACTATAGTTTGCTATTTTATTTAATGTCACACTACTATGTCCCATATAGTTATTTCAACTATACAAAACTTATCAATTTAATAGTCGCACATATAAAAATTATCCACTTTAATATTTTGTCACAATTCTATAACTAGAAACGAATTAATCAAACATTCCTAGTTCTTTTCATAATGATTTTGGATCATACAAATTAATCAACTGAAATTTTTTGTCACATTATCAAAGTTCCCAATGAATTATTTCAACTAATTAAATTC
This sequence comes from Dioscorea zingiberensis, assembly GCA_026586065.1. Classification (NCBI taxonomy): domain Eukaryota; kingdom Viridiplantae; phylum Streptophyta; class Magnoliopsida; order Dioscoreales; family Dioscoreaceae; genus Dioscorea; species Dioscorea zingiberensis. Next base: position 2,342,937 of record CM048826.1, read on the forward strand.
TACTGAATTAATTAATTAAAATAATAATCATTATGTAAAATCCATGAACTATATTAAATAAATATTTGAAATTCTCCTTAAATAATTTCTTCCTTGATTATTAGGGATGTAAGATAAAAAGGGGGTTAAAAGAAATTAATTTAGTTTAAAATAGAAATTTAAATTAATAAGGGGTCTGTAGGGACCTAATAGTAATTTTTTAAGGATTGAGGACCATAAAGAGGTTTTCTCCTCTCACAGAATAAGGACTTAGTTGGAAATAAAGTAAATAGAGGGACTTCAGGATAATTTTTTCTATAAAGTGTTGCTTGGACGGCTTAGATCATCTGATCTCTGCGAGAGCTGATCGCAAGAAGAGATGGAGAGCAACGGTGGAGCCACGTGGCTTGAGGAGATTTAATCTATAGAATCTTGTGCTGGATTCGAGGCACCAAAACAGGAGATGGTGAGGGTGACCGCACAGTGAGGGAAATTCATGAGAACCGCTTATCCAATCGAGTGCAGGGTACGATGCATCAAGGAAAAGATCTGTCCCTTGAAATGGAAGTAAATTCGAGCAGTTGATCAAGTGAGTGTTCGATAGGATGCCTATGATAGAATCCCCACCGTCTATCACAGAATACCGATCCCGAGGAAACACCAGCCGTTTCCTCCGCCAACCCGAACCGTTGTCCCCTGTAATGGCTGCTTTCGCCCGGTAGGAAAAATGATACGCCTTGCGTAACTTGTTGGCGCCTCTTCCGGGCGTTATGGGTGATGAATAGACGCCCGTTGAGCTCCCTCGAGCTCTATAAAAGCAACTCGTGGCTGCGAGCAGAGGGGAGGGAAGCTGCAGTGAGGTGAGAAGTTCGCCGGAGAGGTTGATCGGAGAAAGGGGATATCGCGCCGGAGGGACTACTACCGCCGTTGACACCATCGGGAGGTCGGGATCGAGGTAAGGAATCATCCTTTGCTTTTAATTCCAAATTTGATGCACGAATGGTGAGGCTTCGAGCTCGCCGGAGAGGAAGATGGTAACTGGAAGTGGGGAAGCTCCGGGAAGGGATCTGGGAGGTTGTCGAGGGGTGCAACGCAAAGCTCTGGTCCAGGCGAAGCTCCCCGCAACAACTCCCGGCGCTGAGGACCACGAATGACGAGAATCATTTTTCCGGCAAGCAGCTCCGGCGAGTCACGAGAGAGAGAAGAAGAAAAAAAATTAATTAATTAATTAATTAATAAATTAAATAAGATTTATTTATTTAAATTAAAAGTAATGAATATAAATCAGTTTATTATTATTCATTTTAACTCAGAGTGAATAGTAACATTTAATCCGGTTATGATTTAATCAAGGGTATAGTTTTGTTTATTGGAGTGTGACAATTAATCAACTAATGATTAATTATGTGGTATAGCTTGATAGGGTTAAATTGTTACATTAGTATTTAATTTGGCTAACCAAGTTATTTACCTTAGTATTGATTAGATGAATAATCAAGTTAGATACTTTGGTTAATATAAGTTAATTAACTAGTTATTGGTTAATTAATAAAAAGAGAAATAGATTATTTCTTTTAATCTATTAAAGAGTGAGAATGGGTTTGGACAAAGTTAATTAGTTCGATTAAACTAGAGCGCTAAGTCATGGATTAATCAAACCGGTTTTAGTTAATTGAATATTAGAATTTGGTCTAGTTTATTTGAGTGAGCTAGAATGCATAAAAATAAAAGGTGCAAGAGGTGGGGACCAAACCCATGACCACCACTTGGGACATGGCTAACCACGTGATAGAGGACAGTGGTCTTAGCTACAAATTGAAGTGAACCGGTTTTGGGACTAATGGACCGATAGATGCTTCTAAAAGGGAATTTAATATTTATTAAATATTTAAATAAAGTATACTATTGATATAGACACTAATAGTAGTTTCACTACCAGATATTGACGTGACGAACTAGTCACACGTTCCGAAGAAGTAAAAGAGCCTTACAACTTCCGGATAAGGTAAGATACCTTGCCTAGTTTTACACCCTTTATTTGGGTTTCCTTGTTTAGAGTATTATTTACTGAACATGCCTGGTTTTCGTATTGATGCATACACATGATTGCTAGTTGTTGCTTTCCTCTCTTTATGTGTATGTTGTTGCTATATAGAGATAGTGTTGCCACTATCTCTTTATGTGTATGGGCACATGGTCTTGTGTGCTGGCCGCGAGGTATGTGCCATATGAGTTTCTTTTGTCTGCCCAGTTTAGTGGAGTGTGAGGACTCCTTTAGCAGAACGATCAGGGCCGAGGACACCCTATAGTTTTGGCATTCCATGCCAGAGGGGTAGTAATACTCTGGTTGTCCTGCCTGCCAGTGGGACTGATTCGCTGGTCGTGTCGACACGTGGAGAGGTGGCGCTACCGATGCACGACCGGAGGGTCGTTTCCCAGCTATAGACGTTGGAGCTGTCCGGGAGATGTTTTGCTTGAGCATTGTTTCATGACTTTTGATATTGTTCTGTCTTTATCTTACTTGTCATGATTATTGCTCTGTTATGTTATACCAGTCTGTTTCACTGCGGGGTACTTACTGGGCTTTCCTTTCGAAAGCTCACCCACATGATTTTGTTTCATATACTGCGGAGTAGACTCGACGCGTGTGCAGTTCGAGAGTCATAGCTGCTGAGGTTCGGGAACCTAGTTTTATGTTTTATGAGTGGGACAGGATTTTGTTTGTGTAGGACCCTTGTAGGGCCTTAATACTATGCTACTTTATGTTATGCTACTCTGATTTATACTTTATACATATTTGTGGCTATCTGTGCTATCCCTTTAGGCCTTGTGCCCTTGTGGAGGTGCGCCCTTACTTGGGTACGGCCGGTCTGATGACGTTCCCGGGGTCCCTGGATCCGGGTCGGGGCGTCACATATTATTATTTATTATATATATATATATATTTTATCCTATCTCCCTCTTCTTCGTTTCTGTCTTCTCTCTCACGACCGTGGCTCGTTCGAAACTGAACGAGGAGCAGCTCGGCTCGGATCGCACGATAGCTCCTGGCCTCGACAAGCTTTGCCTCCACTCCATCCGGTCGCTGCCGGTCTCATCCGCCTGCGTTGGTATACCACAGCCCCGGCCGCGCGTCCCTCCCCTCCGACGAGCTCGTATCACTACCACAGGCGCATGCAGCCTATTCTACTTGATGCAACACGGAGGTAGGGACTTACCAGAGAGCTGAGGACGTTAACTGGCACCACCAGCGATCTCTATCAGTCCATGTGCACCTTCTTCTTCCCCGGCGAGCTCAGCCACGCCCACGGTGAGTTCCACTCTCTTCCTCCTCACTGTCCCATCCTCCTCTTTGCGACAACGTTCCGGCGGCATACCGCGGGTTCCAGCGAGCGCCCTACGTACCGCCTTTCCTCCACTTCACCTCTCACCAGCGCCGGAACAACCTTCCTCAAGACTCCTTAGTCTTTCCTTTCTTGGTGTACCTAACCGAGCTACACCCTTCTCCTTTTATAGGCCACTGGAAGACGAGCGGGTGGAGAAACGCCTTCATAATGTTGTCGTGCGTCGCCCGGTCTCCCCGCGCATAATGGCCAGAGAGGAGGCGGTGTTCGCGCGCCGGTTCCAAGCGGCTGGAGGAGAAAGATGGGCTGCCTCGATATTCGATCTCGCCGATGTGAGGTGAGGATTTTCTGATTTATCTCAACGGCCTGGATCTTATTAGTATATCTCGTATCAAGAAAAACCTCAGATTGAGGGCTGGGATTTAATCGAAAACTAGCGGTCAGATCTTAACCTATTGCCTTGGAACTACAAATGATCATGAGATGGACGGCTCACGATTACCCACACCGTGAGGTCACCATCATAATATCCACCTTTCCTTGCCTCGTATCTGATCCGCGATCAGATGGATTAAACCAAGGCTTGCCACGTGGCTCTCTGTAGGCCGTTATAATGCCTCGCGATTTACTACAGTCTGAGATCTTTTAATCTCAGCCGTTCATCCATTCCCAATAAAGTTTTCTCAACGAAAATTATCCAGAGGTCTTTCTCCCTTTTTGTGTTGCATTTTAGTCCAAGATTGAGAGAGGGAACAACTCTCTTTTAGTCCTCCATACTTTTAAAAATTTCAAATCGGTCCCTCTGTCTCCCATAAACCCTAATTGGAGTTTTAAATCTCTTTAACTTAATTTCCCCCACTATTAGATCCTCATTAACACTCTAGGGAAAATTATTTAATGAAATAATTTTTAGGAAAATTTCAACAAATTTATTTCCTTAAAATTTCTTGGATTTTACACACGTGATGATGGTTGGTGGCCTTTTAATCAAATAGATATAGGCCATCCTAGCTAAGACGACTAGACAAGACCAGTTAGGGGTCGTACACGGCAAACAAGATATAAGGTTGACCAAGTTGTGGTTTGTAAGTCAACTTAGGCCTTGGAAATAGATCGATAACCAAGTAGACGGTTATGAGACCCGAATAGTGGGCCAAGGCCCATCAGAAGCGAAAGTGATGCATGAGAATCTAGAAACCTAGGATTGTGTGGAATTTTGGCACTAATAGAAAGTTCTATTGCCAGATAACCTCGAGGAGACTTAGAAAAGTGACCTGAGGAGACTCGAAAGCCTTCCCGATCTTAGAAAGAGGTAAGTACACTTGCCTAGTACCAACTCTACGGAGTTTCTTTGGACTTAAATATGCTTTGTTATGCTTCGTTGATGTCATAAATGCATCCTTATCTATTTTAGATTCCAATTGAGCATGTATGTTGTTTTCGGGATGTTGGTATCCCTGATTTCGTTGTGGTCTACTGCCCGGACTCAGTGGAGCGTGGGGGCTCCGATAGAGAATTGTTCAGGGACAGGACCCCCTGGCATTTCTACCTACCGTGCTAGAGAGGCGATTCTCTGGTGGTCTTACCCGTCAGTGGGAATGGTACGCTGACCGTGTTAACACGTATGCGAGGTGGTACTACCGACATTCGACCGGATGGTCGAACGACCAGAGGGTCGTGTTTTCAGCAAGTAGCTGGACATGCTGACCGGGAGTGATCTTTGAGCTTCATTCTTGAAACTCAACTCAGAGCCTGAGGGTTTCTGTTGATAGGGGTTGCACCGTTGTTTTTGGTTTTGGTAGACCCCTTGAAACATTTTCATAGCGACGTGTGGTTTTGATAGACCCCTAGAAACGTTGATAGGGGTCGCACCATTGTTTTTGAATCGGATATGTGGTTTACTTGCTGTTGATTCGGTGAGAAAAAAAGGGCGAACCTGATCTTGCTCTAGACTGAAAATTAAAGAAATTCTATGAAAGGGGGATGGAAATTCCATCGTTTCAGGGGCTTTTAGGCCTTTTATGGATTTCACTAAGATTAATGGTATTCACATACTTTGTGTTTTATTTAAATAAGGGTTTCAAGTTTTACCATATATAGTTGATTGTAATCAACAAGAAAATCATCCTTTTGATCAATAAAATTATCCTTTAAATTTTTTGGAGGATTACAACATTTATCCAATATGTCTATGTTTGTGATTTTAAATGGCATATAAATCATATTAACGTTTTATATATTTATTATGTGGACACGTTATTTTTTAATATTATAAATATCTGATACCAAAAATTTTAAGGTTTAGGTTATAACTTATAGAAGTTTTGAAAGGTATAGTTTCTCCCATTGTGAGCCCTAGAATACAAGTACCATCTCCGGGAGGACATGTCGAGTGGACTTAGCCAATTTTATTATTTAGGTTTACACAACAACAATTTGCGACTCTCAAAGTACAGATGTTAGCTTCCAAGTGTTTGAATGTATGCATTTTCCCTCTCAAACCTTGTCTTTGTGAATATAGAAATTATTATGATTAAAGACTATTATTTTTCTTTCTAATCTTGTCTACAGCATGGAGAACGTGAGCTGCTCGGTGATATGCTCTGAGTCATTGCACTCACACCTCTTATTCCTACAGTCAAAGAGGAACACTTAAAAAGGAAGGAATGTGGGTTTGTCTTGTTACATACAAAAAGGTTCAGCTTCGGTAAAGCCATCTTTGAGAATTGGATCAATAGGACAGAGATAGCGAGCGGTTAAATCTCAACAAGAGGTTAAAAAAGGAAACTATGAAGTTGTCAGTCCAATGTTATTATAATCTTAAACTATGAAAGGTTGTCTCTGCAACAGCACAAATTCCAGAGAGAGTACAACTATTGGACGTAGACAAACCATGAGACCTGTATCTGAAAAAATTTGCAAGCTCCAAAGGATGCCTTCACAATACCTCACTAAAGACCACATCTTGAGCACCCAAACATAACTAGAGTTAGGAGGATTTATTCCTTAGGAGTGGATGTAGCTAATCATTCAACGTATCTTATGTCAGGTTTTGACACTATCGATCTTCTATTTGTGGAAGGAACATACGTTTTCAATAAGAAATGAACAAAGAATTTGAATACCATAAGTTGTTTACTTGGTGGTTATTCGAATAATAAAAGAAGCAAACTTGATCTTGCTCCACGACTGAAAATAAAAAAATAATTCCATGAAAGAGGGTTGAAATTCCAACGTTTCAGGGGCTTTTATCACTGTTATCGATTTTACAAAGATTAATGGTATTCTCATACATTAAGTTTTATTTAAATAAGGGTTTCAAGTTTTACTATATATAGCTGATTGTAATCAATATAAAACGCATCCTTTTTATCAATAAAATTATCCTTTAAATTTTTTGGAGGATTACAACATTTATTCTATATGTTTATGTTTATGATTTTAAATTGTATATAATTCATGTTAACGTTTTATGTATTTATTGTAGAGACACGTTGTTTTTTACTACTATAAATATCCGATACCACCATTTTTACGATTTAGGTTATGACTTAGAGAAGTTATGAAGGCTATAGTTTCGCCCATTGTGCGACCCAGAATCCTAGCACCATCCCAGGGTGGACATGTCGAGTGGACCTAGCCACTTTATGTCTTTAGGTTTACCCAACAACAATTTGTGACTCTCAAATCACAGATGTTAGCTTCCAAGTGTTTGAATGTATGCATTTTGCCTCTCATACCTTATCTTTGTGAATATAAAAAATATTATGATTGAATACTAATATTTTTCTTTCCCATCTTGTCTACAACGTGGTGAACGTGAGCTGCCCGGTGATGTGCTCTGAGTCACCCCACCTCTTATTCCTACAATAAAAGAGGAACACTAAAATAAAGGAAGTAATTTGGCATCGTTTGGTCTCATACAAAAAGAGATGCAGCTTTGGTAATGCAATCTTTGAGAATTTGATCAATAGGACAGAGATAGAAAAGTGGTTAAATCTCAACAAGAGGTTGAAAAAGGAAACTCCGAAGTTGCCAGCCCAAGGTTATTATAATCCTAAACTAGGAAAAGTTGTCTCTGCAACAACACAAATTCCTGTGAGAGTACAACTGTTGGACGTAAAAAACCCATGAGACCTGTATCTGCGGAAAGTTTGCAAGCTCCAAAGGATGCCCTCACAATACCTTAATAAAGCCCACATCATGAGCACCCAAACTTAACTAGCACTAGGAGGCTTGATTCCGTAGGAGTGGCTGTAGCTAATCATTCAAAAAATCTTATGTCAGCTAATGACACTAACGATCTTCTATTTGTTGAAGGTACAAATGTTTTCAATAATAAAAGAACAAAGAATTTGAATCGGATATGTGGTTTACTTGCTTTTGATTCGGTGAGAAAAAAAGGGCGAACCTAATCTTGCTCAAAACTTAAAATTGAAGAAATTCTATCAAAAGGGATGGAAATTCCATTGTTTCAGCGGTTTTTATGCCTTTTATGGATTTCACTAAGGTTAAAGGTATTCTCATGCTTTGTGTTTTATTTAAATAAGGGTTTCAAGCTTTACCATATATAGTTGATTTTAATCAATAAGAAAATCATCCTTTTGATCAATAAAATTATCCTTTAAAGTTTTTGGAGGATTACAACATTTATCCAATATGTCTATGTTTGTGATTTTAAATGGTATGTAAATCATATTAACGTTTTATATATTTATTATGTGGACACGTTATTTTTTAATATTATAAATATCTAATACCACAATTTTTAAGGTTTAGGTTATGACTTATATAAGTTTTGAAAGCTATAGTTTCTCCCATTGTGCGCCCTAGAATCCAAGTACCATCTCAGGGTGGACATGTCGAGTGGACTTAGCCAATTTTATTCTTTAGGTTTACACAACAACAATTTGCGACTCTCAAAGCACAGATGTTAGCTTCCAAGTGTTTCAATGTATGCATTTTCCCTCTCAAACCTTGTCTTTGTGAATATAGAAATTATTATGATTAAAGACTATTATTTTTCTTTCTAATCTTGTCTATAGCATGGTGAACGTGAGCTGCCGAGTGATATGCTCTGAGTCATTGCACCCACACCTCTTATTCCTACAGTCAAAGAGGAACACTTAAAAAGGAAGGAATGTGGGTTTGTCTTGTTACATAGAAAAAGGTTCAGCTTCGGTAAAGCCATCTTTGAGAATTGGATCAATAGGACAGAGATAACGAGCGGCTAAATCGCAACAAGAGGTTAAAAAAGGAAACTATGAAGGTTCCAGTCCAATGTTATTATAATCTTAAACTAGGAAAGGTTGTTTCTGCAACAGTACAAATTCCTGTGAGAGTACAACTGTTGGACGTAGACAAACCATGGGACCTGTATCTGCGGAAAGTTTGCAAGCTCCAAAGGATGCCTTCACAATACCTTACTAAAGCCCACATCTTGAGCACCCAAACATAACTAGCGTTAGAAGGATTTATTGCTTAGGAGTGGAAGTGGCTAATCATTCAACGAATCTTATGTTAGGTTTTGACACTATCGATCTTCTATTTGTGGAAGGTACATACGTTTTCAATAAGAAATGAACAAAGAATTTGAATACCATAAGTTGTTTACTTGTTGTTTATTCGAATAATAAAAGAAGCAAACTTGATCTTGCTCCACGACTGGAAATTAAAAAATAATTCCATGAAAGAGGGTGGAAATTCCAACGTTTCAGGGGCTTTTATCCATGTTTTCGATTTTACAAAGATTAATGGTATTCTCATACATTGAGTTTCATTTAAATAAGGGTTTCAAGTTTTACTATATATAGCTGATTGTAATCAATATGAAACGCATCCTTTTGATCAATAAAATTATCCTTTAAATTTTTTGCAGGATTACAACATTTATTCTATATGTTTCTGTTTATGATTTTAAATTGTATATAATTCATGTTAACGTTTTATGTATTTATTGTAGAGACATGTTGTTTTTTACTACTATAAATATCTGATACCACAATTTTTAGGATTTAGGTTATGACTTATAGAAGTTATGAAGGCTATAGTTTCACCCATTGTGCGACCCAGAATCCTAGCACCATCTCAGGGTGGACATGTCGAGTGGACCTAGCCACTTTATGTCTTTAGGTTTACACAACAACAATTTGTGACTCTCAAATCACAGATGTTAGTTTCCAAGTGTTTGAATGTAAGCATTTTGCCTCTCAGACCTTGTCTTTATGAATATAGAAAATATTATGATTGAAGACTAATATTTTTCTTTCCCATCTTGTTTACAACGTGGTGAACGTGAGCTGCCCGGTGATGTGCTCTGAGTCACCCCACCTCTTATTCCTACAATAAAATAGGAACACTAAATTAAAGGAAGGAATTTGGCATCGTCTTGTCTCATACAAAAAGAGATGCAACATTGGTAATGCAATCTTTAAGAATTTGATCAATAGGACAGAGATAGAAAAGCGGTTAAATCTCAACAAGAGGTTGAAAAAGGAAACTCCGAAGTTGCCAGCCCAAGGTTATTATAATCCTAAACTAGGAAAGGTTGTCTCTGCAACAGCACAAATTCTTGTGAGAGTACAACTGTTGGACGTAGACAACCCATAAGACCTGTATCTGTGGAAAGTTTTCAAGCTCCAAAGGATGCCTTCACAATACTTTAATAAAGCCCACATCTTGAGCACCCAAACTTAACTAGCACTAGGAGGCTTGAATCCGTAGGAGTGGCGGTAGCTAATCATTCAAAGAATCTTATGTCAGCTAATGACAATAACGATCTTCTATTTGTGTAAGGTACATATGTTTTCAATAATAAAAGAACAAGGAATTTGAATCGGATATGTTGTAAAATCCAAGGATTTTATGGAAATAAAACAAGTTAATAGTTCTTTATTTAATTTATTAATTAGGGAAATTTCTGAACCAATTAAATGATTTATTTAAGACTGAAATAAATGGAAATTAAAGGTTTAAAAAAAAACCCTAGTAAGGGTTATTTTGGTGAAAGGAGGACTGGTATGTAATTTCTTAAAGTTTCAAGGACTAAAGATAAATAGCCCCCTCTCTTAGAAGGAGAACTAAAATGTGACCAAGAAACAGTGATGGACTTTTAGTTAAATTGTCAAGAGAAAAGCTCTTATAGGATCGCATCAACGGCTGAGATCAAAGGATCTCTGATCGTTGTAGATCGCGGTGAGTTATAAGAGCTACGGTGAAGCCACGCGTCTCTCAAAAAATAGATCCATCAGATTGTGATGGATCGCGAGGCATGGTTTACAAATCTCAGAAGCCACATAGCACGCTGAGATGTGTTCATCTAAGTTAGTGCTGGATGCGAGGCGGATAGTTGTAATCTGGCCGTTAATTTGTTTTAGATCACAACCCTTGATCTAGCTGTAATCGGATCCGAGGCGAATATGGAGGAGTATCCACCGTTCATCTGAACATGAGGATCTGAGCCGCTGGATGTCACGCCCCGATCCCAAAAGATCCTGGCCTCGGGCACGTGAGCAGACCGGCCGTACCAAAGCAGAGGCAAGCCCCGCTCGGGCACAAGGCCTAAGTGATCATAAAACAACCACACAAGTGCAGCGGAATAAGTTATAAATCAGATAACATACATCAGAGTATAATGTCAGCGGAAGGTAAGCACCTAGGGTACAAGCACCCTAATAGTCAAATACAAGTCTGACCCTATGCGGGTCCAATACATAGTGTTTTTTCACACAAGATCGAACATCAGAGGTTGCCAGCCTCAATCACAATCCCGGCCCCCACGCACGGCTCTATCAGCTCAGCTCAACTATCCCTCGGGATTTGAAAAGAGATGAAATCAAGTGTATGAGCTTTCAAATGGAAAGACCAGTAAGCACCTCACAAGGTGGGTAAGCAAGTCATGAACATCAAGAGATAAGCAAATATAGCAACTCAAAGAACATGACTAAATAAACACATAGGGCTACACCCCGCACAACCAACCATCTAGGAGACCCAGAGACAAGCAATAAAAAGGGCTCCTAATGTCAACTACGACCTCAACGCCGGAAGGGTCATCCAAATGTAGAACTCTCAGAGTATCCCCCGGTCAGCCATCAGCCTCAGCCGGAATCGTCCCGTAGTCGGGAATTTGGCAGCGCTACCCTTCTTCATGTCGACACGGCCAGTGGATCGTCCCACTGACAAGGCTGGACGGATAGAGTATCGTCCCCCTGTCAGGGATGACAGAACGCCAGGGTGTCCTCGGCCCTAGACGCTCCAAGTTGGAGCACCCACACTCCACTGATCCGGGTGGAACGATAGTACAGAAACAATATTCAACAGATGCCAACAACCAAACATACCAATGCACGTAAATATAGGAGCAATAATCCAATGAAGTTGTAAGACAGACATGTGCATATCATCATGTGATAATAGAAGAATATCAACTAGATAATCATACTAGATCCCATCATCAACAAGAAAGAATGAACAATAGCACTTGCGTGCACAAACATGGATATCGAAAGAATGTCAAGCAATACCAACAAAGCCCATGTTCGGGCAGGAACTAGGCAAAGGTACTTACAGCGCAAGTGGAAATATCTAACAACGGTCCGATGTCCTCCCCAACGTGGTCTTCAACGCCACGTCAATATCTGATGTATAAAGTAATATCTTAGTATTCCATGAACTTACGACTAATTACTTATCCATTTATTGACTTATGCATTTATTTATGCCTAACTCCATGACATTCGTTATCAGCCGTTTACTCTTGGCCTAGTACATAATCTATGACTTTGGAATTCAACACAAGTTCCTACCATGCAAGTTCTTGGGGTGATATAGATACTAACCCTAATGCTTGCAAAGCCTTATGCTTTAAATTTTTGACTCGTGAGTCACATGCACGTCCTGGTTCTCATCAACCGCTCTACAAACCTTGAACTCCAACTGGTGACTATGAATCATCCCTTTAATCCCTCACAACCTTGCAAACCTCCAAGCTATGCAAGTATGTGGAATCACTCTCCAACCTATGTGTTCATGACTATAAGTCCCTTAATCTCAAGAGAGCCTTCCCACACATAAATTCCATGTCCCTCAAGGTATCAACCCCAGGTCTAAATTAATGTCATTTAGCTCTTTAATCGGCCCGACCACCTAGCCCTACCTGAGAAAATTATCGTCAAGCTCTCCATACCCACTCAGGCTTCTATGATCCCTCATCGACTGAGTTCTACTATTTACGTGTCAGCCCACTATCTCATTTCAACACCCAAAACATAATATATCTCAAACCATGCCCTAATCCAAGAGAGCACCATCTAACTCCATGCATGAACCCCATCATAATTTATTATAAGGGTCTAATGGCAACGGTAGTTCATCAACACTATTTAAACAACCGTACCAGGCTTCTAGGAGTTCCATTATCGCACTGCGCTGTTACCCGTCTTGTTCTTCTAAAACTTACAAACAACTAGCATACTTGATCAATCACCGTCATGTGACTTCATTCATAAGAGCATGCAATCTTAAGAACAGTCATATCGCCAAAACCTAGCAAAGGAACCTTACAAACCTCCAACACATGATCATATTATTAACCCACGAGAAACACCACCTGCAAGCCCACTCTTGAGCCACACCGAATACCAACTAAACTCCTATTAGACGCTCACAGCAACTTGGTTCAGCCACCAGTCCAGATCAGTGCTCAAAACACCACTACTCTCTATCAAGCTCACTCAAGGTATCACCCCCCCCCCCCCCTTAAAGCTTTAAACAAGATGAACAGCTCTCTAAAACCTCTTCAAACTCCCTCTATGATTTTATGTGCAGGAAATGGAGATGAAGACACTCCCTATGTCTCTATGTGCAGGAGAGTAGCAAACTGCAGAGCTTTGAGAGTGCTTACCGCGTGGTCAGTGGCGAGGTTCGCTCAGCCTCCTCTCTTTCTCTTCTTCCCCGCGCTTGAACCAGGAGGGGGAACGGTGGGCGCCTCCTCCTATCCAGGTGGGTTCTAGCTCGCCGTTTGGTGGCGTCCCAGTGAGGCCGAGCTCCTCCGCGTCTCCTTCCTTCGTCGTCGGCTTGCTTCAAGGCTGAGGGGGTGAGGGGAGTTGGAAAGCTATCGTCGCTCCTTTAAGGCCGCAGAGGAGTGGCGGTAGCTTCGAAATGGGATTGATGGAGGGGACCGTTCACTGCCCTCGCCCCCTCCTCGGGACAGAGACCTCGAGCCGTCCCCTCTACACGTACGACCGGCTGCCCTTCCTTCACTTCGCCGGTCATGGAAGGTATCCGGTGCAAGCATGGGGCTGTCCTTTCTGTTCCTGTCGGTGATGGTGGGTTGCTGCGGGATGCGACAGCACAGGGCCATCCCCTCCCTTCTCCTCTGTCGCAGGTCTGGAGCCTCTCCGGCCGTACACCTCCCTGACTCCCCCTCTGTTCGAGGCGTTGAAGGTGAGGCTGGGGGGCAGCTCTCGTGCATGCTCGCATGAGGGGTTTTGTGAGGAGCCCCCTCCCTTTTTGAATCTCTACCACTTCAGCTATATGAGAGAGGGGGAAATTTACAACTCAGTCCTTGATTCTCCTTGAATTTACTTCCCTATAATCATGGCTTGAGAGAGAGAGAGAGAGAGACTTTAACTTCCAGGTCCCTAGCTTTTCTCCTATTCCCCATTTAGTCCAATATTTTATTATTATTATTATTATTATTATTATTATTATTATTATTATTATTATTATTATTATTATTTTATTATTTTTTTTAAAGAAAAGCTGTGAGTGGGAGTTTTGCAACCAACCCCCTGAACTCTTTCATAATTATCTTCTTTCTAACTTTTAATAAATTTGCTTGAAGGAATGATTAGGCATTTCCCTTGGCAAAATAAAAGCATGGCTTTTATACTGGATCAGACCGAAGTCTGAACCCGAGGCGATGGTCGCCGTTACCCAGTCCGGACCGCCTGTGCGCGCCGCCGGGAGGTCCGCCATCTTCCCAGTACGTTACGCGCGGTAATGCCGCTCGTCTGAGCGGCGAAGTAACTCGCGGACGTTGGCGATCGGTTCGTCTGCCTCCCTACTATAAAAGCCACACTTTGGATCATTATGAGACATCGAGAAGGAAGTTTTCACCGTAGTCGCCGTTGAGGGTTGGTCGGAGAGTGGAAGAACAGTCTCGGGACGCCGCTGACGCTGCAAACACTACCAGGAGAACTGGAATTCAGGTATGAATCTCTTCTGGTGTTCAATTTAGTGTTTGGTGCATAGTTAGCTAGGGCTAGGGCTCGCCGGAGTAGTGGACGGAGTCGCGAGTGGAGAGGCACCGAAAGAGGGGATTGGGGGGCTGTTAATGCGCGCAAATCATTGGCGGGGCCGAGAGGGAGCTCAGAGCGTGCTCAGCCAACGGAGAGCACTCTCAAGCGAGGAGATGCCATTTCCGGGGAGCATCTCCGGTGAGGTCAGCTACCGGCTGAAGAAGAAAAAGAAAAGAGAAAAAATAAAATAAAATAAAATATAAATAGTTAATTGAATTAATAGATTAAAGTTTGATTAATCATTTTAATAAGTAGAGTGTGACGGATATTAAATCAAGGGGGATATAAATAAATTAATCAATTTAATTATTTAAATAGATTGGTAAAAAAAAATCTAATTAAATTGATTAATGGAGGTTGGATATCAAGGTATTGATATACTTGATGCTTAAAAAAAAGGGAAAATTATAATAAAGGGAATAAATAATCAAGTTAGATTATTTAATTAAATTAGCTAGTCATGGATTAGTGATTAACTAATTAGAAATGAAGTGTGACGATTATTTACAATGTAAAACAAAAAGGAAGCATGGTCAATTAATTAATTGATGGTTTAAGTGGATTGAAGAAGGAATTAATTCGAATTAACGAAATAAGTTATATTAGAGAGATTGATGGAAATCAGTTTTAATTAATTAATGGAGTTTAATTATTTAAGAGGTTAAACCGAATTAAAAATTTGGGTCTAGTCCCAAACTGGTTGGGAGACTAAGATGATTCGGGTCGAAGGGATTGGGTCCAATCAACTTGGGTTGTATAACTTGTTGTGGTTAAACCAAGTTTTAAATAAAATATAAATAAATAAAATTGTAATAGAAGGGATAAAGGGCTTGGGAGAGAAGGGATTTGAACCCACAATCTCTCAACCAACTCTATAACACCCTAACCGCTTGGACATGGCTAGCCACGTGATGAAGGATGTGTTTATATAAAAAATTATATAATACATGTCCCAATAGAACTCAAATATTAATTTGATTCGAATATATCCTAATTTTGATATATTTAGGATTATATTTAAATATATCTTAATCTAGACATATTAAAATTTAAATATATCTTCATTTAAATTTAATATGTCTTGATTGCGTCCCGGGCCAAGAGAACATATCTCGAGACAACATCAAAATCCCAAAATTGCCCAAAATTGCCCCCGAGAATACATATCTCGAGGCAAACTCAAATCTCAAGATTGCCAGAACACGTATCCCGAGGCAATCCTAAATAGCCTGAGAACATATCTCGAGGATGCATATCCCAAGTCAGCTCAAGAATGCTAATCCTGGGGCAAAAAAAAATTAATTGGAGAAATTAAAAAAATAATAAAAATTTAAAAAATAATAAGAAAAATAATTAAAAAAAATCAAATCTAATCAGAATTGAATTAAAAAAAAGAAAGATAAGCTCAAATCAGAAAAAAAAGGGGGGGTTTTATCATATCAGAACCAAATTTAAAAGAAGATAAATTCAAATCAAAACAAAAAGAGGGGGTTTTATCAGGCCGGTAATTGAGATCGAAGGGTTTTCAAAAAAAAAAAAATTTATTATATAAAGAGGGAGTCATAGAAAGAAATCACAAGAAGAAGGAAAAAAATCAGAGAGGAGATTAAGGAGAGAGAGATATAAAAAAAGGTATTGTTTTTTTTCTTCTTCTTTCTCTACGCCGTTTCTCCGCCCGTCAGGCTTCACCGCACTTCCGCCCCTATGCCGCCATCGACAACCTCCGATCGACGCCACCGCTGCCAGGATGGATACCATCGTGGCACGCGGTGGCCCTGTCGCCAAATCAATCCACTCGGCCACCTTCACCGTCGCTTGTACCATCGCCGTTACCACCTTAATATTGCTGTCGCCATAAGAAAGGCACAGGCTATATAATAGCCTCCCTGCCTCCTTGATGTCCGTCGTCACCGGAGAAGAAAGGCACAGGCTATATAATAGCCTCCCTGCCTCCCCCACGTCCGCCACGGCGAAGAAGAAGCGGCATAAGCTATATAATAGCTTCCCCGCCTCTTTGCTACCCGCCATCGAGGAAGAGTCGACAATCATATGTTTCTCTTCAGTCCCCTGCTCATAAAAAGGAAATAGAAGAAGAAAAAGTACGAAGTGTTGAAGAAGGAGGTCCTTCTTTGAATCACAAGGATGTACCGCGAGATCGCATGGGAAAACTAGTGGAGCATGTGTGAGAATCCGAGAGTTCAAGGAAATGATCTGGATCCTTATTGCTGATGCTGCCAATGGGAAAAGGAGAACATCCAAGGCTACTGTAGAAGTAGCGACTTTGATCAGACACAAAAGCTTGGAGGAGCTGCTGACGAAAGCAAGCATAAAAATTAGATTAATTAATGTTTTGTGTTATTAGTTTTAGGTAGCAGAAATAAGCTGTTGTCCTTTGTAAACATTTGTAAAGCATCTCAGTATTTAGCTATGTGTGAAAACCTATGATATTTACAATGCATGTCAAACGTTTGACTAAATGCTCCAGTGAATCTGAACATAACCATGATGGGTGGTTCAAATCTTATCCTTATAACTTCACTCCAAATTCAATTTTTATGAAGATGTTGAGTTTGTCACACCACCCAGTGATTGTTGTGGAACTTCAATTCCAACTCGGATCTCTAGAAATACTCAAAGCATTTCTAATGTCGAAGCGTTGAAATTGAATTAAGCAATCAAGAAATTGCTACAAACTATCTTCTGAGAATATCCAGGCTTCAAGGAGACCAAGCGTTGCCTTTACAGAGATTGAAGATGACAATCATTAAACTAAAATTGCTGTAGAAAGAAAATGCAGAAGATGCTGCTACTAATTTGAATGCAGAAATAAATTTTTTATTGGGGTTTGTTGAAGAAGGCAATGATCGCTACCAAGTTGCTGTGCTCCGTGTTTGTGATTGTTGCAGAAACAAATGGTAATGCTTGATGGTAATGCTTGATGCAGAAATAAAAAATGCGAAGCCGAGAAGTTGTGGGCTTCTATTACTGTGAACCCTATTCCAGAAATTACTGTAGTAGCCCTTCTGATGATGACAATAATACCAATAATGTGCCAATGATCAAATCAACTATGCGTTTTGTAACGCCCCGAAAATTCCGAGTTATCTTTTGGTTGTTTTTCTAATAAATAATGAGATGGATTAGAAAATTAATAATGATTTGAATCTTTTCTTAATAAAAAACAAAAAAAAAAAAAAAAAGAAAACTTTAATAAGAGAAAATCGGAAATTAAGGGGTTAGGAATCCCAACTTCGCGACTAGTGGCCCCAGATGAGGCCTTAGTGAGTTGGGCCACTCCGTTTCGGAATTGTTAGAAGTGGATAAGGTTGGAAGCCGGATTGATTAGTTGATAAACTACGTAAGTGTTAATTAATCTGGATTTATTAATGGGAACAGACAAACATTTGGAGTTCCGATAAAGTAGATCGGGTGAGTAGAAAGCCAGTAATTTCGGATCTGATCTGACAAGAGGCAGACCCGCGAGGGTACAGTGCTCCCGTGACGATCGATATATTTGACCCGGGATTCTCGGATCTGGGTCGGGATCTTATTAGGAAGATAATAATAATTAAGGGGCGATGGGACGTAAAGTGGAGCAAGATAAAATAAAATAATGCAAGTGGTGAGAGATAGACTAAAATAAATTGTAGGGATAAGATAATACAAGAAATAGATTAAATAATTAATATTAAATATTATATTTTATTTCACCATCTCTGATCTAGATCTGAGAAAAAACAATGAACTTTACTTTAAAAGGGGTGAAGCTCTCTCACTTTCCTCTTGACTTCTCCCTCTCTATACCTTCTCTTCATCTCACAACCCTGTGGTTGGTGGTGGCCTCACACGGAGCTCACCGCGTTCCCTCCCAACCGCCCCCTTGCGCCAAGACAAGCATGTGTCAAGACTACACCCGCCAAGCACACCCTGCTGGCCCCATAGCACGTAGCAAGACACGAAGTCCTACCATTTCCCCATTGGCTGAGCACCACCACCACCTCTCTCCCTTCTTCCTCTTCGGTGGACTGATTAGCTCGTTAGCGGCGCTCGACAGCCACCATCATCGATCTGCAGGCCTACCATTCGAATTGTGAGATTTTGGGGAATAACCCTACTACTAATGTTTTAATTGAGGAACTAAGTTGGGGAATGGAAGAGGTTAATGATATATGTGTCATTGTAGGATATTAGATGATGATTTCCATGGTGAATATGTGAATGTTGAGAGATTGTTTGTATATTTCGGGGCCCATATTATGGGGGAGATGCTGCCGATTTTTTTTGTAGGAAATTATATGGATTCATGCTCTTAACTCCTAATGCTCATGCTTTCGTGGTAAGGAGTCAAATATAAATGTGTGGTGCTAGGAAGCATGCTAATTAACTTGCTTAAGTAAAAATAGCTTCTATGATGGCCATGTTTAATGTTCATGTTTAGAGTAACTAAGTTGATCATCGATCATGATAAAGGGCATTCTAAGAGGTCGGAAGACAAGTAATGCTAGTTGAGTAAGGAAACATGTTCTTATGAGTCTAATATTTTTCGTATGCTCCTTGAGTAAGAAAAATCTAAGTTTAAGTTAAGAACATGAAATCCGTATTCTTAATCTCCGTATTTTATATATATAGACCTAAATTATGGAAAACACGAATCGTGCATTTATTTAGTTGTTTAATAAATGTTAGGAAAAGGAAGAGAGCCCGCGGACGAGGAAGAAGGACCAAGCCATTCCTAGGATCCTTGTTGGACTTATGTGAGTGGACTTTCTGTACATTATGCTTCGTACAAGAATTTCAACGCATTTTGAATTTCTCGTGATTTATGCGAATTTTGATTTGTATTGTGTTTGCCGGTGGATTTTCATTTCTATATTAGCATTGTGGTTTTCGAGCTTGTATAGATTATGAAGGTGAATTAGTATATTCTCTATAAAGAAATACTCTAAATTGGTAGCATGAGGAGTTGGTAAGATAAGCTGCACCCTAGCTAGACAAGCCGGAAGATTCAGCGAGGATAGAATTAGGAGCATTGATATTGGGTTAGGGATGGAGAGGTTTTCAAATGCTTTCTAAAAATTCATACCTTCAACTGTTTTATCATGAAATTTCATCCCGGCTCCGAGAAGCCCACATCAGTGCGAGGTGCATTTTGCATGACGCATCACAGTACGCGGTAGGACATACCTCTGATCGTCGAGGACGGGTGCTCTGCGCCCGAGGATCAGGTGGCAGGAGATGCCCCTTGATAGTTGTTTCTTCCGGGGAAATTGAACCTAGGGGTGCATGCTAGTACTTAGGGGGTCTTGCATACTTATATAGTTGAATCTACTATGCAAAGGATGATTATGTTTAGCATACTTGTTTCACACGGGTTTTCTCCGGTTTCTGAGTTCATTGGCATGTTAACTCAATTCAAGATAATATACAAATTTCTATGTTCTGAATGGCTTACATGTTAGTATTTTACTTAGTTTGGGGATTTGGGAAATATGGGACAGGTATAAGAATACCTGGCAGAATCATTCACAATTCACTGGGCTCGCATAGCTCAGTCCCTTGGTTATTGTTTTTACATTGCAGGGCTTAGGCAGGGGCCTGCACAGTAGGTCGTGCTACGGGCGAGGGTCGAGGTCTAGATGGCTCTGGCTTGACTACCTGTTTTACCTTGTGTTGTAATATTGAGAACTTGTTATGTAATCTGGATTATTGTTGTATTTGGGGCCTTGCTGCCCAGACTTGTACTGTATTGTATTATGACATGATCTCGGTCATGTCTGGACTCCCAATAGGGAGCAGGTTATGTTATGACTATGACTCTGTTCTAGAGTATTTCCTCAGATTATGATTCTAGATTTTACAGCTTATGGGTTGGGTGCACTCCCGACCCAGCTTGTGTGACACTGGTCACCTTGTAGAAAGAGGGTGTTACATTTAGTTTCCATCAGCATAAGAAGACAAAGAAATGGGGTTTTAGAACTTGAATGTTGCTGCAACTATTGTACTTAAACACGAGAGAACTTGCTACAGCAGGCTGCAGAAAATACGGGTTATAAGCCCCATGAAATTGATGCAGAAATAAAGGGGGCTGCAGATCAAAGAAAACCTCACTGTTAATGAGCTGTTGCAGTCTTGCCACATAAGGGCTGTCGACATTGCAATTGTCCAAAAGAAACTTGATAAAAAAACTGCTGGTTATTGTCTAAATAAAATACGCCAAATTGTTGTTATTTGCTGCGCTTTCGCTGCTAAAAACTGGGCACTGACTGCTGAAAAGACTGCTGCAAAAATAGCAAAGTTGCTGCCAATTGTTTTGTTTTGCAGAAAATTCTGCCAGCGCCCACTCAAATGCCGATAACTTTTGCTATACAACTCCGATTGAGATGATATCTGTGGCATTGGAAAGTAGATATCTGGATCTCCAACAATTATGTACAACATAGCCCCTGTTGGTGGCCCAGTTGGCGCGAATTTTGATAAATAAAAGGGTCAATTTCAGTTACGCCACCACCATGCTAATCAGCCTGCTTCAAAAATTCATAACTCCGCACTGAAAATTCTGATTGAGATGAAATCTGTGGCGTTGGAAATTAGATATCTAGATCTCCAGAATATGTACAAAGACAGCCCCTTTCTACGCCCAATCGGTGCAGATTTCAGTAAATAAAAGGGTTAATTCCAGCATTACTGCCACCAACAATACTAAATACCCGTTTTCAAAAATTCATAATTCCTGCTTGGAAACTCCGATTGAGGTGGAATTGGCGGCACTAAAAATTAGATATCCAAATCTTCAACAGTCATATATATCACAGACCCTCTCGGCAGCCCGGTCAGTGCATATTTTGGTGGAGAAAAAGGCTAAATCTTGCAGTCTGTCAGACTTCCCAATCTTTCTAACGGCACCTACCGGCGGCCCAATTAGGTGCAGTAGAAAAGGAAACAAATTGGCGGATCGGGCAATGTGAATCCTGGTCACTATCCCATTCCAAATTTCAAAGCACAAGGCAACCGGCGGATTATGGATCCCATATGGCGGGGCACAGATTCCAAGGCGGGGGCGGTGTCATAAATAAACAAATAAATAAATAAATATATGTTGATATGTAAATCATATTGCAATAAAATAAATTATTCTTCTCATTCTACTTGTACTTTTGTCTCTTAATCGGAGGTTCCCACGACGTTGTCTGGGGTAATTAATAATAGGGGCTTGCCTCTATTAGGAATAAAAGAACCCACACATAAAAAAAATATGACATTTGTGCTTCGATATATCGTCTGGTGTCACACGATACCAGGCGCGTATTTTCGATCCCACAGGATGGTGGCCTTTTAATCAAAAAGATATAGGCCATCCTAGCTAAGACGACTAAACAAGACCAGTTAGGGGTCGTACACGGCAAACAAGATATAAGGTTGACCAAGTTGTGGTTTGTAAGTCAACTTAGGCCTTGGAAATAGATCGATAACCAAGTAAACGGTTATAAGACCCGAAAGTGGGCCAAGGCCCATCAGAAGCGAAAGTGATGCATGAGAATCTAGAAACCTAGGATTGTGTGGAATTTTGGCTCTAATAGAAAGTTCTATTGCCACATAACCTCGAGGAGACTTAGAAAAGTTACATGAGGAGACTCGAAAGGCTTCCCGATCTTAGAAAGAGGTAAGTACACTTGCTTTGTACCTACTCTACGGAGTTTCTTTGGACTTGAATATGCTTTGTTATGCTTCATTGATGTCATACATGCATCCTTATCTATTTTAGATTTCAGTTGAGCATGTATGTTATTTTCGGCATGTTGGTATCCCTGACTTCATTGTGGTCTACTGCCCGGACTCAGTGGAGCGTGGGGGCTCCGATAGCGAATTGTTCAAGGACAGGACCCCCTGACATTTCTGCCTGCCGTGCTAGAGAAGCGATTCTCTGGTGGTCTTACCCGTCAGTGGGAATGGTACGCTGACCGTGTTAACACGTATGAGAGGTGATACTACCGACATACGACCGGAGGGTCGAACGATCAGAGGGTCGTGTTTTCAAAAGTAGTCGGACATCTTGACGGAAGTGATCTTTGAGCTTCATTCTTGAAACTCAACTCAGAGGCAGAGGGTTTCCGTTGATAGGGGTTGCACCGTTGTTTTTGGTTTTGGTAGACCCCTAGAAACGTTTTCATAGCGACGTGTGGTTTTGGTAAACCCCTAGAAACGTTGATAGGGGTCGCACCGTTGTTTTTGAATCGGATATGTGGTTTACTTGTTGTTGATTCGGTGAGAAAAAAGAGCGAACCAGATCTTGCTCTAGACTGAAAATTAAAGAAATTCTATGAAAGGGGGATGGAAATTCCATCGTTTCAGGGGCTTTTAGGCCTTTTATGGATTTCACTAAGATTAATGGTATTCTCATACTTTGTGTTTTATTTAAATAAGGGTTTCAAGCTTTACTATATATAGTTGATTGTAATCAATAAGAAAATCATCCTTTTGATCAATAAAATTATCCTTTAAATTTTTTGGAGGATTACAACATTTATCCAATATGTCTATGTGTGTGATTTTAAATGGCATATAAATCATATTAACGTTTTATATATTTATTATGTGGACAAGTTATTTTTTAATATTATAAATATCTGATACAACAAATTTTAAGGTTTAGTTTATGACTTATAGAAGTTTTGAAAGGTATAGTTTCTCCCATTGTGAGCCCTAGAATACAAGTACCATCTCAGGGTGGACATGTCGAGTGGACGTAGCCAATTTTATTCTTTAGGTTTACACAACAACAATTTGCGACTCTCAAAGTACAGATGTAAGCTTCCAAGTGTTTGAATGTATGCATTTTCCCTCTCAAACCTTGTCTTTGTGAATATAGAAATTATTATGATTAAAGACTATTATTTTTCTTTCGAATCTTGTCTACAGCATGAAGAACGTGAGCTGCTCGGTGATATGCTCTGAGTCATTGCACTCACACCTCTTATTCCTACAGTCAAATAGGAACACTTGAAAAGGAAGGAATGTGGGTTTGTCTTGTTACATGCAAAAAGGTTCAGCTTCGGTAAAGCCATCTTTGAGAATTGGATCAATAGGACAGAAATAGCGAGCGGTTAAATCTCAACAAGAGGTTAAAAAAGGAAACTATGAAGTTGTCAGTCCAATGTTATTATAATCTTAAACTATGAAAGGTTGTCTCTGCAACAGCACAAATTCCTGTGAGAGTACATTTGTTGGACGTAGACAAACAATGAGACCTGTATCTGCAGAAAGTTTGCAAGCTCCAAAGGATGCCTTCACAATACCTCACTAAAGCCCACATCTTGAACACCCAAACATAACTAGCGTTAGGAGGATTTATTCCTTAGGAGTGGAAGTAGCTAATCATTCAACGAATCTTACGTTAGGTTTTGACACTATCGATCTTCTATTTGTGGAAGGAACATACGTTTTCAATAAGAAATGAACAAAGAATTTGAATACCATAAGTTGTTTACTTGCTGTTTATTCGAATAATAAAAGGGGCAAACTTGATCTTGCTCCACGACTGAAAATTAAAAACTAATTCCATGAAAGAGGGTTGAAATTCCAACGTTTCAAGGGCTTTTATCCCTGTTTTCGATTTTACAAAGATTAATGGTATTCTCATACATTGAGTTTTATTTAAATAAGGGTATCAAGTTTTACTATATATAGCTGATTGTAATCAATATAAAACGCATCCTTTTTATCAATAAAATTATCCTTTAAATTTTTTGGAGGATTACAACATTTATTCTATATGTTTATGTTTATGATTTTAAATTGTATATAATTCATGTTAACGTTTTATTTATTTATTGTAGAGACACGTTGTGTTTTACTACTATAAAAATCCGATACCACAATTTTTACGATTTAGGTTATGACTTATAGAAGTTATGAAGGGTATAGTTTAGCCCATTGTGCGACCCAGAATCCTAACACCATCCCAGGGTGGACATGTCGAGTGGACCTAGCCACTTTATGTCTTTAGGTTTACACAACAATAATTTGTGACTCTCAAATCACAGATGTTAGCTTCCAAGTGTTTGAATGTATGCATTTTGCCTCTCAAACCTTGTCTTTGTGAATATAGAAAATATTATGATTGAATACTAATATTTTTCTTTCCCATCTTGTCTACAACGTGGTGAACGTGAGCTTCCCGATGATGTGCTCTGAGTCACCCCACCTCTTATTCCTACAATAAAAGAGGAACACTAAAATAAAGGAACTAATTTGGCATCGTCTGGTCTCATACAAAAAGAGATGCAGCTTCGGTAATGCAATATTTGAGAATTTGATCAATAGGACAGATATAGAGAAGCGGTTAAATCTCAACAAGAGGTTGAAAAAGGAAACTCCGAAGTTGCCAGCCCAAGGTTATTATAATCCTAAACTAGGAAAGGTTGTCTCTGCAACCGCACAAATTCCTGTGAGAGTACAACTGTTGGACGTAGACAACCCATGAGACCTGTATCTGCGGAAAGTTTGCAAGCTCGAAAGTTTGCACCCAAACTTAACTAGCACTAGGAGGCTTGATTACGTAGGAGTAGCTGTAGCTAATCATTCAAAGAATCTTATGTCAGCTAATGACACTAACGATCTTCTATTTTTGGAAGGTACAAATGTTTTCAATAATAAAAGAACAAAGAATTTGAATCGGATATGTGGTTTACTTGCTGTTGATTCGGTGAGAAAAAAGGGCGAACCCAATCTTGCTCAAAATTAAAAATTGAAGAAATTCTATGAAAGGGGATGGAAATTCCATCGTTTCAGAGGTTTTTAGGCCTTTTATGGATTTCACTAAGGTTAAAGGTATTCTCATACTTTGTGTTTTATTTAAATAAGGGTTTCAAGCTTTACCATATATAGTTGATTGTAATCAATAAGAAAATCATCCTTTTAATAAATAAAATTATCCTTTAAATTTTTTGGAGGATTACTACATTTATCTAATATGTCTATGATTGTGATTTTAAATGGTATATAAATCATATTAACGTTTTATATATTTATTATGTGGACAAGTTATTTATTTTTTAATATTATAAATATCTGATACCACAATTTTTAAGGTTTAGGTTATGACTTATATAAGTTTTGAAAGCTATAGTTTCTCCCATTGTGCGCCCTAGAATGCAAGTACCATCTCAGGGTGGTCGAGTGGACAAAGTCAATTTTATTCTTTAGGTTTACACAACACCAATTTGCGACTCTCAAAGCACAGATGTTAGCTTCCAAGTGTTTCAATGTATGCATTTTCCCTCTCAAACCTTGTCTTTGTGAATATACAAATTATTATGATTAAAGACTATTATTTTTCCTTCTAATCTTGTCTACAGCATGGTGAACGTGATTTGCCTAGTGATATGCTTTGAGTCATTGCACCCACACCTCATATTCCTACAGTCAAAGCGGAACACTTAAAAAGGAAGGAATGTGGGTTTGTCTTGTTACACACAAAAAGGTGCAGCTTCGGTAAAGCCATCTTTGAGAATTGGATCAATAGGATGGAGATAGCGAGCGGTTAAATCTCATCAAGAGGTTAAAAAAGGAAACTATGAAGTTGCCAGTCCAATGTTATTATAATCTTAAACTAGGAAAGGTTGTCTCTGCAACAGCACAAATTCCTGTGAGATTACAACTATTGGACGTAGAAAAACCATGAGACCTGTATCTGCAGAAAGTTTGCATGCTCCAAAGAATGCCTTCACAATACCTTACTAAAGCCAACATCTTGAGCACCCAAACATAACTAATGTTAGGAGGATTTATTCCTTAGGAGTGGAAGTAGCTAATCATTCAACGAATTTTATGTTAGGTTTTGACACTAATGATCTTCTATTTATGGAAGGTACATAAGTTTTCAATAAGAGAGGAACAAAGAATTTAAATAGGATAAGTTGTTTACTTGCTATTTATAATGATAATAAAAGGGGTAAACTTGATCTTGCTCAATGACAAAAAATTAAAAAAAAATTCCAATGAAAGAGGATGGAAATTCTATTGTTTCAGGGGCTTTTATCCATGTTTTCGATTTTACAAAGATTAATGGTATTCTCATACTTTGAGTTTTATTTAAATAAGGGTTTCAAGTTTTACTATATATAGCTGATTGTAATCAATAAGAAAAGCATCCTTTCGAGAAATAAAATTATCGTTTAAATTTTTTGGAGGATTACAACATTTATTCTATATGTTTATGTTTATAATTTTAAATTGTATATAATTCATGTTAACATTTTATGTATTTATTGTAGAGACACGTTATTTTTTACTAATATAAATATCTGATACCACAATTTTTAAGGTTTAGGTTATGACTTATAGAAGTTTTGAAAGCTATAGTTTCTCCCATTGTGCGCCCTAGAATCCAAGTACCATCTCAGGGTGGGCATGTCGAGTGGACTTAGCCAATTTTATTCTTTAGGTTTACACAACAGCAATTTGCTACTCTCAAAGCACAGATGTTAGCTTCCAAGTGTTTGAATGTATGCGTTTTCCCTCTCAAACCTTGTCTTTGTGGATATTGAACTTATTATGATTTAAGACTATTATTTTCCTTTTTAATTGATGATGTCTACAGCATGGTGAACGTGAGCTGCCCGGTGATATGCTTTGAGTCATTGTACCTGTCATGCCCCGACCCGATTTCCGGGACCTCGGAAACGTGAACAGACCGGCCGTACCCGAATGGAGACGAGCCCCACTCAGATACAAGGCCTAGATGAGTAACAGATAACACATAAAAATCAGAGTATATCTCAAAATGTCATATTTAAACATTTGCAGAGTTTCTACAACGGAATTAAGACCGATAAG
Source organism: Dioscorea zingiberensis (assembly GCA_026586065.1). Lineage (NCBI taxonomy): Eukaryota > Viridiplantae > Streptophyta > Magnoliopsida > Dioscoreales > Dioscoreaceae > Dioscorea > Dioscorea zingiberensis. Next base: position 2,370,397 of record CM048826.1, read on the forward strand.
GGTTTGCATGCCCTACACACGGTCAAGGCCCTATAAGGGTCCTACAAGAATAATTTCTCACACAATAAGTACGAGGTCCTCGAACCTCAACAAAGTCAACCCGCTCCCTCGCAGTTCCCGAGTCCAAGTCACCTACTCCTCGGAACCTGATAAGAATAAGGGAAGCAAGAGCATGAGCTTTCAAAAGGAAAGCCCAGTAAGTACCCCGTTGGAATCTCAATGATAAACCAAAGCAACACAGATGATACAAGAAAAGTCAAAATGAACAAATCGAATATCAACAATCCACACAATCTGGGCCAAAACCCATACAAGTCAAACCCCGGGAGTCTACCATAACAACGATAGGGCTCCTAACATCAGAATTTCAACATAGAACTCCTAAGAGTTCACAAGTCATCTCCCTAGTCGGTTATCAGCCTCAGCCAATATCGACCCTCGGTCCATGGTCTAGTAGTTCTACTAAACATAGACGTATTTTGTCACAGATCATCCCAATCGAGGAATACAAAGATTTACCAAATGCTTCACCCTCATCGGGGAAACAAAGATTTACCGATTATTACCCCAATCGGCGGGAAACAAAGACTTACCAGCGTTTTACCCCACTGGCGGGAAACAAAGAGTACGAGGATGGGAGAATCCTTGAAACAACATAGTTGGTGTATACCTTCCTGGCCAGCGCACAAGCTCACGTGATTCCACTACCACGCGCTCTGGTCAACAGGTAGGCACACTCAACACTAACAAGCATACCCTACAGGTTGCTATCATCTCAACATGCACACACTAACATCGAAGTAGGTGTCCAAGAGAACAAAATACGAGTGTATGCAATCATATCAAATTATGATATCAATGAAGCAATAAGCAATTCAAGGCGTAAGCAAGTCCAAAGAAAATCCCGAAACCGGGTAGGAACGAGGTAAGTGTACTTACCCAAGTACAAAAGATCAACAACAATAACGATGCTAGGCAGAAGCACTTACACAAATCATGTAATAGCAAAGTCAACAAAACCCATAACTGGGTGGGAGCTAAGCAAGAGCACTTACCTCCTTCTCGAGCCAGAAGCCTCTCCTAGACTCCTCCTGGAATGCCTCTAAGTATCTTCGAGAAAATCTGATAATAGAGTTTCTATTAGAGTTTAAGTTCTAATGAAACCCTATGTCTCTAATTGCACATGCATGACTCTCGTTCTCGTTGGGCTTAGGCCCACTAACGGGTCCTAGAGACCACCTCTCGGGTTTCTGGTCCTTATCCTCTGTTTCCATGTCCTTTAGTTGACTCTAGACCCAACTGGGTCAAACCTAGTCAACTCTACTTACGTTTGTCGAGTCTGAACACTATTTTGTCATCTCTAGTCACTCTAGTTAAGTTGGGCTCTTTTTAAGCCCATTATACCATTTATCTTGACTTTAGCCCTCTTTTAACAAAGGAAGGGCATTTTGGTCATTTTGGTAATTTATGACCTAGGGTTTAAGGTCATATCAGACTACTTGAGTGACCCAAGGTTTAGTTTCTCTATCAGTATTCCTTTACCTTTACCTTTTATTTTATTATTATTACTTAATAATAAAATCTGTTTTAATGAGTTATTTGAGCCTGGCCCACTGGGCCTCCGAAATAATGGACCCATTTCCCCCTTTAATTGGTCCTATGTTGATATAAGTGTTTTATTCATTTAACCCTCTTGGCTTAATTAATCCCTTTGTATTATTTAGCAATCTTACTAAATAATTCCTATAAGTAAACTTAATCTTGTCACCACAATATAACCAAGTTCAAGTAAAATAATTGATTAACTTTAGTTAATCTCCTTAACTAAACAAGTCAATTTAAACAATTTTGTCACACTAGTAAAGTTGCCACATAATCTTTTAATTAACTTAATTAATTGATTATGTCACTTTACTCTTGGTTCATATAGCCTTTGTAACTATACCAAATTTATTCTTGTCACATAGATTAATTTCCATTACTTGTCACACTAACAAGTCCTTCAACTATTTTTAACCATATCAAATAATTGTCACACTTGTAAAGTTCCATAATAATCATTTTAATTAGTCAAGTGATTATATTTTTCCACATAGGTTAATTAAACCTATTATGTCACAATTACTATGGTTTTAAATATAACTTCATTAAGAATATTTGGTAACCTTACCAAATAATTTTAATCATACAATTAATATCCGAAATTTGTCACATACCATGCTTCAAATAATTAATCAAATAGGTGTCATACCCCCCCTAAGTTAATAATTTAAATTAACTAAAATGTAACCCTTTAATAATCAAAACTATACTATCAAATTAATCAATAATAGATTAATTGTCACACTATATAGTTAAAACGAATTAATCAAATAAATTAATTTTTATTTTACTTCATCTTCAACCTCTCTCTCCCTCTACTTTCTCTCAACCGAAATTCAGGCCCCAGGAAAACAGGAGAAGCCGCCAAAGACGTTGTTCTGGCCCACTGACCTTTCCACTTGGTCTCAAGCGACCTGCCGAAAGCACCCCCTTAAGGTCCATTTGTGCACGGCCACAACTCATCCTCAAGGCCTGAAGTCGACCGTCCTACCGAAAGCTTCCTCGGACTCTTTCCGGCGAGCTCGAAACACCTCTCAAATGCATACATGATACACTAAGTTGTTTAGTAGAGGAAAGAGGCTTACCGGAGAGCTACAATCGTACAAAAGCACTGGAATGCTTCCTCTCGTACGCGGCCCGACTGCCTTCTCCGACGAGCTCAATCGCACGCCCACAGTGCTGTGTTCTGGGTCCTCCAGTTGCCTGGACCTCTCCCTTCTCCTGGTGACGCGTGCAACAACGGTCGCACGTCCGTGGTCAAAGGCCTCTTCCTCCGCTCGAAATCCGCTCGCCGGAATAGCTCGCCGGATTCACGGTCTCCAAACTCAGTGCACAGCCTTTGAGCTGCGACCCCTGCCCTTTTTATAGGCCTCAGCATGCAGGGGAAGTTCCAGCCGAGTGGACACTGCCGTTGGCGACGACCGGCATCCTCGCCAGTAACGGCCGGCGAAGGTGGAGAGACGCACGGCCGTTTCGCGGCTTAGGTAACGGTGGCCTCTGCCTCGGGATTCGGTCTTGCTGATGAAAGGTGAGGATTTGTTGATCTACTTCAACGGCTTGGATCATATTACGGAGTCTCGTATCATGATTTCCTCGGATGGAGGGCTGAGATTTCTTCTCATTAACGGTGGATCTTAACCCTTTGCCTCAGATTCGATCCTCGATCGGATGGATTGAACTCCCCTTGATTGCCCGCATTGGCTCAATTTGAGTAGTAATAATGCCTCGAGATTATCTCTCATCTAAGATCTTTTAATCTTGCCCGTTCATCCACTACTATAAGGTTTTTCTCATGGAAAATTATCCATCGGTCCCTAGAAAGTTTTTAGGTCACATTTAAGTCCAAGCCTGCGAGAGGGAATAATTTTCTTCAAGTCCTCGATACTTTACAAAATTACTAAAAGGTCCTTGAACTCCCAATTAATACTAATTGGTCTCAAAATTTAATTTAATTCCCTTTTAAAGCTTTTTAATTCTCCATCCTTCAAGCTTAAGGAATTAAATAAATTATGAATCTTATTTTATGAAAAAAAAATTTTATTCCTAAAATTCGTGGGTTTTACAATCTCCCCCCCTTACAAAAATTTCGTCCCCGAAATTTCCTCCAAAACATCTAATAGCAAACACAGCCGGGTAACGTCTCTTCTTACCCTTTCATCGATCCAACCATTAAGCACATCAATACCCAGTTTACTCTTGGTCTTCCAAGGTTTCCTTTTTATCGCTCTAGCTCTCCAGATTCTACGTCAGATGAAGATGGTTGTTCTGACATAGTCGTCCCCTTTTTCGTACTTCCTGATACCATGTCCTACTCGGTGCTCTCGATAATCGGGTGGTACAAAAAGATCTTGGGGGTTCAGACGGTACACCCTGCGATCCTTTTCCTCCCCCCGATCCAGAAGAGTTCTCGGGACACTTAGCGATGTGGTGGTCTGAGCTACCACACCGGAAGCACGTCCCCAAGACATGTCTGCACTCAGACTTGAAATGTGGTCCCCCGCACCTAAAGCATTTTACTGATTGGGTCCCACTGTCTGATGACTCCTTGCTACCTAGCTTAGTTAGGGAGAAGGGTGGTTTACTATAAGGGTGCTTCTTACGTTCCACCTTTGAATCTCCCTCGTAAGGCTGACTACGGTGGGAGCTCCGTCCCTTGTCCTTTTTCTTCTCCTTCTGTGTCAACCCCAGTGTATCTCCTTGACATGAGGCCTCAATATACTTGGCTCGGGCCACTACCTCAGTGTATGTCTTCCACATGTGCCCGGTCACTATCTTCTTCAGAGATGGCCTCAGACGGGCTTCAAACTTCATCACCCTGCTCTCCTCAGTAGGAACCATATCAGGCAGGAAACGAACCAACCTATCGAACTCAGTCTCGTACTACTCCACGGTGAAGCTACCCTAAACAAGCTGGGAAAACTGATGTCCCAACTGTACTAGATGACCTCTAGAAAAATATTTGGCGAAGAACGCGGTCCTAAATTCTTTCCAAGTTCGGAAGGGTTCATTCTCCCTTAGTCTGATCTCTCCAAAGTACCAGTCTTCCGCGGGTCCTTGGAGCATATAGACTGCGGTCCTGATCTTGTCCGCCTCAGTTGTTTGGAAGACCTCAAAGGTTTTCTCCATTTCCCGAATCCAAAGCTTCGGCCCTTGAAAGGATCGTGGCTCCCTTGAAAGGTCGGGGTGAAGGTCTCCTAATCTCCCCTAGAAATCCTCTGCTAGCAGTGGGGGTGGCAGGTGAAACTGGAGCTGGTACCCTCTGTTGTCTGGTCTCCTGGATAAGCCCCATCATCTCCCTCATGAGGTCCCTCATACTCATAGGGGGTACCTCCTCCCTTAGATCTGGGCCTGCGGCTGTGGCCCCACACTGGACCGGTGCTGTGACTCCCCGATTAACCTCCATTTCAACAGGTGGTGGAACTTTACCCACCTGAGACTGGGGTACCTCCTCCCCTTGGTGAGGTAGTCCCCGCTTGCATCCCCTGCGCCTTCCACGTCCTCTAATCATTATAACTGCTAGCATAATTAAGGGTTAGCTTAAACCAACTCTTATTCGGGACATCAAAATTCAAACTGATAAAAGATAGTTTATTATAATCCATATAGTTCACGGTTCTTACAATACAAGACACATAAGACAACCACTCCAAAACGATAAACTAGGGACTAGTTATGACCGACAGTGTATAGACAACTGTCTTCATGTCAACACGTAAACTACTCTTGATCTCGGAAAATCCCTATGTCTCAGGCTCATCTAGAGTCCTGGCTAAGGCCGATGGCGGCTCTACCAGATCGTCCTTCTCTCTCTTATCTTCAGCTTGTTCTCCTTGTCCCTTCTGAATCTGAGGACATTGCGCCTTTTTGTGCTCCAAACTACAGCACACAAAGCATCCACCAGTTATCCTTGGACATTGCGCTTTCTTGTGTGGTCCTTTACACTGATAGCATTTGATTGGCTTTGAAGCACTGCCAGATGAACCATTGCCTCCAGAGTCAGCCTTAGATTTAGATGGTCTATTATACGGATGGGTCTTGTGCTCGGACTTCGAGCGTCCTGATTTCTTTTGAGTTGACTGACCACAGCGGCCTCTTCGCTGCGATGGAAGTATTAACGCCTCATCTCTCGGATCAATCCTATAACCTCATATGTCAGCTCCATTTGTGCTCCGAGAAGATCGGGCACTTCCTTGTCAGGTTCTGTTACCTGAGGTGTCTCTTGGTCAAGGGGGGCATGTCCGTCAAGCTCCCACTCCATGGCGTCGGAGAGTGGGTGTACCTCCCCATTCTGCTCCTGTCCACTTGCCATGGTGACCTGTCAGATTCCACGAAGTTCAGTAATCAATACTTGTGTCTATACTACCCAGTCCCACACTCAGTCCGACCTATTTGACTAAGTCACTAGGGCAACTAGGGTGTCGGTTATCTGCATCTCTCTGATACCACTTTAATCTGTCACGCCCCGACCCGGATTCAGGGACCTCGGAAACGTGAACAGACCGGCCGTACCCGAATGGAGTCGAGCCCCACTCAGATACAAGGCCTAGATGAGTAACAGATAACACATAAAAATCAGATTATATCTCAAAATGTCATATTTAAACACTTGCAGAGTTTCTACAACGAAATTAAGACCGATAAGGGTTTGCATGCCCTACACACGGTCAAGGCCCTATAAGGGTCCTACAAGAATAATTTCTCACACAATAAGTACGAGGTCCTCGAACCTCAACAAAGTCAACCCGCTCCCTCGCAGTTCCCGAGTCCAAGTCACCTACTCCTCGGAACCTGATAAGAATAAGAAAAGCAAGAGCATGAGCTTTCGAAAGGAAAGCCCAGTAAGTACCCCGCTGGAATCTCAATGATAAACCAAAGCAACACAGATGATACAAGAAGTCAAAATGAACAAATCTAATATCAACAATCCACACAATCTGGGCCAAAACCCATACAAGTCAAACCCCGGGAGTCTACCATAACAACGATAGGGCTCCTAACATCAGAATTTCAACATAGAACTCCTAAGAGTTCATAAGTCATCTCCCTAGTCGGTTATCAGCCTCAGCCAATATCGACCCTCGATCCATGGTCTAGTAGTTCTACTAAACATAGACGTATTTTGTCAGCGTATCATCCCACTGACGGGAATACAAAGATTTACCAGCGTTTCACCCCACTGGAGGGAAACAAAGATTTACCAGTTATTACCCCTACTGGCAGGGAAACAAAGACTTACCAGCGTTTTACCCCACTGGCGGGAAACAAAGAGTACGAGGATGGGAGAATCCTTGAAACAACATAGTTGGTGTATACCTTCCTGGCCAGCGCACAAGCTCACGTGATTCCACGGCTACGTGCCGGTCAACAGGTAGGCACACTCAACACTAACAAGCATACCCTACAGGTTGCTATCATCTCAACATGCACACACTAACATCGAAGTAGGTGTCCAAGAGAACAAAATACGAGTGTATGCAATCATATCAAATTATGATATCAATGAAGCAATAAGCAATTCAAGACGTAAGCAAGTCCAAAGAAAATCAAACCGGGTAGGAATCGAGGTAAGTGTACTTACCCAAGTACAAAAGATCAACAACAATAACGACAAGCTAGGCGTAAGCACTTACACAAATCATGTAATAGCAAAGTCAACAAAACCCATAATCAGTGGGAGCTAAGCAAGAGCACTTACCTCCTTCTCGGTGCCGTAAGCCTCTCCTAGACTCCTCACGGAATGCCTCTAAGTATCTTGAGAAAATCATAATAGAGTTTCTATTAGAGTTTAAGTTCTAATGAAACCCTATGTCTCTAATCGCACATGCATGACTCTCGTTCGTTGGGTTTAGGCCCACTAACGGGTCCTAGAGACCACCTCTCGGGTTTCTGGTCCTTATCCTCTGTTTCCATGTCCTTTAGTTGACTCTAGACCCAACTGGGTCAAACCTAGTCAACTCTACTTACGTTTGTCGAGTCTGAACACTATTTTGTCATCTCTAGTCACTCTAGTTAAGTTGGGCTCTTTTTAAGCCCATTATACCATTTATCTTGACTTTAGCCCTCTTTTAACAAAGGAAGGGCATTTTGGTCATTTTGGTAATTTATGACCTTAGGGTTTAAGGTCATATCCGACTACTTGAGTGACCCAAGGTTTAGTTTCTCTATCAGTATTCCTTTACCTTTACCTTTTATTTTATTATTATTACTTAATAATAAAATCTGTTTTAATGAGTTATTTGAGCCTGGCCCACTGGGCCTCCGAAATAATGGACCCATTTCCCCCTTTAATTGGTCCTATGTTGATATAAGTGTTTTATTCATTTAACCCTCTTGGCTTAATTAATCCCTTTGTATTATTTAGCAATCTTACTAAATAATTCCTATAAGTAAACTTAATCTTGTCACCACAATATAACCAAGTTCAAGTAAAATAATTGATTAACTTTAGTTAATCTCCTTAACTAAACAAGTCAATTTAAACAATTTTGTCACACTAGTAAAGTTGCCACATAATCTTTTAATTAACTTAATTAATTGATTATGTCACTTTACTCTTGGTTCATATAGCCTTTGTAACTATACCAAATTTATTCTTGTCACATAGATTAATTTCCATTACTTGTTACACTAACAAAGTCCTTCAACTATTTTTAACTATATCAAATAATTGTCACACTTGTAAAGTTTCATAATAATCATTTTAATTATTCTAATTAGTCAAATGATTATATTTTTCCACATAGGTTAATTAAACCTATTATGTCACAACTACTATGGTTTTAAATATAACTTCATTAAGAATATTTGGTAACCTTACCAAATAATTTTAATCATACAATTAATATCCGAAATTTGTCACATACCATGCTTCAAATAATTAATCAAATAGGTGTCATACCCCCCCTAAGTTAATAGTTTAAATTAACTAAAATGCCACCCTTTAATATCCAAAACTATACTATCAAATTAATCAATAATAGATTAATTGTCACACTATATAGTTAAAACGAATTAATCAAATAAATTAATTTTTATTTTACTTCATCTTCAACCTCTCTCTCCCTCTACTTTCTCTCGACCGAGCCCTACCGGGAAAACAGAGAAGCCGCCAGCACGTTGTCTGTCCACCTGGGACCTTTCCACTTGGTCTGCGACCTCGCCGAGCACCCCCCTTAAGGTCGACGAGTACGGCCACAGCTCATCCTCTGCGCTGGAAGTCGACTGTCCCGGCTGAGCTTCTGGACTCTTTCCGGTGAGCTCGAAGCACCTCTCAAATGCATACATGATACACTAAGTTGTTTAGTAGAGAAAAGAGGCTTACCGGAAAGCTACAATCGTACCACAACACTGGAATGCTTCCTGTCGCATCTGCCCGACCGCCTTCTCCGGCCGAGCGCTCAATCGCCCATGCAGTCGCTTGTGTTGGGTCCTCCACCGCACTGGACCTCTCCCGCTTACTCCACGGTGGCGTGTGCAATAGCGATTCATAAGTCCGTGGTCAAAGGCCACTTCCTCCGCTCGAAATCCGCTCGCCGGAATAGCTCGCCGGATTCACGGTCTCCAAACTTCGATTACTGCGACCTTTGAGCTGCGACCCACCGCCCTTTTATAGGTCTCAAAGATGCGGGGAAGTTCCAAATTAGTGGACACTTTAGCAGATTGGCGGACGTCAGGCATCCTCGCCCGATGCTTGTGCGTGAAGGTGGAGAGACACGCGACCGTTTCGCGGCTTAGGTAATGGTGGCCTCTGACTCGGGATTCGATCTCGCTGATGAAAGGTGAGGATTAGTTGATCTACTTCAACGGCTGGAATCATATTACGGAGTCTCGTATCATGATTTCCTCGGATGGAGGGCTGAGATTTCTTCTGTATTAACGGTCGGATCTTAACCCTTTGCCTCGTATCTGATCCTCGATCAGATGGATTGAACCCTTGATTGCCACGTGGCTCAGCTGAGGCCGTAATAATGCCTCGAGATTATCTCTCATCTAAGATCTTTTAATCTTGCCCGTTCATCCACTACTATAAGGTTTTTCTCATGGAAAATTATCCATCGGTCCCTAGAAAGTTTTTAGGTCACATTTAAGTCCAAGTCATGAGAGGGAATAATTTTCTTCAAGTCCTCGATACTTTACAAAATTACTAAAAGGTCCTTGAACTCCCAATTAATACTAATTGGTCTCAAAATTTAATTTAATTCCCTTTTAAAGCTTTTTAATTCTCCATCCTTCAAGCTTAAGGAATTAAATAAATTATGAATCTTATTTTATGAAAAAAAAATTTTATTCCTAAAATTCGTGGGTTTTACAGTACCCACACCTCTGATTCCAATAGTCAAAGAGGAACACTTAAAAAGGAAGGAATGTGGGTTTGTCTTGTTACATACAAAAAGGTGCAGCTTCGGTAAAGCCATCTTTGAGAATTGGATCAATAGGACAGAGATAACGAGCGGTTAAATCTCAACAAGAGGTTAAAAAAGGAAACTATCAAGTTGCCAGTCCAATGTTATTTAATCTTAAACTAGGAAAGGTTGTCTCTGCAACAGCACAAATTCCTATGAGAGTACAACTGTTGGACGTAGACAAACCATGAGACTTTTATCGCAGAAAGTTTGCAACCTCCAAAGGATGCCTTCACAATACCTTACTAAAGCCCACTTCTTGAGCACCCAAACATAACTAGCGTTAGGAGGTTATTCCTTAGGTGTGGAAGTAGCTAATCATTCAACGAATCTTATGTTAGGTTTTGACACTAACGATCTTCTATTTATGGAAGGTACATAAGTTTTCAATAAGAAATGAACAAAGAATTTAAATAGGATAAGTTGTTTACTTGCTATTTATAATGATAATAAAAGGGGAAAACTTGATCTTGCTCCACGACGAAAAATTAAAAAACAATTCCATGAAAGAGGGTGGAAATTCTATTGTTTCAGGGGCTTTTATCCCTTTTTCGATTTTACAAAGATTAATGGTATTCTCATACTTTGAGTTTTATTCCAATAAGGGTTTCAAGTTTTACTATATATAGCTGATTGTAATCAATATGTAAAGCATCCTTTTGAGCAATAAAATTATCCTTTAAATTTTTTGGAGGATTACAACATTTATTCTATATGTTTATGTTTATAATTTTAAATTGTATATAATTCATGTTAACATTTTATGTATTTATTGTAGAGACACGTTATTTTTTACTACTATAAATATCTGATACCACAATTTTTAAGGTTTAGGTTATGACTTATAGAAGTTTTGAAAGCTATAGTTTCTCCCATTGTGCGCCCTAGAATCCAAGTACCATCTCAGGATGGACATGTCGAGTGGACTTAGCCAATTTTATTCTTTAGGTTTACACAACAGCAATTTGGGACTCTCAAAGGACAGATGTTAGCTTCCAAGTGTTTGAATGTATGCATTTTGCCTCTCAAACCTTGATTTTGATAATATAGAAAATATTATGATTGAAGACTAATATTTTTCTTTCTCATCTTGTCTACAACGTGGTGAACGTGAGCTGCTCGGTGATGTGCTTTGAGTCACCCCACCTCTTCTTCATACAATAAAAGAGGAACACTTAAATAAAGGAAGAAATTTGGCATTGTCTGGTCTTATACCAAAAGAGATGCAGTTTTGGTAAAGTAATCTTTGAGAATTAGATCAATAGGACATTGATAGAAAAGCGGTTAAATCTCAACAAGAGGTTGAAAAAAGAAACTCCGAAGTTGCCAGCGCAAGGTTTTTATAATCCTAAACTAGGAAAGGTTGTCTCTACAACTGACAAATTCTCAGAGGAGTACAAGCATTTGGGCGTGAGGCGACCCATGAGACACATGTCTGCGGAAAGTTTGCAAGCTCCAAAGGATGCCGTCACAATACCTTAATAAAGCCGGCATCTTGAGCACCCAAACTTAACTAGCACTAGGATGCTTGATTCTGTAGGAGTGGCGGTAGTTAATCATTCAAAGAATCTTATGTCAGCTAATAACACTAACGATCTTCTATTTGTGGAAAGTACATATGTTTTCAATAATAAAAGAACAAAGAATTTGAATTGGATATGTGGTTTATTTGTTGTTGATTCGGTGAGATAAAAGAGCGAACCCGATCTTGCTCTAGACTGAAAATTAAAGAAATTCTATGAAAGGGGGATGGAAATCCCATCGTTTCAGGGGCTTTTAGGCCTTTAATGATTTCACTAAGATTAATGGTATTCTCATACTTTTATTTTTATTTATGTAAAACCCAAGGGAATTTTTGTCTTTTGGAATAATCGAGGAATTTCCCTATTTTTTTTTGGTGGTGTTTTATTAATTGAAGAAAATTCTTTAATTTGGTAAAAGGGAGAAGAGGAAAATAAATGGGACGAATCGATTTAAATCCTTAAATAAATTATTGGGTCTGCTGAGGACCAAAGTGTGATTTTATTCTCTTTAAGGACTAGAGGATAAGTTGTCACTGTCTCTGAGAAAGGGACCTACATGGAAGTCTAGAGTACTCAAGGGACTTGAAGGTAGTTTTCCGGTCTCACTGATTTTGAACTAAGAATAAAAAGGGACAAGTTAGGGAGGCTTTTAACAATAACGCCTGAGAAACCATGCACTGGCAGTAGATTTCAAGGTCGGAATTCGAATCGAGGTTTCATCTCAAGGCTGAAAAGCCTGCGGGTGCTAAGGAGAGAGAAGGCCAGTGGGGATGAGCCTCGGCAGCCTTGATCCCATGCTGAGACGATCGTGAGGCAACCGCCTTCCCAGCCCGCCAAATGAGCACACCGTTGAGGGATTCCGCCCACGTTCTTATCGTCCGCGATAAGGTAGGCATGTTATTTGAAATTCAGTTGCAAACCGTGTGGGGGATTCTCAGATCTATAAAGAGGCAGTCATCCCGGAATTGAGAACCCTAATGCCGCCACCATCTAGAGGATAAAAGAAGGAAACAGGAAAAGACAGTGGACAGTAGCAAGGGAGGAGAGCCTTCAGCGTTGCTATTCCAAGATCTTGACGAAGTTCTGGTAAGCCTCATGTTTTTGCGTTCTTTCTCTTCTCCAAAGCGATTAGATCGCACACAAGGAATCATAGAGGTTGATGGTCTTGGGTTCTTAGAGGTTTGTAAGCCGCTATAAAACCTTTCTCTAATGCTTTTGAGTGCAGTTGGGTTTATGAGGGCATGCAGGTGGTATGAGGGACTAAGTTACCCATAGGAACACACCTGGATGTTTACTGATTGAGTCCATGAGAATGGTTGTAGATGGCTATTGATTTGAAGAGATTTTAATGACTATGTATATAAGATTTAGTTAATGGAAAATCAGCCATATTGTGAGCTTGGTTGCCACTATGATGAGGGTGTGAATGATTTTAATCTTTTATTAGAGATGGTGATGTTGGCTGTGAGGAGTTCAATGAATTCCCAGGATGTATTTAACTGAGACGATGTAAAGGTGCATAGGGGGGTGTTTAGAGTGGGGGACCGGTAGAATAAGACACAAGAGGCTTTATTACTATGTGGATTCCTCAATATCTGTGATGCTAAGCTTCATTAGCTAATGTTATTTAGATTAATATGATTGCTAGACTTCTATTCTTAATATGATAGCATGCTAAAATATGGGAGAAGACTTGTTTTTTTTTTTAACAGATGATTAATGAGTCTAAGTTGATTGTAGACTTCTATTATATTTTGATGAACATGAGAACTAGTTAGCAAACTGAGGAGAGGCTTGGTGATGGTTGCCCTGATTATAGAGTATCCTAGTGGTTTGATATTCATGGAGTTTTGGATCTGGTGATTGTCAAATAATATGGGCTTGGGTCTTTGGAAATGATAGGGAAATAATGGGGTAAGGATGGGCTAGTATCTCATTGAGATTATATTTATTATCTTGATGATTATGATGCTAAGGAGTATGCTTAATAAAGGATTAGTACCTGATTTAGACTCAAAATTCCTAGTTTGGGGTTTGTGTCATTTCATTTGGGAATGGTAACTAAGAGAATGGTTTAATAATTTGGAATTTATTATCCTCCTTGTAGCAGTTAAGAAGTGTCACGCCCCGACCCGGATCCCGGGACCTCGAGCACGTCAACAGACCAGCCGTTCTCAAGCAGAGACAAGCTCAGCTCAAGTACAAGGCCTAAATGTGATAAGCAGATAACAATCCATAAAATAAACTCAAGTTCAAAGGAACATAGAGTTATAAGGGTCCATAGGCCCTACAAATAGTCTGGTCCCTATACGGGTCCTACATAAAGTAAACAGCTCTCAAAACAAAAGATAAGGAAGACCCCCAGACCTCGGATCTCCTCGTGACCTCTTCACAGCTCCACCCCCTCCCTAAACCTTGGAATCTGTAAAAGAGAGAAAGAGCAAAACGCATGAGTTTTCGAATGGAATGCCCAGTAAGTACCCCTGCGGGGTCACAAAGACATAAGAAAATAATATGTCAAATAATGAGGTCACAATCCCAAGAAAACATAATCCTAGGAGTCTACCAGAAGCAATCCAAAGGTATGACCCCTAACAACAGAAGCCCTCAAGCTCTGTGATGAGTTTCAAGAAAACTCAAGCATCACTCCCGGCCAGTATGTCCAGCTACTTGCTGTAAGCACGACCTTCTGGTCGTTCGACCCTTCGGTCACAATCGGTAGAACTACCTCTCATACGTGTTAACACGGTCAGGGTACCATGCCCACTGAAGGGTAAGACCACCAGAGAATCGCCTCTCTGGCAAGGCAAGCGGAAATGTCAGGGGGTCCTGTCCCTAAACACTTCCCTATCGGAGCCCCCACGCTCCACTGAGTCCGGGCAGTAGACCGCAACAAATAGGGATACCAACATCCCGGAAACAACATACATGCTCAACAGGAATTTAAAATAGTCAAGGACGCATGTATGATATCAATGAGCATAATCAATCAAGGCATAAGCAAGTCCAAAGAAAACCCGAAACCGGGTAGGAACAAGGCAAGTGTACTTACCTCTTGTTTGTTGAAGCTAGATATCCTTCTAGCTTCCTCTTGAGTGCCTACAACTCCCCGAGAGTATTTGACATATAGAGGTCCTATTAGAACCAAGATTCCAATGATTTTCTATGTCTCTAGTTGTACATGCATGCCTAACGTTCTTGTTGGGCTTAGGCCCACTAACGAGTCCTAAAGACCATCTCTCCGGTCATGGGCTCTTATTCCCTGTGTCCATGTCCTTTAGTTAACCCTAGACCCAACTTGGTCAAACCTAGTCAACTCTACTCTACTTGTCTAGTCTAAACCCTATTTGGTCATCTCTAGTCACTTTGCTCTAATTGGGCCCATTACTAAGCCCATTACACGGTTTAGCTTGTCCGTATCCCTTTTAAACTAAGGGAGGACATTTTAGTCATTTGGGTAATTTACGTCCCTATGGTATAAGGTCTTACCCTATTTAGGGTTTAGTTCCCACCCAGTACCCCTAATTCTTATCCTTACTAACTTAAGAATAAAATTTGATTTATTTGGGCCCTGCCCATTGGGCCTCAAAGCCAACGGACCCAACTAGGTCAATTAGTCTAACCCATACAATCAATAATTCTAATAATTTGTCATACTACCAAGGTTTCAAAGTCTTATCAAATTCCTTAAATTATTCTAGTTATTTAATCAAATTAACTATGTCACAAAGGATAATTTTGTCACACTTCTTATTTAATCCTACCCCAACATAGGTATTATTAGATTAATATTGTCACACTATAATAACTAATCCCTTTTTATTAATTTATCTAATCAAACAATTAGCTAGTTAATTATCTAATTAACTACTAATTATGACTAACAAATTAAAAATTTTTCCCAGTTATCTATCCCACAACTTAATTTAATTAGACAAAATAATTGTCACATTAGATTAAAACTAACCCCTTTATTTTATTTGATCAACTAACTCACCCCTAAGTTATTAATTTAATTAAACTAATCAAATTAAATATATATATATATATATATATTTATTTATTTATTTATTCCTCTCTCCCTCTCCGCCAAGCCACCTTTTGAGGAAGCTCACGTGGGAAAAAGCGAACTTGGCCCGAATGCGTCCATAGCCGTAAAGGTTTCTACTGCGTCGGACTCGTCGGCTCCGCTTCGCTCAAGCACCAGCAATCTCTAGTTCTTTCTCCAGGCATGTCCCCCGTCATGGTTACGTCCATCTACTCCGGCGAGGCTTAATCCTCTAGACTACTCTATCAAACACAAAATTGAATGCGGGAAGAAGTTCCTACCTGAATCTTGGTCCCTCTGGTGGCGACAGCAGCAGAAATGGTCCTCCCGAAGTAGCCCTCGCCTTCTCCGATCAGGCTCACCGGAGACAGTCCCACTTCTCCGTTCTCCTTCTCAGCTCCGTGCTTCGGTACATCAAGGAGACCTCCCTATTTATAGGCAGAGGAAGACGAGACGCCCGCGAGCTCCTTGGAACGGTTGGCCGACGACGGCCGGTCTTCGCGCCCATAACGGACGGAAGGGGAGGCGGAGCGTGCGGCGGCGTTCGCAAGCGTTTCAGAGGAGGTGGTGGTGCCTTATGATCAGCATTCGCTGATCAATGGTCCCGATCGCCTGATCGTTATCCTACGGTCACGATAATTTCCTTTTGTCTCGGATCGAGCACTCCTTCGATCAATGGTCAAGATCACAAGAAAACCGGACGGCCAGATCCCTACCTTCATGCCTCGTATCTAACACTTTACCAATGGTACGGTCTAGATCCCATCGCGTCCAACGGACCGATGAATGCACCCTGTCTCGTACTTGAGACCTATCCATGATGGGCGAATCTCATTGCACCCTCACAGTGCAGTCACTTCACTGCCAACTATCTCATTGCCTTGGATCCGTATCTCCATTTGATGGATCCGTTTTAAGAGCTACAAGTGGCTTCTTGTGAGCCGTTATAATGCTTCGAGATCTTCATGATCTGAGATAATCAGATCTCAACCGTTCATACCTTTACTAATAGAGTTTTCTCTCGAAAAATTAACTAGAGATCCCTGGAATGTTTTTAGGTTACATTTGAGTCCAAGCCTGTGAGAGGGGACTATTTTCCAATAGTCCTTTGTAATTTTCCAAATTACAAATTAGTCCTTCTGGCCACCAATAAACCCAAATTAAGGTTTTAACCCTTTTAAACTTGATTTTCCCCCTATTATTTCCCCTGTTAAATACTCTGGGGAAAATATTCAATTAATAAATAATTTTAAAGAAAATTTCAACATATTTATTTTCCGAAATTCCTTGGATTTTACAAGAAGAGATGGACTCTTAGTAATATTACTAGGAAAAAGGAATTGCCAGCAACTTTCTGCCTTTGATTCTGCAGGCTCGTGGTAGTTAATTTAATAGAAATTTTTATGATGAGATTGACATTGGATGCTAGTGATTTTCTAGCAGGTACCTTGAGGATGTTAGTGACTTTTCCTGAGGCTTGTAGATGGAAGGGATAATTGGGTTTGGCATTGGGCCGAAGTTATGGGCCCAATTAAAAAGGAATTACTTTATTTGCATGCTTGATTGAGTGGTCGACTAAGTAAGTGGGTCGAGTTGGGCTTAATGGGATGGACCCATTTAGTAGCATGTGTATTGTAAGCGATAATTTTATTTGAATACTCGAGCGTGTATTGAGTGTGGATTCGTGTGTACCAGGTACTGTCAAGGAGCGTTGATCTTTGACGGGACAGATACAGTGCAGCTTTTGGATTGCGCCTAGAGGTAAGTTACTCTTGCCTCGCTTCTACCCTTTGTATGGGTTTTCTTGATTTGTTCGATGCTATTTGTTGGCATGTTCTTGTTTAGTACCTGCTGTTTGACCCATGCACATACATGCTTGTTTGTTATCTTTCCTCATATGTGTATGTGTGATATGCTTGTGGTAGTTTTAAGGCTACCTTTCTGTTGGGTTGCTCTGTTGGATTTACCCACCCGTGGGCCGACACTTGATCATAGGCCATGGTCATGTGTGCTGGCCGTGAGGTACGTGCCAACTGAGTTCTGATCTTTCGCCAGGTTGTAGTGGAGTCTGAGGCTCCGTATCCTTGTCATTGGGGTTGATTTGTCTTTGGTCGTGCGCCTAACGTAGAGGTGGCGCTTATCGAGCGACAGTTCGTCGCTCACGCCCAGAAATTTGTTGTTGCGATCACGAGGTGCGTTACATGATTACGTGACCGAGAATCGGGTTATCCGGGGGAAATCATTGCTGAGTTGTCTTTGGACTTCTCATCCAGGGCTCTGAGGGCCGTAGCTCGATGTTAGGATCTGCTTGTATGGGGTGTAGCCCTTTTTCTTGATGATTCGTTGGTGTTGATATCTGTTTCCTTCATTGTGATCCTTGCGGTGGTACTTATCGGGCTTTTCATTCAAAGCTCACGACTTTTCTCTTCTCTCATTTCGTGTCCTGACGAGTAGGTAGACTCGAGCTTCGTGGACGGCGAGGAGTTAGGCGGGATATTGCTGAGGTTGGAAGACCTCCCTAGGTTATTTTATTCTTGTGTGTGAGGATACTGTCTTTATTTTATTAGGACCCTTGTAGGGCCTGGATTGTGTAGAGGGCTATGGACCCTCATTTGATTTTATTATGTTTCCGCTGAGGCTTTATGGTTTATTTATGGAATTTCTTTTAGTTAAATGTAGTATTTGCTTATCATGTTTAGGCCTTGTGTTCGATTGGGGCTCGTCTCCTTTCGGGTACGGCCGATCTGTTGACGTCCCCGAGGTCCCGGGATCCGGGTCGGGGCATTACAATTTAAATAAGGGTTTCAAGTTTTACCATATATGGTTGATTGTAATCAATAAGAAAATTATCGATTTGATCAATAATTTTATCCTTTGAATTTTTTGGAGGATTACAACATATATTCTATATGTTTATGTTTTTGATTTGAAATGGTATATAAATCATATTAACGTTTTATATATTTATTATATAGATACGTTATTTTTTAATACTATAAATATGTGATACCACAATTTTTAAGGTTTAGGTTATGACTTATTGAAGTTATGAAAGCTATAGTTTCTCCCATTGTGCGCCCTAGAATCCAAGTACCATCTCAAGGTGGACATGTCGAGTGGACCTAGCCAATTTTATTTTTTAGGTTTACACAACAGCAATTTGCAACTCTCAAAGCACAGATGTTAGCTTCCAAGTGTTTCAATGTATGCATTTTCCCTCTCAAACCTTGTCTTTGTGAATATTGAACTTATTATGATTTAAGACTATTATTTTCCTTTCTGATCATGTCTACAGCATGGTGAACGTGAGCTGCCCGGTGATATGCTTTGAGTCATTGTACCCACACCTCTGATTCCAACAGTCAAAGAGGAACACTTAAAAAGGAAGGAATGTGGGTTTGTCTGGTTACATGCAAAAAGGTGCAGTTTCAGTAAATCCATCTTTGAGAATTGGATCAATAGGACAGAGATAGCGAGCGGTTAAATCTCAACAAGAGGTTAAAAAAGGAAACTATGAAGTTGCCAGTCCAATGTTGTTATAATCTTAAACTAAAGGTTGTCTCTGCAACAGCACAAAATCCTTTGAGAGTACAACTGTTGGACGTAGACAAACCAAGAGACTTGTATCTGCAGAAAGTTTGCAAGCTCCAAAGGATGCCTTCATAATACCTTACTAAAGCCCACATCTTGAGCACCCAAACATAACTAGCGTTAGGAGGATTTATTCCTTAGGAGTGGAAGTAGCTAATCATTCAACGAATCTTATGTTAGGTTTTGACACTATCGATCTTCTATTTGTGGAAGGTACATACGTTTTCAATAAGAAATGAACAAAGAATTTGAATACCATAAGTTGTTTACTTGTTGTTTATTCGGATAATAAAAGGGGCAAACTTGATCTTGCTCCACGACTGAAAATTAAAAAATAATTCCAACGTTTCAGGGGCTTTTATCCATGTTTTCGATTTTACAAAGATTAATGGTATTCTCATACATTGAGTTTCATTTAAATAAGGGTTTCAAGTTTTACTATATATAGCTGATTGTAATCAATATGAAACGCATCCTTTTGATCAATAAAATTATCCTTTAAATTTTTTGCAGGATTACAACATTTATTCTATATGTTTCTGTTTATGATTTTAAATTGTATATAATTCATGTTAACATTTTATGTATTTATTGTAGAGACACGTTGTTTTTTACTACTATAAATATCTGATACAACAATTTTTAGGATTTAGTTTATGACTTATAGAAGTTATGAAAGCTATAGTTTCGCCCATTGTGCGACCCAGAATTCTTGCACCATCTCTGTAACACCCCCTTTCCACAGGAGACCAGTGTCACACCAGCTGGGCCGGAAATGCATCCAACCCATGAGCTGTGAAATCTAGATTCGTAATATCAGGAAATACTCTAAATAAAGTCATAAACATAACATAACTTGCTCCCTATTGGGAGTCCAGACATGACCGAGATTATGTCATAACACAATACACAACAAGTCTGGGCGGCAAGGCCCCAAATACAACCATATTCCAAATTACATAACAAGTTCTCAAGACTAGAACATAAAGATAAAACAGGTAGTCAAGCCAGAGCCATCTAGGCCTTGACCCTCAGCCTCGTAGTAGCATGACCTCATCGTATGCCCTTACCTAGGTCCCGCAATGAAAAAATACAACTGAGAAGTCGAAATGCGGCTCAGTGAATTGTGAACAATTCTGCCAGGTATTCGCATACCTGTCCCATATGTCCAAATCTCAAACTAAAGCAAGATACTAGCATGTAAGCAATTCAAAACATGGGAATCTGTATGTTATCTTGAATTGAGTTAACATGTCGATGTACTCGGAACAGGAAAAACCAACGTAAACACATATGCTGATCACAACCATCCTTTGCATGATACATGCACTAAATAGATATGCAATACCTCCTGAAACACTAGTCTGCACCCCTAGGTTCGATTTCCCCGGAAGAAACAACTATCCTAGGGCGTAGAGCACCCGTCCTCGACGATCAGAGGTATGTCTCACCGTGCCTGAATCGTCATGCAAAATGCACCTCGCACTGAGATGGGCTTCTCGGAGTCGGGATGAAAGTTTATGCTAAAACAGTTGAAAGTATGAATTTTTAGAAAACCATTTGAAAACCTCTCCATCCCTAACCCAATATCAATGCTCCTAATTCTATCCTCGCTGAATCTTCCGGCCTGTCTAGCTAGGGTGCAGCTTATCTTACTAACTCCTCATTCTACCAATTTAAGGTATTTCTTTATAAGAGAATATGCTAGTTCACCTTCTTAATCAGTGCAGCTTGAAGCCCAAAATACTAATATAGAAGCGAAAAACCATCGGCAACACAATTCAATTCAAAACTCGTAAAAATCATGAGAAAAATCAAAATGCGTTGAAATTCTTGAACAAAGCATAATGTGCAGAAAGTCCACTCACCTAAGTCCGACAAGGATCCTAGGAATGGCTTGGTCCTTCTTCCGCGTCCGCGGGATCTCTTCCTCTTCCTACCATATATAGAATAACCTAATTTAGGTCTATAGTTATATAAAAGACATACGGAGATTTGAGAACATGAATTTCGTATTTTTAACTTAACTTTGATTTCACTCAAAGGAGCATATGAAAATATTAAGTTCATAAGAACATACTTCTTAAAGCCACGAGCATTACTCGCCTTCCAACCCCTTAGAATGCCCTTGATAATGCTCGACTAACAAACTTAGCTAATCTAGAACATGAACATTAAACATGATCATCATGAAAGCCCTTATTACTTAGCAAGTTAATTAACATGCTTTCTAGTAACACCTACATCCACTTAACCCTTACATACGAAAGCATGAACATAATAGTTAAGAGCATGCACTCATATGGTTTTCTACAACAACAATCGGGCAGCACCTCCCCTATATTACGGGCCCCGGAATTATACAAACAATCTCCCAATATTAACATAATTATCACATATAACCATGGTATTACCATCTAGCATTCCACCACCCATCATCTAACATCTTACCATTCATAATTATCACATACAACACTAATCCTTAACGCTACCCAACCTAATCTTCCAATTAAATAGTCAAAAAAATAAGAAAATTTCCCAAGGTTCACAGCTCACAAGGATGCAAGATGGTGGCTGCCCCTGTCTTGCTTGCTTGTCCACCGGAGAGGGAGGAAGTGAGAGGGAGAGGCGCTGGTGGTGCTCGGCTGGCCAGAGGTGGTGATTGCAGCGTGGCTCGCCGGAAGGGGGTTCACAAATGGCAAATGCCTAGGTCGAGGGCGCCGGCCAGTGACGCAGTCAGCGGATGGACAGACAAGGCTGAGCCGCAGCAGTGGAGACGCTGTGGCGGTGGCGGCCGGCGTGCAAGCTCGCGCATAAGCAAGAAGCGGGGAGATCGCGAGCGAGAGGGAGAGAGAGGGGGGCAAGGGGCTGAGGTGTATATGAAGCCCATTTCGTTTCATCTATCTATGATGCCCTATGTATTATTATGTCACATTACTTTACTTTTCTTTATTTGATTACTTTGACTAGATTCTTATTCCTTTTCCCTTTTTATTTTCTTTATCTTAATTATTCCTTCTTTTCCTCACTTTATGCCCCGTCATCTTTAACTAGTCTCTTCTTTTAATGAACCATCGATCTGGATCCGGGAATCCCGGGTCATAGACCCAGTTATCACGGGCGCATCTTGTACCCTCACGGCCTGCCTCCCGTCAGACCAGATCCGCGATTACCGGCTTTTGACTCGCCCGATCTACTTTATCGGAACTCTAATGTTTGTCTGTTTCTCTTAATTACTCTTGATTAATCAACACTTATTAATTTATGAACTAATTAATCCGGCTTCCTCTATTATCCACTTCCAATTATCTCGAATCGGAATGGCCCAACCCCATAGTTGCGAAGTTGGATTTCTAGCCGCCCTTTAATTTCCGACTTTTCTCTAATCGAAGTTTGAACCCAACGAATCGTTATAAATTTTCTAATTCATCTCATTATTTATTAGGAAATCAACCAAAAGATAACTCAGAATTTTCGGGGCGTTACAATCTCAGGATGGATATGTCTAGTGGACCTAGCCACTTTATGTCTTTAGGTTTGCACAACAACAATTTGCGACTCTCAAATCACAGATGTTAGCTTCCAAGTGTTTGAATGTATGCAATTTGCCTCTCAAACCTTGTCTTTGTGATTATAGAAAACATTATGATTGTAGACTAATATTTTTCTTTCCCATCTTGTCTACAACGTGGTGAACGTGAGCTGCCCGGTGATGTGCTCTTAGTAATTGCACCCCCACCTCTTCTTCCTACATTAAAAGAGGAACACTTAAATAAAGGAAGGAATTTGGCATTTCCTGGTCTCATACAAAAAGAGATGCATCTTTGGTAAAACAATCTTTGAGAATTGGATCAATAGGACAAAGATAGCAAAGCGGTTAAATCTCAACAAGAGGTTGATACAAGGAAACTCCGAAGTTGCCAGTCCAAGGTTATTATAATCCTAAACTAGTAAAGGTTGTCTTTGCAACAGCGAAAATTCCTGTGAGAGTATAACTATTGGACATAGACAACCCATGAGACCATTATCTGCGGAAAGTTTGCAAGCTCCAAAGGATGCCTTCACAATACCTTAATAAAACCCACATCTTGAGCACTCAAACCTAACTAGCACTAGGAGGCTTGATTCCGTAGGAGTGGCGATAGCTAATTATTCAAAGAATCTTATGTCAGCTTATGAGACTAACAACCTTCTATTTTTGGAAGGTACATATGTTTTCAATAAGAAAAGAACAAATAATTTGAATAGGATATGAAGTTTACTTGTTGATTCGGTGAGAAAAAAGGGCAAACCTTATCTTGCACTAGACTGAAAATTGAAGAAATTCTATAAAAGGGGATGGAAATTCCATCGTTTCAGTGGCTTTTAGGAATTTTATTGATTTCACTAAGATTAATGGTATTCTCATACTTTGAGTTTTATTTAAATAAGGGTTTCAAGTTTTACCATATATAGTTGATTGTAATCAATAAGAAAATCATCCTTTTGATCAATAAAATTATCCATTAAATTTTTTGGAGGATTACAACATTTATCCTATATGTTTATGTTTATGATTTGAAATGGTATATAAATCAGATTAACGTTTTATATATTTATTATATAGATAATGCTTATTTTTACTACTATAAATATCTGATACCACAATTTTTAAGATTTAGGTTATGACTTATAGAAGTTATGAGAGCTATAGTTTCTCCCATTGTGCCCCCTAGAAACCTAGTACCATCTAAGGGGGACATGTCGAGTGGACTTAGCCTATTTTATTCGTTAGTTTTACACAACAATAATTTATAACTCTCAAAGCATGTGATGTTAGCTTCCAAGTGTTTGAATATATGCATTTCCCTCTCAAACCTTGTCTTTGTGAATATAGAAATTATTTTGATTAAAGAATATTATTTTTCTTTAGGTTATGACTTATGGGTTATGACTTATAGAAGTTATGAAAGCTATAGTTTCTCCAATTTTTAAGGCCAGGTGATGTGCTCTGAGTCATTGCACCCACACCTCTTATTACTATTGTCAAAAAGAAACACTTAAAAAGGTAGGAATGTGGGTTTGTCTTGTTACAAACAAAAAGGTGCAGTTTCGGTAAAGCAATCTTTGGGAATTGGATCAATAGGACAAAGATAGCAAAGCTGTTAAATCTCAACAAGAAGTTGAAAACGGAAACTCCGAAGTTGCCAGTCCAAGGTTATTATAATCCTAAAGTGGAAAATGTTGTTTCTGCAACAGCATAAATTCATGTAAGAGTAAAACTGTTGGACGTAGACAACCCATGAGACTTGTATCTGCAGAAAGTTTGCAAGCTCCAAAGGATACCTTCACAATACCTTACTAAAGCCAACATCTTGAGCACCCAAACTTAACTAGCGTTAGGAGGATTGATTCCTTAGTAGTGGAAGTAGCTAATCATTCAATGAAAATTGAAAATTGAAGAAATTCTATGAAAGGGGATGGGAATTCCATCGTTTCAGGGGCTTTTAGGCCTTTTATGGATTTCACTAAGATTAATGGTATTCTCATACTTTGTGTTTTATTTAAATAAGCATTTCAAGTTGTACTATATATAGTTGATTGTAATCAATAAGAAAATCATCCTTTTGATCAATAAAATTATCCTTTAAATTTTTTGGAGGATTACAACATTTATCCAATATGTCTATGTTTGTGATTTTAAATGGTATATAAATCATATTAACATTTTATATATTTATTATGTAGACACGTTATTTTTTAATATTATAAATATCTGATACCACAATTTTTAAGGTTTAGGTTATAACTTATAGGTTATGACTTATAGAAGCTATGAAAGCTATAGTTTCTCCAATTTTTAAGGCCAGGTGATATGCTCTGAGTCATTACACCCACACCTCTTATTCCTATAGTCAAAGAGGAACACTTAAAAAGGAAGAAATGTGGGTTTGTCTTGTTACAAACAAAAAGGTGCAGCTTAGGTAAAACAATCTTTGAGAATTGGATCAATAGGACAAAGACAGCAAAGCGATTAAATCTCAACAAGAGGTTGAAAACGGAAACTCCGAAGTTACCAATCCAAGGTTATTATAATCCTAAAGTGGGAAATGTTGTTTCTGCAACAGCATAAATTCATGTGAGAGTACAACTGTTGGACGTAGACAACCCATGAGACTTGTATCTGCAGAAAGTTTGCAAGCTCCAAAGGATACCTTCACAATACCTTACGAAAGCCGATCTTGCTCTAGTCTGAAAATTAAATAAAATCTATGAAAGGGGATGGGAATTGCATCGTTTCAGGGGCTTTTAGGCATTTTATGGATTTCACTGAAATTGAAGAAATTTGGCATTGTCTGGTCTCATACAAAAAGAGATGCAGCTTTGCTAAAGCAATCTTTGAGAATTTGATCAATATGACAAATATAGAAAAGCTGTTAAATTTCAACAAGAGATTGAAAAAGGAAACTCAGAAGTTGCCAGCCCAAGATTATTATAATCCTAAACTAGGAAAGGTTGTCTCTGCAACAGCACAAATTCCTGTGAGAGTACAACTGTTGGACGTAGACAACTCAAGAGACCTGTATCTGTGGAAAGTTTGCAATCTCCAAAGGATGCCTTCACAATACCTTAATAAAGCCCACATCTTGAGCACCTAAACTTAACTAGCACTAGGAGGCTTGATTCCGTAGGAATGGCGGTAGCTAATCATTCAAAGAATCTTATGTCAGCTAATGACACTAATGATCTTCTACTTGTGGAAGCTACATATGTTTTCAATAATAAAAGAACAAAGAATTTGAATCGGATATGTGGTTTACTTGTTGTTGACTCGGTAAGAAAAAAGGGCAAACCTAATCTTGCTCTAGACTGAAAATTGAAGAAATTCTATGAAAGGGGATGGTAATTCCATTTTTGTAGGGGCTTTTAGGCCTTTTATGGATTTCACTAAGATTAATGGTGTTCTCATACTTTGTGTGTTATTTAAATAAGGGTTTTAAGTTTTACCATATATAGTTGATTGTAATCAATAAGAAAATCATCTTTTGATCAATAAAATTATCCTTTAAATTTTTTGGAGGATTACAACATTTATCCTATATGTTTATGTTTGTGATTTTAAATGGTATATAAATCATATTAATGTTTTATATATTTATTATGTAGACACGTTATTTTCAATATTATAAATATCTGATACCACAATTTTTAAGGTTTAGGTTATGACTTATACAAGTTTTGAAAGCTATAGTGCTCTGAGTCATTGCACCCCACCTCTACTTCCTATAGTTAAAGAAAATTACTTAAATAAAGGATGGAATTTGGCTTTATCTGCTCACATACAAAAAGAGATGCAGCTTTTGTAAAGCAATCTTTGAGAATTGGAACAATAGTACAAATATAGAAAAGCGGTTAAATCTCAGCAAGAGGTTGAAAAAGGAACTTACGAGTTGCCAGTCCAAGGTTATTATAATCCTAAACTAGGAAAGGTTGTTCCTGCAATTGCACAAATTCCTGTGAGAAATACAATTGTTGGATGTAGGCACCCATGTGACCAGTATCTTTAGAAAGTTTGCAAGCTCCAAAGGATACCTTCACGATACCTTACTAAAGCCCACATCTTGAGCACCCAAACTTAACTAGCCTTAGGTGGATTGATTTCTTAGGAGTGGAAGTAGCTAATCATTCAAGGAATCTTATATTAACTTATGACACTAACGATCTTCTATTTGTGGAAGGTACATATGTTTTCAATAAGAAAAGAACAAAGAATTTGAATAGGATAAGTGGTTTACTTATTGTTTATTCTGATAGAAAAAAGTGGCAAACCTGATCTTGCTTTTCGAATGAAAATTGAAAAAAATTCCATGAAAGACGATGGAAATTCCATCATTTCAGGGGCTTTTAGGCCTTTTTTGGATTTTACAAAGATTAATGGTATTCTCGTACTTTGAGTTTTATTTTAATAAGGATTTCAAGTTTTACTAAATTTAGCTGATTGTAATCAATATCAAAAAGCATCGTTTTGATCAATAAAATTATCCTTCACATTTTTTTAAGGGATTACAACATTTATCCTATATGTTTATGTTTATCATTTGATATAGTATATAATTACGTTTTATGTATTTATTATATAATCATGTTATTTTTTATTATTATAAATATCTGATATCAAAATTTTTAAGGTTTAGGTTATGACTTATAGAAGTTATGAAAGCTAAAGTTTCTCCCATTGTGCTCCCTAGAATCCTAGTACCATCTCAGGGTGGACATGTCCAGTGGACCTAGCCATTTTTTGTCTTTAGGTTTACACAACAGCAATTTGCGACTCTCAAAGCAAAGATGTTAGCGTTCAAGTGTTTGAATATATGCATGGTTCCCTCTCAAACCTTGTCTTTGTGAATATTGAAATAATTATGATTGAAGACCAATATTTTTCTTTTTGATCTTGTCTACAGCGTGGTGAACGTGAGCTGCCCGGTTATGTGCTCTGAGTCATTACACCCCCACCTCTACTTCTTACAGACAAAGAGGAACACATAAATAAAGAAAGGAATTTGGCTTTGGCCGGTCACATACAAAATGAGATTCTGCTTTTGTAAAGCAATCATTGAGAATTGGATCAATAGGACTGAGATAACAAAGAGATTAAATCTCAACAAGAGGTTTAAAAAGAAAACTTACAAGTTGCCAGTCCAAGGTTATTATAATCCTAAACTGGGAAAGGTTGTTTCTGCAACTGCACAAATTCCTGTGAGAGATACAACTGTTGGATGTAGGTAACCCATAAGACCTGTATCTGCAGAAAGTTTGCAAGCACCAAAGGATGCCTTCACAGTACCTTACTAAAGTCGGCATCTTGAGAATCCAAACTTAACTAGCGTTAAGAGGATTGATTCTTTAGGAGTGGGAGTAGCTAATCATTCAAGGAATCTTATGTTAGCTTATGACACTAACAATCTTCTATTTGTGGAAGGTATATATGTTTTCAATAAGAAAAGAACAAAGAATTTCAATAGGATGAGTGGTTTACTTGTTGTTTATTCGGATAGAAAAAGGGGCAAACCTGATCTTGCTCTACGACAGAAAATTAAAAAAAATTCCTACCAAGAGGATGGAAATTCCATCGTTTCAGGGGCTTTTAGTCCTTTTTTGTATTTCACTAAGATTAATGGTATTCTCATACTTTGAGTTTTATTTAAATAAGGGTTTCAAGTTTTACTATATATAGCTGACTGTAATCAATTTGAAAGGCATCATTTTGATTAATAAAATTATCCTTCAAATTTTTTGGAGTATTACAAGATTTAATCTTTATATTTATGTTTATGATTTGAAATGGTATATAATTCATGTTAAAGTTTTATGTATTTAATGTATAGACACCTTATTTTTTATTACTATAAATATCTAACACCACAATTTTTAAGGTTTAGGTTATGACTTATAGAAATTATGAAAGCTATAGTTTCTCCCATTGTGCTCCCCAGAATCCTAGTACCATCTCAGGGTGGACATGTCCAGTGAACCTAGTTATTTTTTGTCTTTAAGTTTACACAACAGCAATTCGCGACTCTCAAAGCACACATGTTAGCGTTCAAGTGTTTGAATATATGCATGGTTCCCTCTCAAACCTTGTCTTTGTGAATATTGAAATTATTATGATTGAAGACTAATATTTCTCTTTCTGATCTTATCTACAGTGTGGTGAACGTGAGTTGCCAGGTGATGTGCTCTTAGGCATTGCACCTACACCTCTACTTCCAACAGTCAAAGAGGAACACATAAATAAAGGAAGGAATTTGGCTTTGGCTGGTCACATATAAAATGAGATGCTGCTTTGGTAAAGCAATCTTTGAGAATTGGATCAATAGGACTGAGATAACAAAGAGATTAAACTCAGCAAGAGGTTTAAAAAGAAAACTTACAAGTTGCCAGTCCAAGGTTATTATAATCCTAAAGTGGGAAATGTTGTTTCTTCAACAGCACAATTTCCCATGAGAGATACAACTGTTGGATGTAGGCAACCCATGTGACCTGTATCTGCAGAAAGTTTGCAAGCTCCAAAGGATGCCTTCAAAATACCTTACTAAAGCCTACATCTTGAGCACCCAAATGTAACTAGCATTAGGAGGATTGATTCCTTAGGAGTGGAAGTAGCTAATCATTCAATGAATCTTATGTTAGCTTTTGACAATAACGATCTTCTACTTGTGGAAGGTACATATGTTTTCAATAAGAAATGAACAAAGAATTTGAATAGGATAAGTTGTTTACTTGCTTCTTATTCGGATAAAAAAAGGGGCAAACTTGATCTCGCTTTACGACTGAAAATACAAAAATAATTCCATGAAAGAGGGTGGAAATTCGATCGTTTCAAGGGCTTTTATCTCTTTTTTTTATTTCACTAAGATTAATGGTATTCTCTTACTTTGAGTTTTATTTAAAAAAGGGTTTCAAGTTTTACTATATATATGTCATGCCCCTCACCAGCATTCGGGACCTCTGCACGCGATGAGACCGACCATACCCAAGTGGAGACGGGCTCCGCTCGGATACAAGGCCTAGTAATTCAGAAACAGATAACAAAATATAATAAATAAAATCAAAATTTATTTATCAGAGTTATAACGAAAATGAGAATTACAACTTATTTACCCTACAGGGTCCTACATGTTAGCACTAGTTGAATTCTCCCAACCTCGGCAAGCTATGTTCTGACGCTCTTGAAATCAACTTGGCTAATTCCCTCAATCCTGAAAGAGAGGAAAAAAGAAAATGGAGTCAGCTTTCAAAGGGAAAGCTCAGTAAGTTCCCCGCAGGGATCACAATGAAGATATCAACCCGATAAAATCATATGAAAACTCAATAAACATCAATTCACACAACTGGGGCCATGTCCCGCACAAACAAGAATCTAGGAGACTAGAAAGTAAAAAGGAACTCTTAGATTAAGAAATAGCCCTCCGGCTCAATCACACTCCCCGCCGTCACTCCAAATTTCTACTGGAAATCGACCTCGGTCTCTTGTACGTGTTAACACGGTCAGTGTATCATTCCACTGACAAGTCGAACTACCAAGGTATCCTCCTCCTAGCACGGAGCCATCGGAACGTCAAGGTGTCCTCAGCCCTGAACACTCCACTCTCACTTGAGCATCTGCTCCACTGAACCGGTAAAACAAGAACTCACCTGACGCACACTTACCAGGCCAGCACATAAGACCATGGCCTATGGTCGAATGTCGGTCACAGGGTGGTATGCCCAACAACAATTCAAACAACAAATAATGAAAGCACCTCAACCTTGCACATACAGAAGGAAACAAACTATGTGCACGCATTCAAAAAATAGATAGCCAATAGTCATGCTAAAAGAAATAGCAACAATAAAATCAAGGAAACCCCAAAGATGGGCGGGAATCGAGGCGAAGGTAACTTACCTCTATCGATAATCTACTCGAGATCCCCACTTGGCATGTCCCCACTCTCTACGCCGAAATTTGGTAATAAAATCTATATTAACAATGGTAATTATGCGTAAACCCTATATGCAGATGAATGGTTCGCTAATAGGCCATATTCAAGCCTAATGGGCCTTTGTCAATCCGTTATTATTAATCTGGAATCCCTTCTTTATAAAAAGACAATGTACTCTAGTGGTTAGAGGCCTCTATTGGTGGTTGAGAGGTCATGGGTTCAACTCCCACCTCTTACTACTTTATTTTATTTTATTTTATTTTTTTCACTAACCCAATGTCCAATCTGATTGGGTCTAACCATCTCATCCTGATTGAGTCTACCCAATTAAGTGAACCCAACCCAACCATTCAATTGGACCCAAACTAGTTTAGTTCAAACCCAAACCTAAATGATTGGACTCAACCCTTTATCTCTCTAAATTGATTTGATCTTAATCAATTAAACTGGACCAAATCAATTCCAGACCCAATTCAACTGTGTCCGACTAAACATAGTTTTAAAATTAATTAAATCTAGTTTAATAGCTAATCTAACCAGTTAATTAATTAGTTAATCTAATTTATATATATATATATATATATATATATATATATATATATATATTAAACGAATATCACAGCTAGTCTTCTACCTCGGGACCGCGAGTACCCCCCTCCCTGGCGAAGCTTCACCGGCGCGAGGGCGGCGCTCCGACCCTCGCTAGCGATGAACAACCTGACGGCGATGACCGGTGGACCGGATCTTAAATTCGATGCGAGGGGTGGCCGGTGGGCTGTGAGGCCTCTCTGATTTCAAGTTCTGGGAGTTGCCTTTCCGTCACCGGAGCATCCTTTACCAGCGCTTAGAGAGTGACATGGGATTCTAATTCCCTTCTTCTACCTTATTCGACATCTATTTACGCTTCATGCATGCATAT
The DNA here is from genome assembly GCA_026586065.1 of Dioscorea zingiberensis. Classification (NCBI taxonomy): domain Eukaryota; kingdom Viridiplantae; phylum Streptophyta; class Magnoliopsida; order Dioscoreales; family Dioscoreaceae; genus Dioscorea; species Dioscorea zingiberensis. The sequence goes on from CM048826.1 coordinate 2,401,944, forward strand.
TTACTGTGAATGATAGGCAGAGGAAGGTACTCATGGGAGATCTCATCTCCCCGTCGAACTCTGCGGTGAAGTGTTGCCTCCCTTCTTCAAGCTCCTCTAGAAGAGTTCCTGGCCGGGATGAGAACTCTCAGTAACCTCTACCTCTCCTCCTTGTCCCTATGTCTCTCTGTTTCTCTGAAGAAGTGGAGCTCCGCCGCCGGCCTTAGATGCTCTACAGGGAACACGAGGCTCCCTCTATTTATAGAATCGCGGAGGATTTGATTACTACTCAGATTATACGTTTAAATCCGAGTTTATCTTTAGTTTTAATTCTAGATAATTCTGTTTTAAATCTCTACGGTGGCCGGATAACAACACGCGGCGGCGACGCGGCGCGGAGAAGAAGCTTCTGCCTTGGGATTGGTTTTCAGCGTAGGATGGACGACTACGGTTAGTGGACGGACAGATCTCTTGCTTCGTGCCTCGTATCCATACTTCCTTCGGATCAACGGTGAGGATCGCCCAGTCAATGAACAAGCGGATTTCCCTTCCCTGCCTCGGACTTTAATCAAGGATCAGATGGACGGCTATGATCGCTCTCGCACGGTGGGGCCGTGCGCACACTCGTCAGGCAGCCCGAATCTCCAAGGCCACGTGTCGCATGTCCCTCTCTCTCTCTCTCACACACATATTTTAATTAAGTCCCTCTCTTTAATTAAATTCCCAAGTAGTCCCCCGGGTTGAGAGGGATGCTAAACTTCTTTTAAGTCCTTCGTTTTTTTCCAAAATTACACCCAAGTCCTCCACACAGAGAAGGAGACAAATTGTGTTCCAGTCCTTAATCCTTTCAAATTTACCCTTTCGTCCCTTGACATCCCAATTAAATCTAATTAAGAGCTTTATCCTTTAAACCAAATCATTATCCTTCAATTCAACTTAAATATATATAGTTTTGTATATATTAAATCCTTATCAGAATCTCATGAATATTTATTCACATTTTCTCTCTCTCTCTTATCCATTCATGTTAAATTCTCAAACTTGCCTTTTTATCAAATTCTTATTATCATCTACAAACAAGATATTTATTTAAACATTTTAAATTCTAAGATTTGGAACACAATTAATATTCTAACTTAAGAAAATAATAAAAAGACTTTTATTCTAGATAAAAATTCAAATAAATCATCCATGGGAGACTCTCCCTTATTCTCTAACAAAAATTGAAAATAATTAATAAAAACCTAAAAGCATAAATTCCTAAATAAGAAAAATCTTAGGCTTCACAATATAGCTGATTGTAATCAATATGAAAAGCATCCTTTTGATCAATAAAATTATCCTTTAAATTTTTTGGAGGATTACAACATTTATTCTATATGTTTATGTTTATGATTTTAAATTGTATATAATTCATGTTAACGTTTTATGTATTTGTATAGACACGTTATTTTTTACTACTATAAATATCTGATACCACAATTTTTAGGATTTAGGTTATGACTTATAGAATTTATGAAAGCTATAGGTTCGCCCATTGTGCGCCCCAGAATCCTAGCACCATCTCAGGGTGGACATGTCGAGTGAACCTAGCCACTTTATGTTTTTAGGTTTACACAACAACAATTTGCGACTCTCAAATCACAGATGTTAGCTTCCAAGTGTTTGAATATATGCATTTTTCCTCTCAAACCTTGTCTTTGTGAATATAGAAAATATTATGATTGAAGACTAATATTTTTCTTTCTCATCTTGTATATAGCGTGGTGAACGTGAGCTGTCCGGGATGTGCTCTGAGTCATTGCACCCCCATCTCTTCTTCCTACAATAAAACAGGAACACTTAAATAAAGGAAGGAATTTGCCATTGTCTGGTCTCATACAAAAAGAGATGCAGCTTTGGTAAAGCAATCTTTGAGAATTGGATCAATTGGACATGAGAGATAGCAAAGCGGTTAAATCTCGGCAAGAGGTTTAAAAGGAAAACTCAGAAGTTGCCAGTCCAATGTTATTATAATCCCAAACGAGGAAAGGTTGTTCCTGCAACTAAACAAATTCCTGTGAGAGATACAACTATTGGACGTAGACAACCCATGAGACCTGTATCTGCGGAAAGTTTGCAAGCTCCAAAGGATACCTTCATAATGCCTTAATAAAGCCCACATCTTGAGCACCCAAACTTAACTAGCACTAGGAGGCTTGATTCCGTAGGAGTGGCGGTAGCTAATCATTCAAAGAATCTTATGTTAGATTATGATTGTCACGCCCCGAACCCGGATCCCGGGCCTCGGCGCACGCGACAAACGCCGCGTGCTTATAGGGTCGCCCCTAGAAGCACGCAAGGCTAAGTAACACAAGCAGATAATCAATACAGAGTTAAAATTATAAATTAGCGGAAGAAAATATATGAGGTTTATACAAAACCCTAACAGGTCCTGAATGTCACAAAATCCTCACTCAGAAAGGAATAGAGGCCCGCAAACCTCAACTCAACATATCACCATCGTTGCTAGGGTCGCCCCCATGAAGCTCTCTCCTGAGTTCCGCTCCTAGCTACTCGTAAGATCCTCGTCTAGTCCCGACCCTACTCCTCGTTGTCACCTGAGAAGACATCCATCAAGTGCATGAGCCAAAGAAAGGCCCAGTAGGATCACAAATAAATCGATAAAGGTGGCGAAAGCCACTAGCAAAGAACAGAATAAAAGAAGTGCAAATATGCAATAGTAACAACATCACAAGCAAATAACAAGTCTCGGAAATGTGGATGAATCTACAGATGTACTCAATCTCTGGCATATGTGATACTAAGATGTCTACGACATCAACGACACCATCGGCATCGTCTTCGGCCTAAGCCGGACTGCTATAGCATACATGTGCACATGGTCAGAAAATGCCGCTCTCTGACTGAGCCAGGTGGCCAGATATTATACGCCCTCTGCCGGGGCATCCGTCGGATAGAACACCACATGCTTGTGGCCATATATTATACACCCTCTGCCGGGGTCTCATGGCTAGATATTATACACCCTCTGCGGGGGCATCCGTCCGATGTATCATGCCTGTACGTAAGAGATTGCTAGTACGAATACCTAACAACCTGTATATCTATATATCCAAGGCAGGAACATCTCGAATATATAATAATCAGTGATCTCCTCGAGATCGGAAGCCAATACGTATTTAAGGAACGTCTCAACTCAAATACGTATATAAAAGCATGAAAACAAATATCTCCTCGAGGCGTAAAGCCGATAAATATGAGGAAACCCATCTCGAATATGTATTGGAAACATCTCAAGGGAATAGGAGTACGAAATCAAAAGCAAGGTAGAAGGAAGGAATAATCAATGCAAAGAATAGAAAATCAACAAACTGCTATGGAGTACCATCCCCCTTGACTATCCCAGGTGCAAGTAGGATGTCAGAGGGTACTCCACTGGCCATATACCATGGAGTATCACTCCCACTGGCCATATGCCATGGAGTACCACCTCCTGGCCATCCCACAACAACACAAGAAGAATGTCAAGGGGTACTCTCTCAAAGCAGATCATATCGGAACATACAAGCTCAGACAAATGCAACAACCATAACATGTCAACAGACAAAGCAGGAATCAAAAGATGGACTCCTACCTCCATCTAGCACAATAACAACAGAAATCAATAGAATACTATGAGTTAGAAATACTCACAGTACCCATGCGACATCCTACCTTATTCACCTCCAGGACCTACTCGGGTCCGAGCCTTCCATTGAGGTCCTCAATCACCTCACCACGTCCTAAACATGGTAAATGTTCGTCACATAACATTTCATATCAAAAGGAATGCATTTCATGCATTAAATCACCATACTTGTGAATTTACCGAAATGTCTTCTTTTAAATTAAGAATCATGGATCCGGCTCTTAGATACCTACCCGCACCATTTTATTAGTTTAAACATACACCAAACTATTGGGGCGATTAAAATCAATTCGAAGTCCTTTGGAGAACATTAGAATTAATAGTTCACTCTATGATGGTAGCTACTGAATCAGTATATATCTTGAACTCGAAACTTCAAATCGAAGTTCCAAATCTTCACCGTCCCTTCCAAAATTTCTATTACATTATATTTCCAATATTATCTTTCATTTCCCCCAGATGTGGGCTCGTTATCAACTCTATAGAGCTCATAATAAAATGAACAAAATCCATGGTCTGCAGGTGCTACAGTAATTCCTGCACTTTTACTTGAGAGATCCAACTGTAGCCATTTTAACCTTCATACAAGCTCCACATCTGCCATACTAATCATGATTATCATCCATAAAACTACAGCTTATACATGAACATTTTCCTCACAATTCTGCAGTTCTATACATGCTTATGCCCACATTTACCTTGATAAGAAACTCCAAGGTTCAGCTCTATATCATTGTTTCACCTAAAGTATATAAGGAACTGCATCTTATGCTCATGCTAGAAGTCATCACAGAAATGCGTCTCAACACCATGGTCAGTTAACAACCATCTTAGAATTAACAGTAAGGCATGAGTTCCAATCATTAAGACCAACTATTCCATAAACTTTGCCTCAATCAAATAAAAGATTCTAGATCTGATTCTATCCCACCGCTTCATCAAGATTTTACATCTCCTTACCCTTGACTATTCATTTGAATAGAAGCCAACTACTCAATCTTTAATCACATCACAACACTTGCAATTTATTTAAACACCCTTAATTGAACCAAGTGAGGTTTACATCTAAAGTCATATTCAAGCCACCTTTACTTTTCTAATTTACATATCCACAAAAGAAATCACAAGACATAACATCCATGAACCTTTGAGGTTCTAATTATACAAACATAAATCCATTGACAATGACATTCTCTCTAGTATGTATTTCTACCAATGGAATCAAGCATGTACAATTAGGTATGTTACCATGAATACTAATAAGCATTTATACCTAGAGTTTTCATGAAAATTAGGAACCTCCCCTATATTTAGGGCCCCGAAATTCATACAATCATTCATCCATAATAACAATTAAAACATATGGAATTCATCTTCATCCAAGGTACAATCCAAGGCATCAAGCACATTCATTTCACAATCCTAATCCACAAAATACAACTTGATTTCAAGTATAGCCCCTCCATTTCACTGCCCTAAAACTCATAATTAAATTCATTAACTAGTCTATTAAACAATGTAATGATCCCCCAAGTTGAGGCTTACAATCGCGAGGAATTGAAGAGATCGTCGGCGTTCGTTCCTCGCCGGAGATGAAGGAAAAAAGGTTGCCCTATGCCGGAGAGGAAGGAGACCGGACAGCGGCAAGGGGGGCAAGGGGGCGCAGCCTCGCTGCAGGCTCACCGATGGGCCGCAGGGACGCGCCGGTGGAGGCGGAGGAGCTCCGCCGGGAGCTACGGCGGACGCGGGGGCTTGGCTCGCTGGCGCCGACGACGGGCGGTGGTCGGGTCGCTGTCGGGCGCGAGTAAGGGCTGATCGGTGAGGAGGAGGAAGAAGGGAGATGAAGAAGAAGGGAAAGCACGACCTCTCCCTCTTTAATTGAATTTCAATTTAACTTCTAGCCTAAGTTTCATTCAAAGATATATATACATATATTATTATTATTATTATTATTATTATTATTATTATTATTATTATTATTATTATTATTATTATTATTAAAACCATTTAATCAATTTCTTTATCCCTTAGTTTTGTCACATCCAAACTTAAATTGATATTATCTTTTTCATACTTCATCAACCAAGATCCTAAAATCCCGGTCAATGATTCTTGTGTCACGGGTGTACTGAAATCTCACGGGTCTGTCTCCGACCCCGACCAGGTTCACATTTTCCTTGGATTTAAATAATTGTCTGTTTTTCTCAGTAATTAATTTGATTTGATTAGTACTTGATCAAATCTGGATTAATTAGCCCCTTTATTATTTTTCCCAAATTTCATCGCTTACCATATTAAATTACTATTTAATAAAGCCTGAAAATAAATAAATAAAATTCTTATTTATTTCGGGGCGGGTCTTACAATGATACTAACGATCTTCTATTTTTGGAAGGTACATATGTTTTCAATAAGAAAAGAACAAAGAATTTCAATAGGATATGTGGTTTACTTGTTGTTGATTCAGTGAGAAAAAAGGGGCAAACCTTATCTTGCTCTACGACTAAAAATTGAAGAAATTCTATAAAAGGGGATGGAAATTCCATCGTTTCAGGGGCTTTTAGGCCTTTAATGATTTCACTAAGATTAATGGTAATCTCATACTTTGATTTTTATTTAAATAAGGGTTTCAAGTTTTACCATATATGGTTGATTGTAATCAATAAGAAAAATTATCCTTTTGATCAATAAAATTATGCTTTAAATTTTTGGAGGATTACAACATTTATTCTATATGTTTATGTTTATGATTTGAAATGGTATATAAATCATATTAACGCTTTATATATTTATTATATAGACACGTTATTTTTTAATACTATAAATATCTGATACAACAATTTTTAAGGTTTAGGTTATGACTTATAGAAGTTATGAAAGCTATAGTTTCTCCCATTGTGCTCTGTAATCCTAGTACCATCTCGGGGTGGACATGTCGAAAGTGGACTTAGCCAATTTTATTCTTTTGGTTTACACAACAAAGAATTTGCTTAACTCTCAAAGCACATATATTAGCTTCCAAGTGTTTGAATGTATGCATTTTCACTCTCAAACCTTGTCTTTGTGAATATAGAAATTATTATGATTAAACACTGTTATTTTTCTTTCTGATCTTGTCTACAGCATGGTGAACGCGAGCTGCCCGATGATGTGTTCTGAGTCATTGCACACACACCACTTATTCCTACAATCAAAGAGGAACACATAAATAAAGGAAGGAATGTGGGTTTGTCTTGTTACATACAAAAACGCATGTACGTTGCAAAGAATCTTTTTGAATTGGATCAATAGGACAGAGATAGCAAAGCGGTTAAATCTCAATAAGAGGTTGAAAAAGGAAACTCCAGAGTTGCTAGTCCAAGGTTGTTATAATCCTAAACTAGGAAAGGTTGTCTCTGCAACAGCACAAATTCCTGTGAGAGTACAACTGTTGGACGTAGACAACCCATGAGACATGTATCTGCAGAAAGTTTGCAAGATCCAAAGGATGCCTTCACAATACCATACTAAAGCCCACATCTTGAGTACCCAAACTTAACTAGCATTATGAGGCTTGATTCCTTAGGAGTGGCAGTAGCTATTCATTCAAAGAATCTTATGTTAGCTTATAACAATAACAATCTTCTATTTGTGGAATGTGCAAATGTTTTCAATAAGAAAATAAAAAATAATTTGAATAGGATAAGTTTGAATAGGATAAGTTGTTTACTTGTTGATTCGGAGAGAAAAAGAGGCAAACCTTATCTTGCTCTACAACTGAAAATTGAAGAAATTCCATGAAAGGGGATGGAAATTTCATCGTTTCAGGGGCTTTTAGGCCTTTTTTATTTCACTAAGATTAATGATATTCTCATACTTTGAGTTTTATTTAAATAAGTTTTACTATATATAGCTTATTGTAATCAATATAAAAATCATCCATTTGATCAATAAAATTATACTTTAAATTTTTTGGTGGATTACAATATTTATTCTATACGTTTATGTCTATGATTTTAAATGGTATATAATTCATGTTATGGTTTTATGTATTTATTGTATAGACACGTTGATGCAGGAGAGCCCGAGTCAGACGATGCCAAGCTGTCTGATTGCACCATGAGAGCTTTGGCATACCAATGACTTGGCGGACCGAATGAAGGAGGGAGGTGATCGAGCCAAGTCCGGAATTGGGGAGCACTTTGGACACATTTCGGTATTTTGCCATAACTTTGGCTACCGATATATCGGATTCAAGGCTACCAACCCCAATTCGAAAGCTCATCTCGACGCAAGACGTGGGGTCCAGACCCTTCCTTCATCCTCAAATTCCAATATTTTCCCCATCGCTTCTTCTGCTTCTCGGTGTTTTTCTCCATTTTTGGCAATACTTTGTATGCCAATTCGTGATAGGATATGAATCCGATTTGAACTCAGATTTTTAGGAGTTATCTGCTTTGTTTAGTTATTTTAGAATTAGAAAAATTTTTTCTATTGGACAAAAAATTTGCCGATTTGGGCAAATTTGGATAAGAAGATAGAATTTCTAGGTTATCTAGTTTTGTTCTTTTTAGCTATTTAAACCCGGCTTGTGGGTTGAATTCTATTCATCAATTATTGAGTTATATTTTCTTTTTAAAGCTTCAGAGACTTTTCTTCTCTGTTTGTCCTCCCCTTTTCTAGCTCTTTATCAATCCCCTCGCTTACCGCCCGCGGGATAATCACTACCCTGCCCGACGTCAGTTGGTATCAGAGATCATCTTCTTCGTATGGCCTCACCATCAATGGCTGGAGGTCGTGGTGGTCGTGGTGGTCATCTTGGTGGACATGTTCCGGCAGAGGAAGGTTCGTCTCGAGACCCAATCGCCTTGGAAGCGATGAACGAGGATCTGCAGAGACAAGTAGCGGAGTTGACTCGGCGATTGACGGAGCGAGATTCGGGAGATCGCGAGGTTTCAGACCACGACTCTGAGTCTACCTTCGTCAACCCCTATTCCCGGTAAGGCAGCCCAGAGCACCGCACGCAGAGGAGCCGCCACGAGATCTCGGCTTTTTGGTGGAGTTGCCCGAATTTACTGGAACCCTACATGCTGAAGTCTTCATCGACTGGCTGAACGAGGTCGAGAGGATATTTGAGTACAAGGAGGTCCCTGATCGTCTGAAGGTGAAGCTAGTTGCCATCAAGTTGAAGGGCCAAGCATCCGCGTGGTGGGAGCAGCTGCGGCGTTCACGGGATCGGCAAGGCAAACCAAAGATCGTAGATTGGGACAAGATGAAGAAGATGATGAAGGGACACTTCCTCCCCTTCGGCTACACCCAAACCTTGTTTCAACGACTTCATACGTTGAGACAGGGCGCAAGATCGGTAGATGAGTACACAGAGGACTTCTACCAATTGATCGCGCGGAACGACTTGTCCGAGACCGAGGAGCAACTGGTGGCTCGATATCTGGGAGGTATACCAGCGCGCCCTCACTGTTGAAAAGCAGCAGAATAGAAGACCACCAATCATGAGCGATCAGAGTAGCCGGACCGCTCACCCTTGGCACTCCGCCCAAAGAAGAACCGGGCCGTAGTTCTAACTCAGAAGTTCATTGTTATAGATGTAGTGAGAAGGGGCATAAATCACCCGAGTGTCGGAAACCTGCTAGTCAGAAGGGCAAAAACCTGATGATTGAAGAGATCGAGGCTGAGGAGGCCAAGAAACCAGTTTATGATGATTATGGCAATGATGATGAGGCTGGTGACGTGCTGATTGGGGATGGCCATGAGACCTCGTTGTTCGCAAGAGTCTGCTAGCACCCAAGGATGAATCCAGGGATGACTGGCTGAGAAACAACATCTTCCACACCACCTGCACAGTGAACGACAAGGTTTGCAAGGTGATCATCGACAGCGGTAGTTGTGAGAACGTGGTGTCTGAAGACGCCGGCCCGTGGTTGCGCTTGAAGACAGAGCGATATCCAAAGCCCTACAATCTATCATGGTTGAGCAAAGGCACCGAGGTAAAAGTAGATCGGCGATGTCTTGTGTCTTTCTCTATTGGGCAGAGGTATTTTGACAATGCATGGTGCGACGACGTCATGGTCAATGGATGCCCGCCACCTACTACCAATTCATGGCAAGATGATCGGAGCGTGGTCCACGATGGAAGGAAGAATACTTATTCCCTCAGTATCAAGGGAAAAAAGATCGTGTTGGCACCCACCGAGAAGAAGAGCATCCAGCTCCGGTAACCAATACTAACCTACTTTCTATGTCCAGATTTTTAAGCGGGAGCAATCAGGGCGATGTAGTCTATGCATTGCTACCTTGCATGGATAGTACCACGCATATGGATCCGTGATCTCCGCCAATAGAAGTACAGCAATTGCTCCTGGAGTTCGCGTACTTGATGCTAGAGGAACTTCCCCAGGACTCCCACCTATGAGGGACATCCAACACCAAATAGATCTTGTCCCAGGATCGAGCTTGCCGAACCGACCTGCATACAGCCTCAGTCCCAAGGAGGCCGAGGAATTGCAGCCGCAAGTGGAGGAGTTATTAAGGAACGGCTACATCGGAGAAAGCATGAGTCCCTGCGCAGTTCCAGCCCTGTTGGTGCCAAAGAAGGATGGCTCCTGGCGCATGTGTAACATCCCAAAATTTCCTAAGTAAAATTCAATGAATTTTCAACATTTTAAATGAGGTTAATTAACTTAAATCAGATTAATTAATATTAATCTCAAGTTAAAGAAAATTAGAATAAAATGGACCGAAATCCATTCTCTCAACTATAGGAACGAGAGAGGCCTTATTGGGCCGGGCCAGAGTGGTATAGAATAGTTGGAGATGGATAGTCGGCCGAGTTAGATTAATTAAACCAGAAATTAATTAAATATTACTTAATCCAGATTAATTAAGTAGGAATATCGGACAAAAGTTAGAGTCCCGATAAAGTAGATCTGGCCGAGTCAAAAGCCGAGATTCGCGGATCTGGGTCGGGAGAAAAGGACGACCCGTGATGCTACAGTCAGCTCGTGTCGCGAGGGACGTCAGACCCGAGATTCCCGGATCTGGTCTGAGATAGAGACAGGCCAGAGAATATCATTAGTCGCCCTCTTGACGGCACAGTAAGAAGATAGGGACGACGAAAAGTGTTTCGGCTTGTAGTGGAGATATTTAGAAGATATTATAGATTATTTAAATACTTTTAATAAGATAAGTTAATATAATGGTTTAATTAAAAAAATACTCTTTATATAAACACAGATGAGTGAAAGAGAGAGAGAAAAGAGAATTCATCTCTCTCTCTCTCTTTCCTCTTTCGTTCCTAAGTCTGAGAGGCGTTCGCCTCTCCCTCTTGCTCGCGAGATCCACCTGCCGCCGGTGAGGAAGCCGGCCCCCCACCGCCACCAGCCGCCTCTAGCCCACGGACGCGCACCCCCACACCGGACAGCGGCACCACAACCGCTTCAGCCTCAAATTTCAGCCTCAAATTGCTGCTGCTCACTGGGCCAAGTAGCTGGCCCACGGCCGGGCAGCCCCCAGCCTTGTAGCCCAAAGACCCCACGCGCCTCTTCGTTTTCCCTCAACAGTGAGGCTTACTAAACTATGATGAATGAAAGAGCTAATTTGGGGGAAACCCTAAAATGAATTCTTGATTTAGGTTTGGGATTTGGAGAGGTTACATGAGATTAGTTTTATAAGTACAAAGATCAATTGTATGGTTGTTAAATTGATAAGATAAGTGATGCTAGGAACTCATGTGTTTCATGAGATTTCTTAAGGGTTTAATGTATGAAATGAGTTAGATTTAAATATATATTATGTGAACATGTTTGTATATTTTCGGAGCCCTATACATAGAGGAGGTGCCGCCGTATTTTTATGAAAATTTTAGGTATTAATACCCTATTAGTTTCCATGTTATCATGTCTACTTGCTTCATGCTTAAGATTAATTGAAATGGGCTAGTTGATCATTTTAAGGATTTTGTTAAGAAGGTAATAAGCATGAGTTAAGATAATATGGACATGTTGTACATTTATCGTATTCTTAGCGATTAAACTAAAGCTAAGAAGGTAATCATAGTATTTATAAATTTTAGAAGCATATACTGGATTTTAAGTAAGAGATATGCTTAGAGAGATTAATGAGTTTACCGTATTCTATGGAGTATAAGTTAGAGTACGAGTGAAGAATACGAACTCCGTATTTTTAAATTTCTCATTTCAACTATCAGGTAAGGGCAAGGGAAAGTCTGCCCCAAAGGACCGAGCCAGATCTAAGCTTGAGTCAGACTAAGGTGAGGGGAATCTACCTGTATAGTTCGTATGTTTTACCGTATTTTTTATACGATTCAAATTTCAGTTTTGAAAGCGTGAACTATGAGTTTTTATGAAAGTTTCTAGAGTTTTATAAACCCATTTCATGCTTAGTATTCAGTAACAGAAAAGAGAAACAGTTACAGATACAGTTAGATTACACTCTATTGATGTACATGTATAGACCAGCGGTGGCTCGTGTAGAGTCAGAGAGTACGACACTGAGTTAGGAGAGGGGTGATTTAAATTCTGATTTAAGTCCAAACTATCTGTTTTAAAAACACTTCCATTTTATAAAAATCAAAACCCCATTTCCATCGCTTCGGATGCTTAGTGTACGTATATATTGTCGACCACTTGTATCAGATATACTTGTTGGTTACTGGACATACAGTATTGAAGTAGATGTTTAGTCAGATTATAGTCTTGTGTATTAGATGATGCTACGATCCTCGCCTTCTAGAGATAGAGCTCATCTCAGAGAGAGAGAGGGCACAGGTACAGATTACCCAGGGGGAATGTCGGTTTCACATTTAATTCACAAGACAGAGAAACAGAAACTTAGTTTTGCATTTAAAGAGAATACATTGATCAATGTTTACTTGCTCAGTATTCAGTACAGTTTTCAGTATTTTAATTCAGTATTTTCTATTCGTGTTTTACACGCCAGATTTCCTTTACAGTTTTACTTATTCTACGGGTACAGTTACACCCGACAGTTTGTTCCCGCTCACTGAGCTCCAGTAGCTCAGCCCCTCTTCTTTGACACTGTGTTTGCAGGACGTTAGACAGGAGAACTTATAGCGGGTCATCTGACCACGAGTTAGAGGAGATGTACTGTAGCTGGCTCTGACTCGGTGTCTAGAAATCCCGTTACCTATTTATGAGTGTTGTGAGAATATATGTAGAGACAATATTTTATTTGGTGATGTATTAAACAATATCTATCATTTGAGGATTATGTTATAATATGTTTGCTTAATTACCTTCCGCATGTTGTTAACTTTTCAGTTGATTAGCAGATTACAGCCTTAGGTTTAGGGTTCATTCCCTAGACCTGGCTGGTGTGACACCTGGGTCCTGAAAAGGATAAGGGTGTTACAGCATGTGTATAGACAGCCGAGCAATCAATAAAATCACCATCAAGTACCGCTACCCCATCCCCCGCCTGGATGACATGTTGGATCAGCTATCTGGCTCGAATGTCTTCTCAAAAATCGATCTGAAGAGCGGATACCACCAGATCAGAATATGGCCTAGAGATGAGTGGAAGGCGACGTTCAAGATACAAAGATGGATCATGAAAGTGGATGGTGATGCCTTTGGGTTGTCCAACGCCCCAAAGACATTCATGCAATTCATGCACCGTGTTTTACGTAACCGCTTTTGGGAAAGTTTATGGTGGTCTATTTCAATGACATCCTCATCTATAGTCCGAGTTGGTCCTCACACTTTGAGCACCTTCATACATCTTTGAGTTGCCGAGAACGGAGCTACCGTTTCGCCACCGAAGAAGTGTTCCTTCTTCATCACTTCTGTTACCTTCCTTGGCTTTATTGTTTCTACTGATAGTGTTCATGTCGATCAATCAAAGACTGATGCGATCTTGAAGTGGCCCAGACCGAGGACCTTGCATGATGTTTGAAGCTTCTATGGGCTGGCCTCGCTCTACGTAAGATTCATCCGAACTTTAGCACGCTGATTGCCCCATCACCGAAAGTGTCACAAGGGGCGGATTTCAAGTAGACGAATGAGGCCAAACTAGCTTCCACCGGTCAAATGTAAGATGACCGGCACCGCCGCGCACTTCCTCGACTTCGGCTAAAGTGTTCGAGGTCAATTGTGATGCATCTGGGGTTGGCATTGGAGGTGTTTTGAGCCAGTCAGGACGACCGGTAGCTTTCTTTAGCGAGAAGTTGTCAGGGTCGAAGAAGAACTACTCCACTTATTACCTGGAGTTTTATCCCATAGTTCAATCACTGAAGCATTGGCGCCACTACCTCATACAGAAAGAGTTCATCTTGTTCACCGATCATGAAGCCTTGAAGTACATCATTGGCGTACTTGCAAGAGTTCACCTTTACTCTGAAGCATCAAGCAGGAAGCCTCAACCGTGTAGCAGATGCTTTGAGCCGCCGCAGTTCCCTTCTCACCACAATGAGAACCAAAGTTGCAGGGTTTGAAGCTTTCACGGATATGTATGCGGATGATCCTTCCTTTGGACGGATCCTTCAGGAGGTAACCAATGGACATCGTCACGATTTTATTTTGCATAACGGTTACCTGTTTCGCGGGTCTGCAAATTGTTTCCCGACTGCTCATTGACATGTGCCAGATCATGAGCGAACTCCATAATAAGGGGCACTTTGGTCGTGATAAGACCTACGCCCTCATAGCTGCAGACTTTTATTGGCCAAAGTTGTCGAGCGACGTGGCTCACTTTGTGGAGCGCTGCTTTGTGTGTCAGCGGGCCAAAGGAGTTCTCACCAACGCAGGCCTGTACACTTCCTTGCCATCCCCTAAAGCCCCTTGGCTTGACGTCAGTATGGATTTTGTTTTGGGCCTCCCTCGTACCCAGCAGGCCTCAGACTCTATTATGGTGGTGGTTGACAGATTTTCCAAGATAGCTCATTTTGTAGCTTGTCGGAAGACTATGGATGCTACCCGCATTGCACATCTTTACTTTCGAGAGATTGTTCGCTTGCATGGTGTCCCTCGCTCCATCACATATGATCGTGACACCAAGTTCGTTAGCCTCTTCTGGAGAAGCTTGTGGGGAAAATTGGGGACGCAATTGAATTTTAGCAGTGCATACCACCCCCAGACAGATGGCCAGACTGAAGTGGTGAACCGGAGTTTGGGCAACCTATTGAGGAGTTTGGCTCGAACTAAACCGTAGCAGTGGGATGCAGCATTACCTCGCCGAATTAGCCTACAATAGATCAAAGAATCAGTCCACCTGGCCAGCCCATTCGAGGTTGTCTATGGGCGAACCCATCGTGAGTACTTGATCTCACCCCGCCCCACAAATTGGTCGTGTTCATCCCTCGAGCCGATGAGATGGCCGAGCACCTTCGGTTATTCATGAGCAAGTCAAGACAGCCTATTCAGGAGAGTAACACCAAGTACAAGATGAATGCAGACAAACGGCGGGGTCAGGTGTTGTTCGATGAGGGCGACTTAGTGTGGGCTGTCCTCACTCGAGATCGCTTCCCTATGGGTGAGTATAACAAGCTGAAAGAACGAAAGATCGGACCCTGTGAAGTGTTGCAGAAGATCAATAGCAATGCATACCGGTTCCGCCTTCCCAGTTATTTGAAGACCTCTGGCATCTTCAATGTGAAGCATCTGAGCCCTTGTTTTGTGGAGTCGACTGATCCTATTATCTACTCAAGGGCGAGTTCTTTCCAAACCGGGGAGGCTGATGCAGGAGAGCCCGAGTCAGACGATGCCGAGCTGTCTGATTGCACCATGAGAGCTTTGGCATACCACGACTTGGCGGACTGACGTAAAGGCGAGAGGTGATCTAGCCAAGTCCGGAATTGGGGAGCACTTTGGACACGTTTCGGTATTTTGGCCATAACTTTGGCTACCGATATCGGATTCGCACGCTCAACCCCAATTCTGAAAGCTCATCTCGACGCGCACGTGGGGTCTTTCCAGCTTTTCTCAATGGACCCTTCCTTCATCCTCAAATTCCACTATTTTCCCGTCATTTCTTCATTTCTCGGTGTTTTTTTTCCATTTTTGGCAATACTTTGTATGCCAATTTAGGATAGGATATGAATCTAATTTGAACTCGGATTTTTAGGAGTTATCTGTTTTGTTTAGTTATTTTAGAATTAGATAAGTTTTTCTATTGGACCAAAATTTGCCGATTTGGGCAAATTTGGATAAGAAGATAGAATTTCTAGGTTATCTAGTTTAGTTCTTTTTAGCTATTTAAACCCGGCTTGTGGGTTGAATTCTATTAATTGATTATTGAGTTATATTTTCTTTTTAAAGCTACAGATATTTTTCTTCTCTGTTTGTCCTCCCATTTTCTTGCTCTTTTATCAATCCCCCCTGTTTATCACCGCCCGCAAGCTAATCACTACTCACCGCCTTGCCACACGTTACTTTTTATTACTATAAATATCTGATACCACAATTCTTAAGGTTTAGGTTATGACTTATAGAAGTTATGAAAGCTATAGTTTCTCCCATTGTGCTCTCAAGAATTCTAGTACCATCTCAGGGTGGACATGTCTAGTGGACCTAACCACTTTATGTCATTAGGTTTACACAACAGCAATTTTCTACTCTTAAAGCACAGATGTTAGCTTTCAAGTGTTTGAATGTATAACGGGTTCCCTCTCAAACCTTGTCTTTGGGAATATAAAAATTATTATGATTGAAGACTAATAATTTTCTTTCTGATGTTGTCTACTGCGTGGTGTACGCGTGTTACCCGGTGATGTGCTCTGAGTCACTGCACCCCACCTCTACTTCCTACAGTCAAAGAGGAACACTAAAATAAAGGAAGGAATTTGTCTTTGTCTGGTCACATACAAAAAGAGATGCATCTTTGGTAAATCATATCATGCATATTGTACACATATATATGCAATAGCCTCGTGTCGTAATCAACATGCAACCCTAGTTCGATACTCTGAAAGAATCCAACTGTCATCAGCCGTATAACCGGATCCTGATGATCGGGAGACAGCGGAATAATCCGATCCAAGCACTGAGGCCCGATGACCAGCAGGTATAATCAACCAATCAGACAATCGCCACGCGATCTCATATCCGAGACTGACGACGACCCGGTGGTTTGATCAACCAAATCAGACAATCAAGCCACGCCAGTACATCCTCGTATCTGATTCCGGCACCCAAAAGAGTTCGAAAGGGGTTTTATATAAAAGATGATTTCGCAAACATTTTTGTTTAAAGAAAATGGATTAAAACAAATCCCTTCTGTAACGCCCCGGTTTTCTTTGTGAATATCATATAACTAGTAAATAAATGCCGGTGTTTAATGAGATATTAACGGGTATTATATTTAAATTACCACGAGGATTATTGAAACTGAATTAATGAATGCCCTAGAATTAATGAATGCCCTAGGTTTTAAAAGGGATTTAGAAGAGATTATTATTGTTAGAAAGAGGATGTGACAAAATGGGCATGTGTTGGGCTTTGGATCTCTCTCTCTATTGGGCCGGGCCTAATTAAAGGGTATTGTATCAGTGATAGTGTGCGTGGTAATGTATTAGTATTAGAGGAGAAACTTCTGCATGAAGCTAAATTAAAAGGTGGACTGGTGGTCATTCTATGTTTGGCCGGGCGAAAGCGTGAGGTGGACTTGAAGCGGTGGCCGGAAGATCGAAAGTATGAGGTGGCGCTTTGCATGTCATTGGGAGGAGATGTCGCCACGAGGTCGGTCGAGAGTGAGCAAACGCGTGCGTATGGGCTCCTTCACACCTTTGCCTCGAGTCCGGGCCTCATCCAGTGATGCCGGCCGGCCTCGTGGAGTCAGTAGGGCGTAGCTCGATCATTGGGAGTTCCGGTGAGCACTTGGTCCTGCTTCTCTGCAACCTCGCTCTGGCGAGATTGGAACACCAACATTGCGAGGTCCGGCCAACCCTCAGAAGTTCCTGCTCTCTGGTCCATTACCGGATTCGGCCGGGCTTTTTCAAACGGCATGGACCTCTCTAATGTACAGTCCCGTGAAAGCAAATGAAAGCCCTCTTCACAACTCCCAAATCCGGCCACTGAGGCCTCTCCACCAAACCCGGCTCGGCCCAGCGGTCCCCTGCGACTAGTTGGGTTCGATGCTTCAAAGTTGGTAGAGGGTGATGCCCTTAATTAGCCTAGGATTTGATTGTGCTTGAATGGTTAAGTGTTGGGTCAATGTTGTCATTGCTGTAGTATTATTGGGGTAGTTGTCATTGTTGCTTTTGTGTTGTTATTGTCACGTTGTGGTTCCTAATGATGTTGTAACTATGGTGGTCACCAAGTTATTGCACTTAGTATCGATAAGAACTCAATTCAAAGAGAATGGTTTGTATGGATTTTGTTTGTAACATTTGGGAACTTTAAGGTTTAAAGAGAGGAGAGTTGTTCTCTTGACTTTAATAATGCCCAATAGGTGTTTGCTATAATGTCTCTTTGGGTTTGTTAGTAGAGCTTTGTACTTTCACTGGGGAAAGTAAGGGGTGATTTGTATGAACTTTGGGTTCAAGATTTTAGAGAGGAATAATACCGCTTAACTTCATTGCATGATCATCTTGTGCTTGATGTTATGCCTTTATGAAATTGAGAGGGAGAAGAGTTGTTAAAGGCTTTCCATCTTGCCTATCGATGGTTGGTGAAATGCTAAACAAGATTAAATAAAGAGTGTCAAATGACTCAATGAGCATGGAGCTTGTGTCCATTAACTAAGTGTGTATGTGGTGGTTGCATTTGAAGAGTCCAGGACTTTAAGAGAGGAATTGGTATGATGTTCTAAGTTGGAGTCAGAGAAAGGAAACAGAGAAGGGAAATGATGAATGTCAATTTGCTATTATGGTTTTGTTAATTTGGCAAGAGTCGGGAATGAGTACCGTTGCATTGCTAAGGGGCAGAGTCGGGAATGAGTGTTGTAAAAATGCTAAGGTTTAATTTAACGGGGAAATAAAAAGAAGAATGAGTAGTTTCCTCCATAGTTATGAGTGTTTGAAATGTGTATTTTGGTAGATGAATGACTAATGGTTTTCCTGATTTGATAGTTAGCAAGTTCAAAGTATGGCAAGGGGATTTCGTGAGGAACAGTGGCCAGGATTGTTTATGAAATTAAATTCGTAATAATTAATAAGAATTACATGGTATTTGTTTAGAGTATATTGAGAACCTGGCAAGTGAGGTATGAACTTGGGCTACCCTTTTGTAATTTAGGGCAAGCCTCGAAAGCAAGACCTTCTTAATTACCTCATGTCATGTAAAGTTGGAAAGGAGAAGGTCGAGATAGTTTTGCCATGGCAGCAATTTCAATGAGCGAAGTTGGGCTTTACATTAATATATTTTCATATATTTTCATCTTATTGATCAGATTTTGATCTCATAACATTAAGTGAAGTGTGGCAGCTAATTAGTTGGTTCTTGTGAAATTAATGTATGCTTAAGATGATGAGCTTAAGGGGTAATTAGCTCCTGATTCATGAGAGTAAGTGGTTGATAGCCTTGGTTAGACTATGGATGATATTTCTATAGTAATTGTTTTTACTAAAGGGAAAATTAATTTGGAAATCTCATGATGTGATACCTTGTTATTTATTTAATGAAGTGGTGATTTAATGAATTGCTAGGGTATTGGGCCTAGATTTATATGGATTCCCTGCTTTGTCTTGTTTTGATATGCTTGAGTACTGGGCCTTCGTCTTACTAGACTTGGGCCCATGATTGAGTAGAGATATTGTGGAATAGAAATGGGTGTTCCAATAAAATTAGTATTTATTGGATACGATTGTTTGTACTAGGTAAAATAAAGAACAAGTCGGGGACTCCAGGAAGTTCTAGACGGATTTGGATTACTTAGGACTACAGGTGAGAGGACCTACTGTATATTCTCGTGTTTTGATCGGGTTTTGCCATGTTTTCAGCTTATGTTCCTCGGCTAAGATTTGTTCCCGGTTTTGAGAATGCTTTCGATTATTTACAGCCATTGTAGATTGATGTTTTACGTGATATGACTAGTCAGAGATCATTGAGATAGACATGAGATAGATATAGGACGTGAGCATCGATCTTTGCTTCTGTTAGCTAGATCTATCCTTGCTATGCAGATGCGGCTCCATTGAGCTAAGACCAACGCGGATAATGCGAATAGGGAAAGGTTTTCTTGTTTTCAAAATGAATTTCTAGCATCAAAACCTTGTCTTAAAATGAATTTATCTTAAAACCCTTTTTCCGATTTCTCCTGAGTGCTTTCGGTACGAAAGTGAAGACCTGTGATCGGGGAAACCTCAGCGGCTTCACATACGGCCTGCATCGGGATACCTCGCGGCTATTTATCTGAGATCTTAGCAAGTTGATCCTACAGAGTTGCATTCTTATCGATAGACGCTCACATATCTAGACATCTCATGAGACATAGACAGGCATGTTAGTGATTGATGACTTCTCGGGTTTTCTCGGACATTGCATTAGATGATCTTCCTAACTGCGAAGACAATGCATAGACTGTCCTGATTTACTATATTTTCCGCATGTATATGAGCAGAGATTACTTTCCATATACAAGTTTATATTTTCAGATGCACGGGTCTTAGTTGACCTGACAGTAGGGGTCACATATCACCGGTGCCTCAGAAGCTCGGCCTCCTCTTTTCTTACTCACCATGTGCAGGTAGCAGACTGAAGTTCGGGTACAAGCTAGGCACGGTGAGATGTGAGGTCTTAGTTGGCTCTGGCGTCCCACAGTCATCTTCCTTTCCGTTGTGAACTCTGTAGATTACATGTTTATTTTATATTTGACTTTTGGAGACTAGACCCAGACGTGTAGTCTGTGGAGATCTGTATCAGATTGTCTCTATTGCTGGGAAGAGTTCCAGATTTATTATGATTTATTATTACTGTCTCCAGATTATTACGCAGATTTTTAGATCAGGTTTGACAGCCTTGGGCTCAGGACACCCTCCTGAGCTGGCTGGTGTGACACGTGTCCCTATTTGGGATCAGGGTGTTACACCTTCCTTAACCCGAGATCATTTACCATTCTTTATGGGCTCTATCCTGAGCCCCGCTGGATCAATCATCTATGTCTAGCTAGGGAGCGGTCACGACATGGTGAATATAAATGTTTACCAATTAAGGTTTCACTTTATAATTAATCATGCTAATTCAGTCCATAGCAAATAACAAGTATTAAAATCATTATGCAACTATAGCGATAAAATCCATCAGCAAATCACAAACCGATAAAAATCTCATAAGAATACGAGGAGCCAAAAATTACGGTAATCACATGAAATAAAACTAGCTTTACGGTGAAGTCCCCTCACCTTAAGTCCTTGCAAATTCCTACGAATCGCTCGGTCCTTCGGCAGCTTCCACTGGACCTTTTCCCTTTCCTAGAATCAAAATATGAAAAATTAAGAATACGGAATTCGTATTCTTCTCTTAGACTCTTATTCGATTCAAAAGAGCATATTAATAACCTTAAACTCATAAGAACATGTTTCCTTACTTATCGAGCATTACATGCTTTCATATCCTCTAGAATGTTCCTAAGCATGCTTAATTAGTAAAATAGATCAATCTAAAGCATGGCACGTAGGCATGTTAATCATGGAAGCTAATTATACTTAAACATGTTAACATGATCATTAATAGTGCATTTATACCTTAGAATTTTCATGAAAATTCCGCAGCACCTCCCCTATTTATAGGGCCCCCGAAATTATACAAACATTCACATTAGCTACAATTTAAACTAGTTATGCTTTCCATAACATCATACAAGCCACTAACCTCTTTAATCCTCCCTTAATCCCTATCTACTCACAGCCCCATCATGAACATAATATCAAGAAAACCATTCACCAACATAGTCTCATTCAATCATACATCTAATCTAGGGTTCTTCTCCCAATTTTCAACTCACAAGAGCAAGAAGAACTCGTCGGAGAAGGGTCGGACAGCAAGAAGGGGGAAAAAGGGGGCTGGCCGGACAAGAGGGTTGCCGGATCGATGCTCAGGCGGCTGGGCATCGGACGGAGGGGGCGCTGGCCGGGTCAGTCGCACTGAAAGCCGGGGCCGCGTCGGGTCTTGGTGGCGCAGGCGTCACACGCAGGATGGCACGGCGAGCTTGAGCGGCGCCACATGCCCGCTACAAGGGGAGAGAAAGGGGGCTAACAACCGTGGGCACAAATTAGGTAGTCGCCGTGGTCGCACAAGGGAGAGGAGATGAAATTGGAGTTAAGGGCACGATGCTCAAGTGAGAGAGAATGAAGCTCTCTCTCTTTCTCTTTCTCTTATAATAAGCCAAGTATGCTATAGCTTACGTAATTATATTATCATGAAATTATTGTCACATGCCCTAGCTCCAACTTTCCAAACCCTTAAATTATCTTATCCTTAGACTTTGGTCACATGCCTCCTTTTATTTAATTCATCTCTAACTTATCTTCACAATTATTTCCCCCACTAACATTCAAATAACCTATTTAATAATATCTTTCTACTTTAAGTCTCATCACCCATTTAATTAATATTATCTTTTAATAATTCATCGACCCAGATCCGAGAATCCCGGGTCATTGATTCCAGTCATCACGGGCGTGATGTGGACTCATGGGGTCTGTCTCTCATCAGACCAGATCCGCGAACACCGGCTTTTGACTCGCCCGATCTACTTTATCGGGACTCTAACATTTGTCTAATTCCCCTACTTAATTAATCTTGATTAATTAACACTTACGAAATCTCCCCATTAATTAATAGAGGTTATCCTGACCGTCCACCTCCAACTATTCTAAGTGTAAGCGGCCTGGCCCAATAAGGCCTTCCCCGACGCAAGGTGGTAGTGATTAACCCAAGGGTAAATTGTATGGATTGATAAAAGAGCAAGAAAAGGGAGGACAAACAGAAGAAAAGTCTCCAAACTTTAAAAAGGAAAATAAAACTCAATAATCAATGAATAAAATTCAACCCACAAGCAGTTTAAATAGCTAAAAAGAACTAAACTAGATAACCTAATAATTCTAGCTTCTTATCCAAATTGGCCCAAATCGCAAATTTTGGTCAAATAGAAAAACTTATCTAATTCTAAAATAACTAAACAAAACAGATAACTCCTAAAAATCTGAGTTCAAATCGGATTCATATCCTATCCTAAATTGGCATACGAAGTATTGCCAAAAATGGAAAAAAAACACCGAGAAACTAAGAAACGACGGGGAAAATAGTAGAATTTGAACATGAAGGAAGGGTCCATCAAGCGAAGCTGATGGACCTCACGTGCGCGTCGAGAAAAGCTTTCCGAATTGGTGTTGAGCGCGCGAATCCGATATCGGTAGCCAAAGTTATGGCCAAAATACCGAAACGTGTCCAAAGTGTTCCCCAATTTTGGACTTGGCTCAATCATCTTCCGCCTTTACTTCGGTCTGCCAAGTCGTGGTATGCCAAAGATCTCATGGTGCAATCAGACAGCTCAGCATTGTCTGACTCGGGCCCTCCTACATCAGCCTCCCCGGGTTGGAAAGAACTCGCCCTCGAGTTCGTAATAGGATCAGTCGACTCCACAAAACAAGGGCTCAAATGCTTCACATTGAAGATGTCAGAGGTCTTCAAATAACTGGGAAGGCGCAACCGGTATGCATTGTCATTGATCTTCTGCAACACTTCACAGGGTCCGATCTTTCGTTCCTTTAGCTTGTTATACTCACCCACAGGGAAGCGATCTCGAGTGAGGACAACCCACACTAAGTCGCCCACATCGAACAGTACTTGACGCCGCCGTTTGTCTGCATTCATCTTGTACTTGGTATTACTCTCCTGAATAGCTGACTTGACCTGCTCATGAATAACACAAAGGTGCTCAGCCATCTTATCAGCTCGGAGCTAAACACGACCAATTCGTGGGATGGGGGTGAGATCAAGTACTCCTGAAAGGTTCCGCCCATAGACAACCTCGAATGGGCTCAAGCCGGTAGTCCGATTCTTTGATCTATTATAGGTGAATTCGGCTTGAGGTAGTGCCAGATCCCACTGCTTCCGTTTAGTTCGAGCCAAACTCCTCAATAGGTTGCCCAAACTCCGATTCACCACTTCACCAGCCATCCTGCTCCTTGGGGTGGTATGCATCGCTAAAGTTCAATCAAGGCCCCCAATTTTCCCCACAAGCTTCCAAAAGAGGCTAATCTAACTTGGTGCCACGATCAGATGTGATGGAGCGAGGGACACCATGCAAGCGAACAACCTCTCGAAAGTAAAGATGTGCAATGCGGGTAGCATCTATAGTCTTTCGACAAGCTACAAAATGAGCCATCTTAGAAAATCTGTCAACCACCACCATGATAGAGTCTGAGGCCCGCTGAGTACGAGGGAGGCCCAAAACAAAATCCATACTGATGTCAAGCCAAGGGGCTTCAGGGTTGGCAAGGGAGTGTACAGGCCTGCGTTGGTGAGAACTCCTTTGGCCCGCTGACACACAAAGCAACGCTCCACAAAGTGAGCCACGTCGCTAGACAACTTCGGCCAACAAAAGTCTACAGCTATGAGGGCGTAAGTCTTATCACGACCAAAGTGCCCCTCATTATGGAGTTCGCTCATGATCTCATGTAAATGAATAAATGGGATGCATACAAGCAGCCACGAAACAATGTAAATCAAGTATGCAAAATAAAATTGTGACGATGTCCATCTATTACCTCCTCAAGGATCCGCTCAAGGAAGGATCATCCGCGATACATATCCGTGAAAGCTTCCAAACCCCGCAATCCTTTGGCGCCATTATGGTTAGAAGAGAATCGGACGGCTCAAAGCATCTGCTACACGGTTGAGGCTTCCTGCTTGATGCTTCAGAGTAAAGGTGAACTCTTGCAAGAATGTCACCCACTTAGCGCAAGCCGCCGCTCGCGCTTTGTGTTGGCTATTGATGAAATTCGTGGCTTCATGATCGTGAAGAGGATGAACTCCTTCAGATGAGGTAGTGGCGCCAATGCTTCAAAGAATCAATCCATGGCATAAAACTCCAAGTCATAAGTGGAGTAGTTCTTCTTCGACTCACAACTTCTCGCTAAAGAAAGATACCGTCGCCCCGATTGGCTCAAAACACCTCCAACGCCAACTCCGTGATGCATCACAATTGACCTCAACACTTTGTCAAGTCCGAAGTGCGAGAACCGCGTGCTTAAGTCATCTTTTGTTTGACTGTAGAAGCTTAGTTTCGCCTCATCCGCCCACTTGAAATCACGCCCCTTGAGACACTCTCGGTGATGGGGGCAATCAACATGCTAAAGTTCGTAATGAATCTTCAGAACGAGGCCGCTCTATGGAAGCTTCAACATCATGCAAGGTCCTCGGCCTCACCACCTAAGATTGTGCATCGATCTTTGATTGATCTACATGAACAATCCGCCAATAGAAACAACAAAACCAAGGAAGGTCACGTATGGTAAAGAAGGAACACTTCTTTCTACGAACAAAGCGCCTATTCTCAAGAACTCAAAGACAAAGCCATGCCAAGGTGGTCAAAGTGTGAGGACCAACTCGGACTATAGATGAGGATGTCATCGAAATAGACCACCACAAACTTGCCCATAAACGGTCACAAAACCTGGTGCATGAATCGCATGAATGTACTGGGGCGTTGGACAACCCAAAAGGCATCACCATCCATGTAAAATCCGAGAAATTTTAAGAAATAAAAGTGTTAAAAAAAATTTTCTTAAAATTATTTTTAGTTAATATTTTTCCCTAGAGTTTAAATGGGGATTTAATAGAGGGGAAATTAAGTTAAAGAGGTTTAAAAACCCTAATTAGGGTTAATGTGAGATCAGAGGGGTTGAATTATAATTTAGAAATTATTGAGGACTAAAAGGTAATTCTTCCCTCTCACACAGATGGACTTAAATGTAACCGAGAAAGTAATGGAGGACCTCTGGTTAATTTCGTTGAGAAAACTCTATTAGTTAAGGAACCAACGGTTAAGATTTGATTATCTCGGATCGTATGGATCTCGAGGCATTATAAAGGCTCACATAGAGCCACGTGGCGCTCTCAGGTTAGATCCATCTGATCGTATACTAGATACGAAGCAAAGGAGAAAAGGTGTAAAACCCAAGAATTTTAGGGATTAAAAATTTCTTTTTGGGTTTTATTTAATTGGAAAATGAGGAAAACCCCCGAGGTTAGATCAAAATGAAGTTTTGATGGAGAAATAAATTTTCTAAATTTTCTTTATTAAGAAAATTCCCCAAACTTTGAATACATGGATTTGTATTAGTTAAGTTGGGACTATCAAGGGTATTTTGGTAATAATAAGGGATGGATGAATTCTTTGGATGAATTCATGTTGATTGATTTAATTAATTAAAGGAAAGAGGGTAAAATAAAGGATTAAAAGGTTTAAAACCCTAATTTGGGTTTGTGGGAGTCAGAAGGACCTTTTAGTAATTATTAGAAGTATCGAGGACTTGAGAGAAATTGTTTTCTCTCACCGGAGAGGGACCTGGTTGTAACCCAAGAAAAGTCAGGGACTTAATAGGAAATATTTTTCTCTCAGAGGGTGGACCAAAATGTAACCTGAAAAGGTATGGGGACTTATGGGAATAACCCCACGGTGAGGGCGGATGAGAACCGCCCCATCTATGGATCGCCTTAAGTTCGAGGCACTACGAGAAGATCGGGTCGTTGATCTTCTTAAAATCCCAAATGCTGATTTGAAGGTTGATGTAACCGCAGGCAAGAAGGGGTTGGTTGACAACCGCTGGATGTAAGGGATGTGATCCTCACCGCATCGCATCTTGAGAGAGAGCTGATCACGAGGCGGGCCGAGAAACGCCTCGTCGCTCTTCTGCCAACCCATCACCGCGTGAGCACCCGTCGCCCGGCCGTTACTCACGGGAAGGAAGGCCACCTACCGGGCGGACGCTTCAAACGGCCGTCCGCTTCTCCTCCGCCCGCAAATAAGGCTATAAAGGGAATCCTCCTCGACTAGGCACACACGGCCGAAAGTGTTCCGCGTGAGTCGACGGGCTGGAGAGAAGAAGAAGAAGACCACCGTTGAGCTCGTGCTGCTCACTGTGCTCGCACCTCATGTAGCTACTATCAGGCGGGGTAAGAGAGTGGAACGAGAAGAAGGAAACCAGGGACTGGAAGGAGGCGGAGCTACAGCTTGAGTTCGCCGGAGAAGACGATGTAGTTATCTTCGACTGAGCGTCGTTTGACGGAGCTTGATACGTCAACACCTTCTCCTGTGAGTTTCTGCTCTTTTTCTTTCTTCCATGCTTAGAAAATACATGCATTTCGTCCGCCTCGGAGCTCACCGGAGTGGAGCTGTGTTTTGGCCGGACTGTGGTGCTCCAGTGGAGGTGGTGGAGCTCACCACTCTTCTGGGTGGGAGCCGATGCGCTTGTCCTCACGGAGGTCCTACCGACCCGTAAGGGCCGAAGATCTGATATTGCCTTCTCACGGCTCGTATCTTCGAGAAGAAGACAATGAGAGAAAGAGAGGGAGAGAGGTGGAAGATGAATTGAAATAAAATAAAATAATAATTATTTGATTAATTCGTTTTTAACTATACTAGTGTGACAAAATAAAAGTTTAATTAGTATGACTACGTTTATAAAGTGTGACAATATTTGTTGATTAATCAGTAAATAATCCTATGGAACTTTATGGTTTGTGACAATTATATGATTAATTGTTAGTATAGTTTTAAATATTTTTGAAACATTGGTAGTGTGACAAAAAAATCTAGTTGATTACCTAGTATGATCAAGCTAGTTATGAAATGGAAATTTTAGTCATGATAATGATGAATAATTGATTCACTTGAAACCTTATAAAAATGTCAAAATGAAATTGATTTAATTAACTAATGTAGTGTGAATGCTTAATTGGTTAAGTAAGCTAACCTAGTTAATTAGATCTGTGTGGACACTGAAGTTAGTGAATGGACTTGGGTTAGACTAATCACTTTGGGCTTGGGTGTAACCTAACTATCAAGTTGGTTTAATCATCGTGATTAAAGGAAAAGTGTTGAGTTAGTTTACTTAGTCTAATTATGTTGGTTTAAGGTGACTTGGGTCAATTTGAGTTAGCTCAGTCATTTGGTGAAATATTAGTCATCTTGATCAATTTAATATGTGGACTTAGATTTGTAAACTAATCAAAGATTTTAACTAAGAGGGTTAATTAAGCTTGAAGGGCTAATTAATCAAATGGATTAATTAAGTTAACTTGTATAGTTAGAATGTTGAATGAAAGTTAAAAAGTTATTTAACTAAACTTAATCTTATAGTATGAGACAAGATTAAGTTAATTGTTTAGCAAGAATAAAATTGTTTAGTAAAGTTACTAAATAATTTTAATGAGAACTGTTTAAGGACCAGTACTTGAGAAGCATTGATCCAATGGTTTTGAGGCCCAATGGGCTGGGCTCAAATAATCCTTTGAGTCAAATTTTATTATTAAATTAATAAGGATGAGAATTAAGGGTACCGAGAGGGAACTAAAACCTAAACAGGGTAGAACCTTACGCTCTAAGGGTCCATGTTACTCGAAGGACGGAAATGCCCTTCCCTAGTTAAAAAGGGCTAAGGTCAAGCTAGGATGTGTAATGGGCTCGAAATGGGCCCAATTCAACTTGAATGCCTATAGGTGACCAAATAAGGTTTAGACTCGACCAATGAAAGTAGAGTTGACCAGGTTTGACCAAGATGGGTCTAGAGTCAACTAAAGGACGTGGAAATAGGGGATAAGGGCCAGTAACCCGCGAGATGGTCCTTAGGACCCGTTAGTTGGCATAAGCCCAACGGGAATGTTAGGTATACATATACAACTAAAGACATAGGTATTTACTGGAATCTTAATTCTAATAGGACCTCTGTATGCCTGATGCTCTCGGGGAGTTGTAGGCACATAAGAGGAAGCTAGAGGGGCATCTGGTTTCAATGAATAAGGTGGTTAATCCAAGATGTGGCTGAATCGTCTGGGTCCATGGGCGGACCAAGTGTATTTGGGCTCCAGCACAATTACTAAAGGGCTCAGGCTAGGCTTAGTCAAGTTGTAAAATAATAAGGAATTATGAGAAATAAAGGGAAATAGGGTTGTAGGTGGTGGGTGATAAACTCAAGACCACCTAAGTAAAGAAGTTGGGCCCTAAACCTTGGGACAAGGCCAACCACGTGATAGAGTTAATTCTTTTTAAGTTAAAAGAGATGGTCCAGATAAAGACTAAAAAACTTAGTGGGCTTGACTAGTGGGCCTAATTTGTCAAAGTGACCAAGCATGAACAAGTTATATGTAGGGTCACGAATAACAGATTATCAAGTTGAACAATAGACTAGTCAACCAAGTGAAAGGTTAAGGGTCGAATAAAAG
This sequence comes from Dioscorea zingiberensis, assembly GCA_026586065.1. Taxonomy (NCBI): domain Eukaryota; kingdom Viridiplantae; phylum Streptophyta; class Magnoliopsida; order Dioscoreales; family Dioscoreaceae; genus Dioscorea; species Dioscorea zingiberensis. The sequence continues at coordinate 2,430,972 of CM048826.1, forward strand.
ACAAGACAAGGTTAAGCTAAACTGTTGGGTCTAGTTGGTGGGCTCAAATGAGTTGAGTTGAGTTGATTAAGAATGGTCAAATAGGGTGTATTCCACTAGCTGCAAGGCCAAGTTGACTAGTTAACCAAAGTTGACCGGGTAGGGGTCGAGGGTCAAATTAAGGACTAGAAATGGTCAACAAGGATTCATACAATGGTAAATGGAAGTGAGGTAGGCCCTTTGACTAAAGTTGACAAAATTTGACCAGAGTTGACCAAGAATTGAAAGTCAACTTAAGGGCTTGGAAATGAGAGAAAATGGCCCAGAACCACGTGAAATGGTTTTAAGGACAAGTTTAATTAAGCTTAGGACCACCAAAAAGCTTAGAGAGTTATGCATGTGCATCTAGGATGTAGGGTTGTTAAGCTATTTTGACACCGATAGAGACTTTGTCGCCGATATCGACGCGGGAGGCTTAGAGACATGACAGGAGGAAACTAGGGAGTTTCCAGCCTCTTGTTAGAGGTAAGTACTTTTGCCTACTACCGCTACTCTACTTAAGTGTTCTTGACTTTTGTTATGTCTCTGCTCTTGTAAGTGCTCTTGCCTAGTTCCCTTATTTATTGGCTAGTTGTTTTCTTGATTTAATGTATGCTATTTGTTAGCATGTCTTTTGTTTGGTACCGATATTCCTTGGATGCACGCACATTACATATTCTTTTGATGTCTTTCCGTATGTGTGTGATTGGTGTGCTAGAGGTAGTGTTAATCGATCACGAGGATCCGCTTGATCTAAGACGCGGGCCGCGGGAAACACATGAGCCCGTGTTCATCCGGATAGGAGGCGCGTGGTTTCACTATCTCTTCGCTGATGCTCACCGAGCATACCAACCTATGACCAAGGCGACATCGTGGAGGTTCGTGGTGCTTGTGTGCAGCGTGGCGTGTATGCGCCGAGGAGTATAATGCATCATTGAGCATAGCCTCCTATTGTCCGGCACTTGACCATAGAGACACACGGTGCTTGTGTTGATCGGGTGGGTGTGTGTAGGTTGAGTTTGTTCTATCGCCCTGACTCAGGAGCTAGGGAGTTCCGATAGGGGAATGTTCAGTGACGTGACCTCGGGCGCTTCGTCACCTTTGCCGCAGAGGCAATTCTCCGTGGTCTTACCCGGCCGCTGGGCATGGTACAATCGACCGTGTTAACACGTAGGAGAGGTAGTTCTACCGAATTGCATCGGAGGGTCGAACGCACCAAAAGGTCGTGCTTACAAAGAAATAGCCGGACATACCGGGCCGGAGTGATCCTTGAGTTTTCTTGAAACTCGGCCATAGGGGCTCGAGGGCTTCGCTACTGTGGGTCGTACCTTTGGATTGTTTCTGGTAGACTCCTAGAGTTGTGTTTCTTGGTGTTGTGACCTTATTATTTGGCATATTGCTCATTTATGTCTTGTGACCCCGCGGGGGTACTTACTGGGCTTTCCTTTCGAAAGCTCATGCGCTTGCTTCCCTTCTTTCTTTTTCAGGTCCCGAGGAGTAGGTGACTCGGACTCGGGAGTTGAGCGAGGGGTTGGGCTGATTTTGTAGAGGTTCGAGAACCTCAGGTCACACTTGTCTTGAGGTGGTGTTATTGTAGGACCCTTATAGGGCCTTGACCATGTGTAGGGTATGTAAACCCTTATTGATTTAGATTTTCGTTACGACTCTGATATTATCTGATTATTAAATTTTGAGGTATTTGTTATCTGCTATGATTTCCTTAGGCCTTGTATCCGAGTGGGGTTCGCCTCTACTTGGGTACGGCCGGTCTGTGCGCGCGCTCGAGGTCCCAGGATCCGGGTCGGGGCGTGACAAAAGGTTAAGTAGGGAAGAACCTACCGTGCGGGCTATCTGTAACCGTACATCGTGATTGTTGCTAGATACGAGGCAATAGGTAAAACGTTGGCCGTTAAAAACACATAAAATCCTGGTCGTTAGTCAGAAGATGTGTTGGATCCGAGGCGATGGGATTTAATCTCGCCCATTGAGATGGATCAAGAGATCCACACCTCACATCCTCGAGACCGAATCCCGAGGCAGCCTCTCCTTCTCTCACCGCCTCGAACAGCCTACGCCGCCAAGAGAACGCCGGGCCACAAGGCTATGCCCGAAAATCTCGCTCGTCGGACGGCGAAGTAATTCGGGACGTTACAGGTCGATTCGCCTACCTCCCCTCTATAAAACCCACCCCTTAGATTGCCCTGAAACAGCGAGAAGTAAAAACTCACAGTGGTCGCCGGCGAGGCTAGGTCGGAGAAGGGAAAAACGGCCACAGAAGGTCTCTGTCGCCACTGTTAATACCGGAAGGGCCGGAATCGAGGTAGGAATCTTTTCCCGGTTTCAATTTTCGTTTTGATGCATCAAAGAGAGAATTAGGGCTCGCCGAAGGGGATGGTCGGAACCGGGAGTGGGGAGACGCCGGGAGAAGGCATTGGAGGTCAGCCAGACGGAATTGATGGCGGGGCCAAGGTGGAGCTCTGGCACGCTATCGACGCGAGGGCCCTCGTGCAAGGAGATGCCATCTCCCATGAAAGCATCTCCTGTAGGGCTCTACCACGTAAGAGGTAGAAGACAAGAAAATAAATAAATAAATAAATAAATAATTTATTTATTTGATTAATAGATTACCGTTAATCGCTTAATAAAACTATACGAAGTGTGACAAAATTTGTTGATTAATCAATAAATAATCATAACTTTATAGTGTGACAATTAATTGATTACTTGCTTATATAGTTAAAATAACTATAATGGAATTTAGGTATGTGACACATAGTTGAATTATTATTCTGGAAGCATAGTAATGGGACAAAAATCAGTTTATTAATCATTGAGAATAAACTATAGTGTGACATAGTTTAATTAATTAACAAGGTTAATTAATTGGTTATATGAGAACCATAGAAGGGTGACAAAAAAAAACCATGGATTTGATTAAAATTATTTAATCATTTTAATAGGTTCAATTGACCTATGTGGTGCAACATAGTCATTAAACTACTTAGATTGATTAAAGTGATTATTATGGAACTATATAGGTGTGACAAATATAGTTGGTTAATATTGGAATAATTAGAGAGATTAATAAGGTTATTAAATATTTTTTTTTAAAACCTTATGGTGTGTCTAAGCTAGATAATTTGGTTGAAAGATTGAAGATTTGGGTTCAACCAAACTAAATCATAACATGATTGGGTTAGTTTTGTTAGTCGACTTAAAGGTGAACTCAACCAAATTGACAACCAAGACTTAGCTCAAATGTTGATTACATTCAATTAATCGAATAAATGAATGAGGCTAGGAAAATCAAGTTGGGTTGGGGCAAGTAAGTCAAGTAGATTGGGTTCAAAACCCACACTTGAACCAAAATGGAAGAGGTTAACCAAGCTTAAGAGATTTATTGGACTAATCAATCAAAATACCTATAAAACCATGGACCAATAATATAGGAATTAGGTCCATAGTTTTGGAGGCCCAATGGGCTGGGCTTAATTGGTTTAATCTAAAACCAGCCTTTGTTATTAGATAATAACAAAGTAATAGACCTAAAGATAAAGGTGGAGGGAGCTAAGCCCTAAGTCGCTCTAGTAACATAGAAGGACCTTAAACCCTAGGGTCCTAAATTACCCAAATAACTAAAATGCCCTTTCTTAGCTAAAAAGGGGCTAGGGTCAAGTTAAAATGTGTAATGGGTTAGAGAATGGGCCCAATTTAACTAAAACATTTAGAGACGACCAATTAGGGTTTAGACTCGACAAATGAATGTAAAGTTGACACTGGGTTTGACCAAGTTGGGTCTAGAGACAACTAAAGAACATGGAAACAGGGGATAAGGGCCAGTAACCCGAGAAGATGGTCCTTAGGACCCGTTAGTGGGCCTAAGCCCAACAAGAACGAGAGTCATGCATGTGCAATTAGAGACATAGGGTTTCATTAGAACTTTAACTCTAATAGAAACTCTATTATCAGATTTTCTCTAAGATACTTAGAGGCATTCCAGGAGGAGTCTAGGAGAGGCTTCTAGCTCGAGAAGGAGGTAAGTACACTTGCCTAGCTCCCGCCCAATTTTGGGTTTTATTGCCATTGATGTTGCCTTATTGGATATTGATCTCTTGATTCCGTGCTTGTGCACATTACCTTCATGCTTTGGATGTTTATTGATTCCATGCTTGTTGGACTCTTTGGGGGTATTGCTCCATCGATATCATAATTTGATATGATTGCACACACTCGTATTTTGATCTCTTGGATATCTACTTCGATGTTAGTGTACGCTTGTTGAGGAAGTTAGCATCCTGTAGGGTATGCTTGTGAGTGTTGAGTGTGCCTACCTGTTGACCGGCACGTGGCCGTGAAATCACGTGAGCTTGTGCGCTGGCCGGGTAGGTATACATCAACTATGTTGTTTTAAGGATTCTCCCATCCTCGTAATCTTTGTTTCCCGCCAGTAGGGGTAATACTGGTACTCTTTGTTTCCCGCCAGTGGGGGTAATACTGGTAATCTTTGTTTCCCGCCAGTGGGGTAAAACGCTGGTAATCTTTGTTTTCCGCCGCTGGGATGATATCACGACAAGGTACGTCCATGTTTTGGATAGTAGCACTACTAGACCATGGACCGAGGGTCGTTATCGGCTTAGGTTGATAGCTGACTAGGGAGATGACTTGTGAACTCTTAGGAGTACTTTGTTGAGATCTTGTGGTTAGGAGCCCTACCGTTGTCATGGTAGACTCCTAGGGTTTTGAATTTGTGCGGAGCGTGGCCCTGTTTGTGTGTGGATTGATGATCTTTGATTTGCTCGTTTTTGACTATTCTTATATCATCTGTGCTGGTTCGATTTTCATTGAGATTCCAGCAGGGTACTTACTGGGCTTTCCTTTCGAAAGCTCATGCACTTGCTTCTTTTCTTTTTGTTTCAGGTCCCGAGGGGTAGGTGACTTAGTTTCGGGAGCTGTGCACGGGACTGAGTTGACTAGTTGAGGTTCGAGGACCTCATTCTTCTTTTGAGAGAAAGATGTTTTTATTGTAGGACCCTAATAGGGCCTTGATTATTGTAGGGCTTTTGAGCCCCTTTGATTTGTTTCCGTTGTAGAACTCTGAGATTTTCGATTTTGAATGTTATCTGCTGTTACTTACCTAGGCCTTGTATTCGAGTTGAGCTCGTCTCTTCTTGGGTACGGCCGATCTGTTCACGTGCTCGAGGTCCCGGGATCCGGGTCGGGGCGTGACAATCCACTTGTACAATCCATGTTGTGTCTTGAACGCAATCTTCCACTCATCTCCAGGCCGTATTCTGACCTGGTGGTATCCGCTCTTCAGATCGATTTTTGAGAAGACCTTCGAGCCAGATAGTTGATCCAACATGTCATCCAGGCGGGGGATGGGGTAGCGGTACTTGATGGTGATTTTATTGATTGCTCGGCTGTCTATACACATGCGCCACGAGCCATCCTTCTTTGGCACCAACAGGGCTGGAACTGCACAGGAACTCATGCTCTCTCGGATGTAGCCGTTCCTTAATAACTCCTCCACTTGCCGCTGCAATTCCTCGGCCTCCTTAGGAATGAGGCGGTATGCTTGTTGGTTCGGCAAGCTCGATCCTGGGACAAGATCTATCTGGTGTTGGATGTCCCTCATAGGTGGGAGTCCCGGGGGAAGTTCCTCTAGCATCAAGTCCGCGAACTCCAGGAGTAACTATTGTACTTCTATTGGCAGATCTGGATCCATGTCTGTGGTACTATACATGCAAGGTAGCAATGCATAGACTACATCACCCTGTTTGATCCCGCTTAAAAATCTGGACATAGAAAGTTGGTTAGTATTGGTTACCGGAGCAGGATGCTTTTCTTCTCGGTGGGGTGCCAACACGATCTTTTTTCCCTTGATGCTGAGGGAATAAGTATTCTTCCTTCCATCGTGGATCACGCTCCGATCATACTGCCATGGTCGCCCAGTAGTAGGTGACAGGCATCCATTGACACGACATCGCACCATGCATTGTCAAACTGCCCAATAAAGAAAGACACGAGACATCGCCGATCTATTTTTACCTCTGTGATTTTGCTCAGCCATGATAGATTGTAGGGCTTCGGATGTCGCTCTGTCTTCAGCTGCAACTTCTGGACAACATCTTCAAATACCACGTTCTCACAACTACCGCTGTCGATAATCACCTTGCAAACCTTGTCGGCCACTGTACAGGTTGTGTGGAAGAAGTTGTTTCTCAGTCAGTCATCCCGTGATTCATCCTTGGGTGCCAGCAGACTCTTGTGATCTCATGGCCATCCCCAATCAGCACATCACCAGCCTCATCATCATCGCCATAATCATCATAAACCGTTCCTCAAATTCTCCTCAAATTTCGATCTCTTCAATCATCCGGTTCTTGCCCTTCTAACTAAGCGTGTTTTCGACACTCGGGTGATTTATGCCCCTCGCCACCACATCTATAACAATGAACTCCGTGAGTTAGAACTACCCGACGGCTTGCCGGATCGGGCGGGTGTTCGAGGGCGAGCCGCCGCTACTCGACGCTTCCCCGACAGGTCTTCTATTTTGTCGCTTTGCAAATGTTGAGGGCGCTGCTGGTATGCCTCCAAAATGTACCCATAATGAGTGTAGATCGAGAACATCTTGCAAAGTTGGCGCAAACCTCCTGCATATCGAGCCACCAAATAAGCTTCTGGTCTCGCATTAAAGTCGCTCCACGCTGCATCAATTGGTAGAAGTCCTCTCAGATACTCATCTACCGATTCATACTGCCTCAACGTGATGAAGTCGCTGAAACAAGGTTTTGTCAAAGCGTAGCCGGCGGGGAGGAAGTGTCCCTTCATCATCTTCTTCATCTTGTCCCACCCACGATCTTTGGTTTGCCTTGCCGATCCCATGAACGCCACAAATTGCTCCCACCACAAGGATGCTCTACCTTCAACTTGATGGCAACTAGCTTCACCTTCGCATCGCATCAGTGGACCTCCTTGTACTCAAATATCCTCTCGACCTCGCTCACCAAATAATTTAAGACTTCGTAATGTAGGGTTCCAAAGAAATTCGAAAGCAACTCCACCCGAAAAGCCGAGATCTCCATGACGCCTTCCTCTCGCAGAATCGTGTTTCCTCTCGGACCGCCCACGCCGAATAGGGGTCAATTTAAGGTAGACTCGAGTCGCGGGTCCGAACCTCATGATCCCCAAATCTCGCTACCGCCAATCGCTGGGTCAACTCCGCCACTTGTCTCTACAGATCCTCGCTCATCGCCTTCCAAGGCGATTGGGTCTCGAGACTGACCTTCCTCTCTCGCACATGTCCACCACGCACTACCACCACGGCCACGCATTTAATTTCCAAACCTAATCATGGTGAGGCCACAGGAAGAAGATGAGCTCTGATACCAACTGAAGCCGGGCAAGGTAGTGATTAACCTGCGGGCGGTGGTAAACAGGGGGAATTGATAAAAGAGCAAGAAAAAGAGAGGACAAACAGAGAAGAAAAGTCTCTGAAACTTTAAAAGGAAAATATAACTCAATAATCAATGAATAAAATTCAACCCACAAGCCGGGTTTAAATAGCTAAAAAGAACTAAACTAGATAACCTAGAAATTCTATCTTCCTATTCAAATTTGCCCAGATCGGCAAATTTTGGTCCAATAGAAAAACTTATCTAATTCTCAAATAACTAAACAAAACAGATAACTCCTAAAAATCTGATTTCAAATCGGATTCATATCCTATCCTAAATTGGCATTCGAAGTATTGCCAAAAATGGAAAAAAAAACACAAAGAAACGAAGAAACAACGGGGAAAACAGTGGAATTTGAGGATGAAGGAAGGGTCCTAGACCCCACGCGGCGCCGAGACGAAGCTCAATTGGGGATTAGCGCTAACTGAGCATCGCTGCCAAAGTTATGGCCAAAATACCGAAACTTGTTCAAATTGTTCCCCAATTTTGGACTTGGCTCGATCACCTTCCGCCTTTACGTCGGTCCGCCAAGTCGTGGTATGCCAAAGCTCTCATGGTGCAATCAAACAAATTTTGGCATCGCCCCGACTCCTGCCCTCCCCGCATCACTTCCTTAGGCCCATTAGCTGTGAGGTTGGATTTATATTTACTATTCCCCCATTTTTTCTTTAATCGGGCTTTAAAATAATTAATTTATTTTTATGTTAATTAATCTCATTAATTATCAAAAGTTTCTTATTTATTTACTTTGAAAAATTCATGCTATAAATGTAGATAGCAAAGCGGTTAAATCTCAGCAAGAGGTTAAAAAGGAAACTACGAAGTTGCGAGTAAAAAGGTTATTATAATCCTAAACAGGGAAAATTGGGACCTGTAAGAGATACAACTGTTGGATGTAGGCAATCCATGAGACTTGTATTGCAGAAAGTTTGCAAGCTCCAAAGGATACCTTCACAATACCTTACTAAAGCCCACATCTTTAGCACCCAATCTTAACTAGTACTAGGAGGCTTGATTCCTTAGCAGTGGCAATGGCTAATCATTCAATGAATATTATGTTAGCTTATGACCCTAATGATCTTCTATTTGTGGAAGGTACATATGTTTTCAATAAGAAAAGAACAAAGAATTTGAACACGATAAGTGGTTTACTTGTTGATTCGGAGGGGAAAAGAGGCAAACCTAATCTTTCTCTTCGACTGAAAATTAAACAAATTCTATAAAAGCGGGTGGAAATTCCATCGTTTCATGTACTTTTAGGCCTTTTTTGGATTTCACTAAGATTAATGGTATTCTCATACTTTGAGTTTTATTTCAATAAGGGTATCAAGTTTTACTATATATAGTTGATTGTAGTCAACATGAAATGGATCCTTTTGATCAATAAAATTATCCTTTAAATTTTTGGAGGATTACAACATTTATTCTATATGTTTATGTTTATGATTTGAAATGGTATATAATTAATGTTAACATTTTATGTATTTATTATATAGACACGTTAAATATCTGATACCACCATTTTTAATTTTTAGGTTATGACTTACTGAAGTTATGAAAGCTATAGTTTCTCCCATTGTGCTCTTAATCCTAGTACCAATTCAGGGTGGACAAGTCCATTGGACCTAGCCACTTTATGTCTTTAGGTTTACACAACAGCAATTTGCGAGTCTCAAAGCACACATTTTAGCTTTCAAGTGTTTGAATGTATGCATGGTTCCCTCTCAAACCTTGTCTTTTTTAATATAAAAATTATTATAATTGAAGACTAATATTTTTTCTTCCTATCTTGTCTACATCGTAGTGAACGTGAGCTGCCAGGTGATATGCGCTGAGTCATTCTATCCCCACCTCTTCTTCCTACAGTCAAAGAGGAACACTTAAATAAAGGAAGAAATTTGGCTTTGTCTAGTCACATGAAAAAAGATGCAGCTTTGGTAAAGCAATCTCTTAGAATTGGATCAATAGGACAGAGATAACAAAGTGGTTAATCTCACCAAGAGGTTGAAAAAGGAAACTCAGAAGTTGTCAGTCAAAGGTTATTATAATCCTAAAACGGGAAAGGTTGTTCCTGCAACTCTTCAAATTCTTGTGAGAGATACAACTGTTGGATGTAGGCAACCCATGAGACCTGTATCTGCAGAAAGTTTGCAAGCTCCAAAGGATGCCTTCACAATACCTTACTAAAGCCTACGTCTTGAGCACCCAAACTTAACTAGCACTAGGAGGATTGATTCCTGAGGAGTGGCAGTGGATAATCATTCAAAGAATCTTATGTTAGCTTATGACCCTAACGATCTTCTATTTGTAGAAGGTACATATGTTTTCAATAAGAAAAGAACAAAGAATTTGAATACGGTAAGTGGTTTACTTGTTGTTGATTCGGAGAGAAAAAGAGGCAAACCTGATCTTGCTCTACGACTGACAATTAAAGAAATTCCATAAAAGGGGGTGGAAATTCCATCGTTTCACAGGATTTTAGGCCTTTTTTGGATTTCACTAAAATTAATGGTATTCTCATACTTTAAGTTTTATTTCAATAAGGGTTTCAAGTTTTACTATATATAGTTGATTTTAGTCAACATGAAAAGCTTCCTTTTGATCAATAAAATTTTCCTTTAATTTTTTTGGAGGGTTACAACATTTATTCTATATGTTTATGTTTATGATTTGAAATTGTATATAATTCATGTTTCTGTTTTATGTATTTATTGTATAGAAACGTTATTTTTTTTCTATAACTATCTGATACCACAATTTTTAAGGTTTAGGTTATGACTTATAGAAGTTATGGAATGCTATAGATTCTCCTAATGTGCGCCCCAGAATCCAAGTACCATCTCAGGGTGGACATGTCCAGTGGCCTTAGACACTTTATGTCTTTGGGATTACACAACAGCAATTTTTGACTCTCAAAGCACAGATGTTAGCTTTCAAGTGTTTGAATGCATGCATAGTTCCCTCTCAAACCTTTTCTTTGTGAATATAGAAATTATTATGATTGAAGACTAATATTTTTCCTTCGCATCTTGTCTACAGCGTGGTGAACGTGAGCTGCCAGGTGATTTGCTCTGGGTCATTGCAAGCCAACCTCTTCTTCCTACAGTCAAAGAGGAACACTTAAATAAAAGAAGAAATTTGGCTTTGTCTGATTACATACAAAAATAGATGCAGCTTTGGTAAAGCAATCTTTGAGAATTGGATCAATAGGACAGAGAAAGTAAAGCGGTTAAATCTCAGCAAGAGATTGAAAAGGGAAACTCAGAAGTTGCCAGTTCAAGGTTATTATAATCCTAAACTAGAAAGGTTATTCCTGCAACTGCACAAATTCCTGTGAGAGATACAACTATAGATGTAGGCAACCCATGAGACCAGATTCGCAGTAAAGTTTGCAAGCTCCAAAGGATGCCTTCACAATATCTTAATAAAGCCCACGCCTTGGAGCACCCAAACTTAACTAGTACTAAGAGGATTGATTCCTTGGGAGTGGAAGTAGCTAATCATTCAAGGAATCTTATGTTAGCTTATGACACTAACGCATCTTCTATTTGTAGAAAGTACATATGTTTTCAATAAGAAAAGAACAAAGGATTTGAATAGGATAAGTTGTTTACTTGCCGCTTATTTGGACAGTAAAAAGGCAAACTTGATCTCGCTTCTATGACCTAAAATTGAAGAAATTCCATGAAAGAGGGTAGAAAAATTCATCGCTTCGTGGGCTTTTAGGCCTTTTTTGGATTTCACTAAGATTAATGACATTCTCATACTTTGAGTTTTATTTAAATAATGGTTTCAAGTTTTACAATATATATCTGATTGTAATCAATATGAAACGATCCTTTGATCAATAAAATTTTTCTTTAATTTTTTGAGGATTGCAACATTTTTTTGTAGGATTACAACATTTATTCTATATGTTTATGTTTATAATTTGAAATGGTACATAATTCATGTTAACGTTATATGTATTTATTGTATAGACAAGTTATTTTTTTTACTATAAATATTTGATACCACAATTTTTAAGGTTTAGGTTATGACTTATATATGTTTTAAAAGCTATAGTTTCTCCTATTGTGCTCTATAATCCTAGTACCAATTCGTGGTGGACATGTCCATTGACCTAGCCACTTTATGTCTTTAGGTTTACACAACAACAATTTGCAACTCACAAAGCAACACATTTTATCTTTCAAGTACTTGAATGTTTGCATGGTTCCCTCTCAAACCTTGTCTTTATGAATATAGAAATTATTATGATTAAAGACTAATATTTTTCTTTCCGATCTTGTCTACAGCTGCAGGAGCGGAGTCAGCCCTAAGGATGTGCTCTGAGTCATTGTACCCACACCTCTTCTTCCTACAGTCAAAGAGGAACACTTAAATAAAAGAAGAAATTTGGCTTTGTCTGATCACATACAAAAATAGATGCAGCTTTGGTAAAGCAATCTTTGAGAATTGGATCAATAGGACAGAGATTGCAAAGCAGTTAAATCTAAGTAAGATGTTGAAAAAGGAAACTCAGAAGTTGCTAGTCCAATTTTATTATAATCCTAAACATGGAAAGGTTGTTCCTACAACTGCACAAATTCCCCGTGGAGAGATTCATCCGCTGGATGTAGGCAACCCATGAGACTCAGACCGCAAAAGTTTGCAAGCTCCAAAGGATGCCTTCACAATATCTTACTAAAGCCCACGTCTTGAACACCCAAACTTAACTAGCACTAAGAGGATTGACTCCTTAGGAGTGGAAGTAGCTAATCATTCAAAGAACGTTATGTTAGCTTATGACACTAACGATCTTCTATTTGTGAAATGTACATATGTTTTCAATAAGAAAAGAACAAAGAATTTGAATAGGATAAGTGGTTGTTCGGAGAGAAAAAGGGGCAAACCTGATCTTGCTCCATGACTGAAAATTGAAGAAATTCCATGAAAGGGGGTGGAAATTCCATCGTTTCAGGGGCTTTTAGGCCTTTTTTGGATTTCACTAAGATTAATGGTATTCTCATACTTTGAGTTTTATTTCAATAAGGTTTCAAGTTTTACTATATATAGTTGATTGTGATCAACATGAAAGGCATCCTTTGATCAAGAAAATTTTTCTTTTAATTTTTTGAGGATTACAACATTTTTCTTCTTCTTCATCCGCTAAAGCATTATCATTAAACACCTATTAGTGTGTTTTACGAACAAGTTCTTCTTTTTTAACTCTATTTGCTTCCGTATTGTGTCAGTTGGTACTAGAGCTTCGACACACAATCATATTCAAACTTTCAAGGAAAGCATAGTGACCCAATCCCAAGAGATACACGAGATGGGAGCTTCGATACAAGAGATATGAGACATGATGCCAACTCTAAATCTTGGAAGCGGGAATAATCAAAAACAACCTACTGTCCCTATTCAAGCAGGGATTCAACCAGTCGCAGTCATGATTTCAACACCAGTTTAACATTATGCACAATGCGAAGTTAAAAACCCGCCCCTAAATAAATAAGAATTTTTATTTATTTATTTCCGCATTTATTAAATAGTAATTTAATATGGTAAACGGCGAAATTTGGGAAAATTATAAAGGGTCGATTAATCCAGATTTAATTAAGTACTAATTAAATCAGATTAATTATTGAGGAAAATGCATAAATATTCAATCCCGAGAAAATGGGTATGGTTGGGTACCGAGACAAATTTCCATGATGCCACAAAGAAGTCTCCGTGACTAAAGGAATTAATTAAAGACCGAAACTTCGCTGATTCCGGACGAAGCATGAGGACGAAAGAGTTATTATGGAGAACCCGGTTTGAATGAATTCATTCACCCGTGAATGAATAGGATTTATGTGACATTATAATATAAAAGTTTTAATAAGAATTAAAAACTTAGGGATTGATGAATAATCAATTCTTTATCCCCTCCCCTCCCTCAATTTCACTCGAGGTCGCGGTTCTACCCGGCACCGCCACCCTTGCTCTGGATATGTGCCCGCTTCATCACCGCTTATACGGCTTAGCCGCCACCGCCACCACCACCGGCCGACGCCAGCCACGCCTACACCAAGGCCACAAGGCTACCAAATTCAAAGTCACATGCTGCTGTTCTCCAACGCCAAGCAAATGCCTCCAACACCTGCTGCCCCCAAATAAGTAGCCTCAGCCACAACAAGGCTAGGCCAGCCACCTAGTCCCACAACGCCGGCCACTTTAGCCCAAGGCTGCCTCCACCACAAGAATACCGTCCTCCACGACCCATATTCGACCAAGAACCCTCTCCGGCCTCTTTGATCCCAAGCCTCTCGGCCTACCGAACTCCCCGACACCAAGCAAGATATCCACGCCGACCGCAACGACGGTGAACCCTAAACCCTAATTGGGGGCAATTAATGAACAAATTGTATGAAATTAATGAAATTGAATGTTGAATGTATAAAATCCAAGTGTATTGGATTATATTATGGATATATGATTGTATGATTTTGGGGCCTTCCAAATAGAGGAGGTGCTGCCGAATTTTCGAAGAAATCTTAAAGTAGATTATAGTTGAGTGAATCTCCGAAAGCATGCTTAAGGAATGAATGGTATGTAATCGTAGAATGGATTGTCGATCTATTGCCATGTTTAGAGGATGCATGTATGGAGTCGATAAAATGTCTCAAAAGGGAACCCGATTTCTTGGACTGGTTTATTGGGCTGATTTGATTCATGGGCCTGGTTCTAGGATCCTTTGGTTTTGCTTTGTATTTGCTACTTTGGAATCTTGAGCTTTTACCTTTGTATTGGTTTTGTTGTGAATTCATAAGCTGTTAATGGATTCAAGTTATACATTTTTCATACAACAGCTTGGTGGGATAGTTGTTGAAGTTAGGTGGGTTCTAAAACATAATAGTGTTGTTATGTGTTTGATATATATTAATTAAACACATGCTATATGAAGTATGCCTTACCATTGCTGACATAAGAGAACCTGGTTGTAATTGGATCAGTTTGTTTGATTGATATTTAAGTATGAAAGATGGGTCAGATTCATCAAATTCTAAATTGAAAGTCTATTAAGAGTTAGAGGAAAGTAGCAAAGAATTACTACATGCAATTACCTATTTGTAGAGATGTCTCTATGAACAAATTGGTTTGATGGTGTGCATAATTTTATGATTTCAAGATTAAGGAAATTGTGATGAATGTGTTGTTGTATTAAGAATAAACATGCCTATGTATTGTTTGAGAAATGCAAGTATTGGATTCCAAGTTTAGAAATTTATTGAAGAGAATTGAACTCCAAGTGAAAGGAAAATGCAGGAATTACTGTAGCACTACAGAACATGGACTTTGTTTCATTTTTCAGGGGCTATGTAGAGGTGATAATGAGCCCAATTATGGGGGAAATGAAAGATAATATTGGAAACTAAATGTACTGGAAGTTTGGGGAGAAATGAAGAAGTTTTTGAGCTTCAATTTAATGTTTTAATTTCGGGATTTCCTGCCATCAGTAGTAGTAGAATAAAGAGTGAACTAAAACTTCAATATTTTCAAAAAGACTCGGAATTCGATTCCGATCATCCCGATAGTTCGGGGGTATATTTAAACTAATAAAAATGGTACGGGCACATGTCTAAGAGCCCGGATCTATCGGTTATAAATTTAAAAGCCGACATTTCGGTAAATTCATGATTAGGGTGATTTAATGCATGTAATGCATTCCTTTTGATATGAAATGTTGTGTGATGAACATTTACCAAGTTTAGGATGTGGTGAGGTGGTCGAGGACCTTAGTGGAAGGCTCGGACCTGGGTAGGTCCTGGAAGCGAATAAGGTAGGATATCGCACGGGTATTGTGAGTATTTCTAACTCATAGTATTCTATTGATTTCTGTTGTTGTTGTGCTAGATGGATGTTGGAGTCCATCTTTTGATACCTGCTTTGTCTGTTGACATGTTATGCTTGCTGCATTTGTTTGAGCTTGTATGTTCTGATATGATCTGCTTTGAGGGAGTACCCCTTGACATTCTTCTTGTGTTGTTGTGGGATGGTCAGGAGGTGGTACTCCATAGCATATGGCCAGTGGGAGTGATACTCCATGGCATATGGCCAGTGGAGTACACTCTAGCATCCTACTTGCACCTGGGATGGTCAAGGGGGGGTGGTACTCCATAGCAGTTCATTGACATCCTATTTGTGCATTGCTTAAGTTGTATACTCTGATCAGATTTACTCTGCTTTGAGTGCGACTTTCTATTTCCTCGCTTGCTTGAGCTTTCTCGATATTGCTCGCTTCAAATTGCTGATACTTGGTTTGAGTATTCCTTCCTCCTACCCTCGCTTGTGATTTGCTTCTAGCCGTAGGCTCTCGTGACGGAGGTTTGTGAGTATTCCTTCCTCCTACCCTACTTTGATTTCAGATTCTTATTTCCTCAAGAGGTTCCCAATACATATTCAGATGGTTTTCCTCATATGTATCGGTTTTATATCCTCGAGGAGATTGTTGCTTCCATGTTTTTCGTATGCGTATTTGAGTAGAGTTTACTCCTTAAATACGTATTGGCTTCCGATCTCGCATGAGGTCTCCGATCTTTATATATATATTCAAGATGTTGTCACGCTTTGATATATATGCATACCTATTGTTAGGTATTTGTACTAGAATCTCTTACTTTCGTGCATGATACATCTGACGGATGCCCCTACAGAGGGCGATAATATCCGCCACGGCACTTGGTGCTCCATCTGACGGATGCCCCGGCAGAGGGCGATAATATCCGCCACGAAAGCACATGATGCTCCATCGGACGGATGCCTCTAAGAGGGCATATAATATCCGCCACCGCCTACCGAGAGCCGCATCTTCCCACCATGTGCACATGTTTGCTATAGCATTATCCTGGGCTTTGGACTAAGACGATACCGATGGTGTCGTTGATGTCGTGAGACATCTTAGTATCATATATGCCGTAGATTTAGTACATCTCAAGGATTTATCCACTTTCCAGCTTACTTGTTATTTGCTTGTGATGTTGTTACTATTATGCATTTGCACTTCTTTTATTCTCGTTCTTTGCTAGTGGCCTTCGCCACCTTTTATTGATTTATTTTATGCATCCTACTTGGCCTTTCTTTGGCCCATGCACTCATGGATGTCTTCTCGTGTGACAAATGAGGAGTAGGGCCTGGGACTAGACGAGGACCTTACGAGTAGCTAGGAGCTGGACTCGGAGGGAGCTTCCGCTGGATAGCCTAGCGTGGTCGGGATATTTCGAAATGAGGTTTGCGGGCCTCTATTCCTTTCTCGAAAGTGAGAGTTGTGTTTTTATTCGGGCCCTCAGTATAGGGCCTTTGTATAAACTTATACATTTTCTTCCTACCGATTAATAATTTTAACTATGTTTTAATTATTCCGCTTGTGTTACTTAGCCTTGCGCGGCTTTTAGGGCTTAATTCTATAAGTACGCTGGGCGCCTGCCGCAGGCGCCGAGGCCCGTGGACCCGTTCGGGCGTGACACAAAGAGTATGATTGGTACAGTGTCAAGGCAGAGATTCCTATTTTGTTGTACTGTATTCGTAATTTGTATGGAGTTGTATAAACTCCCTCTTTATTATAATTCCACTGTGTTCTCTCTAGATATTATCTGTACAGAAACTCTGAGGCCTCGCGCATGGATGGGGACCCATCCTTGTTTGGGTGCAGCCGGTTTGTCTACGTGCCCAAACCTGGGTTTGGTGCATGACAACAATTAATCCCCATTTTTGTATTTGTATTTAAATGTTTGGTAGTTTATTTTGTTTTTTTATGTAAGAGTGTAGATGTGTATGGTCGTGTATGTATCTATTGTATCTGTTTATGTTTATGATTTGTAATGATATATAATTTTGTTAACGCTTTATGTATTTATCAGATAGACACATTATTTTTTATTACTATAAATATCTGATACCACCATTTTTAAGGTTTAGGTTATGACTTATAGAAGTTATGAAATCTTAGTTAGATTGATTTTAGTAGGAAATGTATAAACACCTTGAAGTAGGAATTTGATTAGTTGTTATTTTATCTTAATCTTGTTTTTATAAAAACTTTGGTTTTAATAGGAAATGTATAACAACTTGAAATAGTGTCTATTTTGTATGTTATATGTTTATGATTGTTATTTTATCTTAATATAGAAATATCTGATACCACCATTTTTTGTATTTATGTTTATATGTTTGGTAGTTTATTTAGTTTTTTATGTAAGAGTGTAGATATGTATGATAGTGTATGTATCTGTTGTATATTTTATATGTTTATGATTTGTAATGGTATATAATTCATGTTAAATTTTTATGTATTTATTCTATAGATGCATTATCTTATATTACTATAAATATCTAAAACCAACATTTTTAAGGTTTAGGTTATGACTTATAAAAGTTTTGATTATTTTTACTTTATCTTAATCTTGTGTTTATTATTTTACAATTTTATAATCTATATAGTTCAGTGCTACTTTTATTCTATATCACTCTTATTATGTTCATTTCATACAACCCAAAAATATGTATTAATAACAAAGTCATCACCAAAGAAAACTTTCATAAAATGGTATCATTATCTCTAGAAAAGTTTTTCTCATCATGTCTTTTATCGCCGAAGAGAATGAATTTGAAATGCCTCCTTCACCTTCGAAGGTGGATGCAAAGACTCTCAAAGCTCCACTAAGCAAATCTCCATCTTTAATGTCGGTGGTGAAGAAATAGGTTAATAAAGATAGCACTAAGAAGTCGGAGAATCAATCATCTTTTTTTTATATTTTTGTTTATATGATTGATAGTATATTTAGTATAAGGGCTTAGATGTGTATGTTAGAGTATTATCTTTTAACTTAAAAAAATCAAAACCATCAAATTATTAAAGCAATGATTTCAATAGAGAATAAGAGTTTTGATTAATTATTATATTATTATTTCATTATTTTATTGTTTTATAATAGTTATTTATTTTGTCGTCACTTTTAAGCAAAAATATTACAATAAATTTTGATATTAAAAGTTTTAAATAATAAATTATATCAAAAGTAAAGTTTCACTTTAATCTTTTGAAAGGTTTCCATTTGTTGTTTTAGTTCACTAGTTGATATGCTCGATACCATGTTAGATTTAAATTTAAACAACGATTGTGACGCTTGGAAAACACCGCTCTTAATTCTAACAATTTTGACATTCAAAGAACACCAAAATGTGATAGTTCCTAGACATCCTTTTGTACCTAGAGACCAAGGGATGAGTATTCCTTTGCCACAATATTCCACCTAAAATTTCACATCCCAAAAACATGCTTATCTACCTGTGAACACAAAGAACCTGAAACTTTAGGTCCTTGCAGCAGAACCATGTCATGTCTCAAGCTATAGTTTTTCCCACCACTATGCTCCCCAGAATCCTAGTACCATCTCGTGGTGGACATGTCCAAAGGGCCTTAATGGATTTGTTTACACAACAAAGAATTTGCTCAAAGCATGATGTTAGCTTTCAAGTGTGTAAAATCCAAGGATTTTATTGGAATAAATTCCTTTAAATTGGATTATTAATTAAAAAGGTTTTCCTAATTAATTAAATGATTTAATTAAGTAGGAGAAAATGAAATTAAAAGATAAAAACCCTAATTAGGGTTAGGTTGGGTCATTAAGGACCTGAATGTGATTACAAAAGTATTAGGGACTAGAAGTAAATAATCTTTTCTCTCAGATGGAGGACTAAAATATAACCTAAAAAGAAACAGGGACCTCCTCGATAATTTTCTAAGTGAAAACCCATATAGAAATGGTTCAACGCCGTGATTAGATTATCGAAGATGGACGCCGATCATGCGAGGCATTATAACGGGTCCAATCAAGACCACGGTCGAGCTAGGAATGGATCTATCAAATTAGATGCTATCACGCAGGCGGAACAAACGACCGGGGAGCCACGCGGCAAGTTAATGGGCCGCATATCTCGCTGGAAACCGATCCGAGGTAATCGGATCGAGATCCTACCGCTGGAGGATGATTCAATCAGAGCCTCTCATCCGGGATTGCCGGATACGCAGGTATAAGTTTATGATCCTACCGCTGATCGCGGATGGGATCTCGGCCGTAGATCAAAGGGATTCTTGATCCGAGGTTCTCTGATCTAATCTGAGTCGTTGGTACCTATCATGCGATCTCCACCGCTTATCTGAGAGAACCAATCCCAAGGTGTAAAATCCATGAATTTTAGGAATAAAAATTTTGTTATATTCCATAAAAATAAGAATCATAAATTTTATTTAATTCCTTAAGCTTGAAGGATGGAGAATTAAAAAGCTTTAAAAAGGGAATTAAATTAGATTTTAAGACCAATTAGGAATAATTGGGAGTTCAAGGACCTCTAAATAATTTCGTAAAGTATTAAGGACTAAAAGGAAATAGTCCCCTCTCTCAGAGAATGGACTAGAATGTGACCTAAAAGCATTCCAGGGACCCATGAATAATTTTTCCAGAGAAAAATCCTAATTAGGGTTGTTGGGGGATCAGAAGGACCTTTTGGTAATTATTGAAAGTTTCAAGGACTGGACCATAATTGTCCCCTCTCACAGGTTGGACTCAAGTGTAACCTTAAAACAAACGAGGACCTTTGGATAATTTTCCAGAGAAAAACCTTAATACAATGGATGAACGGCTGAGATTAAGAGATCAATGATCGTTGTATATCACAGAGCATTATGGTGGTCATGGTTGAGCCAATGCGGTCGATCATAGGTTAAATCTATCTCATCGCTGCATGGATCCGGAGGCAAAGATGGATGAGATGGTGGAGGTGACCTCTACTGCATGGACGATGAGAATCGGCCCATCCGGATGATGGGTTTCAAGCTCGACGCTGTGGATAAATCAAAGCCGCTGAACATGATCAAATCTACCGTAGATCTAGGCCGTGGCTTGATTCGAGATTAGTTGGTTAAATCGCGGTCGCTGAAAGGGATCGCTTTATCCTCACCTCTCATCCGGAGAAACCGGATCCCGAGGCACCTTTCCCTTTCTCACCGCCGAACGCCACAATACCGCCAAGGAACGCCGCCAAGGAAGGCTATGCTCAAAAATCTCGCCGCCGGACGGCGAAGTAATTCGGGACGCTATGTGTCGCATTCGCCTACCTCCCTCTATAAAACCCACCCCTTGGTTCGTCCCAAACAAATGGTAGAAGAAGAAAGCTAAGAAGGTCGCCGCAAGCTCGGACGGAGAAGCTTAACGACGGCCGAGAGGGAGTCTCACACCACCGACAAAGACCGGAGAACTGGATCATGGTAAGAACTTTCTCCGCCTTCAAATTAGCGCTAGATGCATCATAGCTAGGTGTAGGGCTCACAAGAGGGCGCATCAGAACCTGAAAGCGGAGCAAATACGGAGGGGAGGAAGGAGGTTCTCGCGCTGCCAGGAGTTGATCGCGGAGGCCGCCGGAGCTCGGGAATCAACCGCAGCAATGAGAGCTCTCGGCGCGGAGATACCATTCTCCCGCCATCTTCTCCGCTGAAGCTCGCATGCAGGGGAAGAGATGTAAAAGTGAGTATTAGGGCCTGTAGACAACTTCTGGACGAAGGGAAGTCTCGGTGCGGGGGAAACCTGGCCAATGCGACGCTCCGGCGAGGTTGACGGAGCTCCTGCCGGGCTCAGCCGCGGTGAGGAAGAAGAAGAAGATAGGGATTTTTTTTGAAAAAAAAAAATTATTATTATTTTAATTAATTAAATCAGGGGTAATTTAATTGGTTAATGAGAGTTATAAAGAACTTTAGTGTTGTGACATTATTTTGATTTAGCTGTTGGGTATAGTTTTGAAAGATTTTGAAAACTATGTTATGTGATTAATTAAAATGAAACTTAGGTGTGTGACACTTATTTGATTTATTATTTTGGAACATAGTAATGTGACAAAATAATCAATAAATAATGAATTTGGTTGATTATAGTTAACTAAGGGTTTTAATAGAGGTTTAAAACCTTATTAGTGTGACAATTGATTAGTATGATCAAAAAGAATAGTTTTATGAAACTATAGTTGTGACGCATTATCTAAATAATTGTGGAATTATTATATGTGACAATTAATTAAAATAATCGAGAAACTTTGTTAGTATGACAATGATTTGTCTCTAACCAAAGTAGCGTTACTATCAATTAATTAAATTGGTATAGTTACAAAGACTATACGGACCTATAGTAAAGTGGCATAACCAATTAACTAAGTTAATTAAGAAGAGTATGTGGCTACTTTACTAGCGCGACAAAATTAACTAAATTAACTTGTTAGTTAAAGAGTTCAACTAAAGTTAATTGGTTAATTTATTTGATCATTTAGATGTGACAACATTGGGTTAATTACAGAAATTATTTAGTAAGGTTGCTAAATAATTCAAAGGAACTAATTAAGCCCTAAACAAGAGAGGACCTTAAACCCTAGGGTCATAAAGTACCCAAATAACTAAAATGCCCTTCTTTAGTTAAAAAGGGCTAAGGTCAAGCCAAACCATGTAATGGGCTTGAAATGGGCCCAATTCAACTAAAGTGACTAGGGATGACTAAATAAGGTTTGAACTCGACAACTTGACTAGCGTCGACTAAGTTTGACCAGGCTGGGTCTAGAGTCAACCAAAGGATGTATAAACCGGGAAAAGGACCAGAAACCCGAGAGATGGTCCTTAGGACCCGTTAGTGGGCCTAAGCCCAACAAGAACGAGAGTCATGCATGTGCAATTAGAGACATAGGGTTTCATTAGAACTTTAACTCTAATAGAAACTCTATTATCATATTTTCTCGAAGATACTTAGAAGCATTCCAGGAGGAGTCTAGGAGAGGCTTCTAGCTCGAGAAGGAGGTAAGTACCTTTGCCTTGTTTCCCCTCTTTGTAAGTACACTTGCCTCGTTCCTACCCGGTTTCGGGTTTTTCTTTGGACTTGCTTACGACTTGAATTGCTTATTGATTCGTCGATATCATAATTTGATATGGTTGCACACACTCGTATTTTGTTATCTTGGACACCTACTTCGAAATTAGTGTGTGCATGTTGAGATGATAGCAACCTGTAGGGTATGCTTGTGAGTGTTGAGTGTGCCTACCGCCTGACCGCACGCCGCCGCGGAATCACGCGAGCTTGTGCTACCGCCGTAGGTATACATCAACTATGTTGTTTAAAGGATTCTCCCATCCTCGTATTCTTTGTTTCCCGCCAGTGGGGGTAATACTGGTAATCTTTGTTTCCCGCCAGTAGGGGTAATACTGGTACTCTTTGTTTCCCTCCAGTGGGGGTAATACGGGTACTCTTTGTTTCCCGCTAGTGGGGTAAAACGCTGGTAAACTTTGTTTTTCCCGTCAGTGGGATGATACGCTGACAAGGTACGTCCATGTTTTGGATAGTAGCACTACTAGACCATGGACCGAGGATCGCTATCGCTCAGCCGATACGACCGACTAGGGAGATGACTTGTGAACTCTCGTGAGTACTTTGTTGAGCTCTTGTGGTTAGGAGCCCTACCGCTGTAGAATCCTGTGGTTTTGTCTCTGAGCGGGCGTGGCCCTCGGTTTGTTGATTGATGATCTTTGATTTGCTCATTTTCCCACCTATCATACGCCATCTCAGATCGGTTTGGATTTCCTTGAGATTCCTCGCAGGTACTTACATCGGGCTTTCCTTTCAAAGCTCATGCGGTTGCTTCCTTTATTTCTTTTCGTGTCCCGAGGAGGGTGTAACTCGACTCTGAGTCATGGCGAAGGACTATGTTGACTTGTGGAGGTTCGAGGACCTCATTCTTCCTTTGAGAGAAAGATGTTTATATTGTAGGACCCTAATAGGGTCTTGACCATAAGTAGGGCATGTAGACCCTTAATGATTTTACTTTCGTTGTGACTCTGACTTTATCCAATTATTAAATTTGAGTTATTTGTTATCTGCTTCTATTACTTATGCCTTGTATTCGAGTGGGGCTCGTCTCCACTTGGGTACGGCCGATCTGTTCACGTGCTCGAGGTCCCTTGATCAGGGTCGGGGCGTGACACAAGGACAGCCACCGTCACCCAGCCGCGATCTCCTGTGCGCGCCGCCGCGAGACCCGCCACCTCCCCCATACGTTACGTGCGGTAATGCTACTCGTCGGAGGGGCGAAGTAATTCGTAGACGTTGGCAATCGGTTCGTCTGCCTCCCCTCTATAAAAGCCCCTCCCTGGCTTCTTCTCAAACACCGAGAAGAACAAATTCGTTGAAGTCGCCGGTGAGGTTGGCCGGAGAAGACAAAGAGGGAGCATCGGGAGCCCCGACGCCATCAAACGCTATGGGAGCTTGCGCAAGGTGTAATGATCCTTCTCTATAGGTTAGTTACAAGGTTAGCATGCATACAGTAGTAGTTAGAGCTCGCCGGAAATAGGCTCACGGCCGGTAGTGAATGGATGGAGGGAAGGGTCCTGGGAATAATTAGAGTATGCAGGCATGTTCTTCGCTCGAAGGGGAATCTCGTGGCATGGTTTTCAAAGAGAATAGGCTCTCGGACGAGGGACATCAGTGCTGCGGCAATCTTCTCCGGCGAGGTGTTGACAGAGAAGGGAGGAGAGGCTGATGGTAGTGATTATAGACTGTTAAGAAGTTCTGGACGAGAGGAGAACTCGATACAAAGGTTCTCTACCATCAGATCTTCTCCGACGCACTCACCATCTGAGTTCACGAGGCTCACGAGAGAGAGAAAGAAAACGAGAGAGAGACTCAGAGGGAAGAAGAAAAAAAAAGAAATAAAAAGTAATAAAAATTTATTAGTTTTAATCTAATATAGTGTGACAATTATTTAGTTGTCAAAATTAAAGTAAGTTATGGAATAAATAATTGGGAAATTTATTTAATTAGTTTATTAATTATAATTAGTAGTTAATTAAATAATTAACTAGATAATTATTTGATTAATGATTAGAAGGGATTAATTTGTTGGAATGTGACAAAACCTAGCTTAATTAGACATTATATAATCCTTTTTAATTGTAACTAGTTTGATTAAAGAATACTAGGTAATGAGCTTAACCAAATCGATGATTAGATTAGAAGGACCAAGGTATGGACCTAAGTAACAAGAAAATTGATTTGGTGAAATCAATTAAAAGAAAGCTAATCGTGGGTTCGTGGTGTGACCTAATTAGATTAGGCATGGAAAAAATAAATAAATAAAAAATGGACATAGCCATGGTATAAAAAGAAAAATAGTTAAATAATAAAATGGGGAGTTGACACCAAGACCACCTCAGAACACCCCTTTTAACAAGGAGACCAGCATCATACCAGCTGGGCCGGGAGTGCACCTAACCCATAAGCTGTGGAATCTCGAATCAGAATATAAGGAATACTCTAAAACAAAGTCATAATCATAACATAACCTGCTCCCCATTGGGAGTCTAGACATGACCGGGATCATGTCATAATACAATACATAATATGTCTGGGCGGCAAGGCCCCAAATACAGCGATAATCCAGATTACATAACAAGTTCTCAATAATACAACACAAATGGAAAACAGGTAGTCAAGCCAGAGCCATCTAGACCTCGACCCTCACCCGTAGCATGGTCTATTGTGCGGGCCCCAGCCTAGGTCCTGCAATGTAAAAACAACAACCGAGAGGCTGAGCTATGCGAGCTCAGTGAATAGTAAACGATTCTGCCAGGTATTTACACATACCTGTCCCATATTCCCATATCTCAAACTGAGGTAAAATACTAGCATATAAGCAGTTCAAAAACATGAAAGTCTGCATAAAATCTTGAATCAAGTTAACATGCCAAGGTACTCAGAAATAGGAAGACCCGCATAAAACACCTATGCTAATCACAATCATCCTTTGCATAGCATATTCAACTATATAAGTATGCAAGCCCTCCTAGAGGAATAGCATGCACCCCTAGTTTAGATCTTCCCTAAGAAACAAATCCATCGTGGGTATGTCCCACCGCATTCTGATGCTCTAAGCCAGAGCTCCCATCCCCGACGATCAGAGGTATGTCCTACCGTGCCTGTATCGTCATGCAAAATGCACCTCGCACTGATATGGGCTTTTCGAAGTCCGGATGAAATTTCATGATAAAACAGTTGAAAATATGAGTTTTTAGAAAACCATTTTAAAACCTCTCCATCCCTAACCCAATATCAATACTCCTAATTCTATCCTCGCTGGATCTTCCGGTATGTCTAGCTAGGGTGCAGCTTACATTACCAACACCTCCTTCTACCAATTTAGGGTTTTTCTTTTATAAGAGAACATACTAGCTCAGCTTCGGATCCGCATAAGCATGAAACCCACAACACTAATATAGCAAATGAAAAATCATCTAAGAAACATAAATCAAATCAAAACTCGCATAAATCATGGGAAATTCAAAATGCTGATGAATTACTTGTACAAAGCATAATGTACGTAAAGTCCACTCACATAAGTCCTTGTAAGTTCCTAGGAATCGCTGGGTCCTTCAAGCGGCTTCCATTGACCTTTTCCTCCCTAGAATCAATGAGAGTACTAAATAATTACAAACTCCTCATTTCCCATAACTTTGTCTTATAGTTAAAGAATACGTAAAATTCAAGAATACGTAACCCGTATCCTTAACCTAAACTCTTATTTAACTCCAAGTAATATATAAAGGACATTAAGTTCATAAGACCATGTTTTCACACTTCATGAGTATAACATGCCTTTAAAATCCTTATATTACCCTTAAGCATGTTTAGCTAGTCGCACCTTAATCACCCTAAAGCATGTGTCCCCTAAATATGACAATTATGAAACTTAGGCATACATACGATGTTAATCATGAAAGCTAAAACATACTTAAGCAAGTTATTATGTCACTAATAGGCATTAGTACCTTAGGACTTTCATGAAAATTTCGCAAAGCACCTCCCTATTTATAGGGCCCCAAAATTATACAATCAATCACATTTATCATAATACACGCTAGGCCATGTTTCTACATCATCATACAAGCATTCAAACTCTCTAATCTCCCCTTGATCTCTCTCTAATCCCAAAATTCTAATTACAACCTTAGCATCAAGCAATACTCATCACTACAAGTTCCTTCAATCATGTATCTAAATCAGGGGTTTTCCCCAAATTTAAAATACTAGGGCTTTACTTGAAGGAAGAGGTTGTTTGTCGGCGTAGGGCTAGGAACTATCAACCGGCGAGGGAGATCGCGCAGAGGAGGGCTGGCGGTATTGGTCACCGGGCGCCGGGCGCGGGTCGGATCGTGGGGTGGGCGGCCGCTCCAAAGCTGGACAGAGGCGCTGAGGCGGTCCGGCTGCGGGTGGTCACCTCGCGGGGCTTCTACAGCTCAGACTGCACGGCCACAATGAAGGCCGCCGGGATCTGCGGGGCTCCTGCTGACGGAGGAGGTGGCAGAAAGCCCTAGTAGCTACGAAGCGCTGATCAAACCCTCGCAAGTGCAGAGAAAGAGTGAGGTGAAAGAGAGAGTGATGAGCTTTTCTCTTCATCTCTAAATACTTGTCCATTATAAAACCCCTTTCATGATTGATTTTTATTTTACTATTCAAACATTAGATTGTCACATGGGCTCCAATATTGTATATTATCCTTTCTCCTGTTCCATGACCACTTTAATCAACCCTATCTCCTTCCATTATTTAGCTACCTTTCATTTAAAATAATATAATCATTGAAGTTCCCGTAGAGCATCACATGACTTATTGTAGCTTCACATGTCCCGGCTCAATTATTCACCCATCTAACTGTCTTGACCCGGATCCACCAATTCCGGGTCCATGATCTCAGTCATCACTACAGATCAGATTCTTTACAGTGTCCCGCCTTCTCACGCACTGCATCCGCTGACACGGCTTTGACTCTCAGCCTGATCTACTTTATCGTAACTCTAACGCTTGTCCTGCTTCCCTTAATTAATCTTGATTACTTAACACTTAAGTAATTTATCAACTAATTAATCCGCTTCCACCATTATCCACTTCCAACTATTTCAATAGGAGTGGCCCACCCAATAAGGCCTTTTCTTGACCCACTAGTCACGGTTGGATTTTAAGCCCCTTAATTTCCGATTTTCTAATTGAAGTTTAAAACAATCAAATCATCATTAATTTTCTAATCCATCTCATTATTTATTAAAAAATCAACCAAAAGATAACTCGTAATTTTTGGGGCGCTACACACCCAAACCCAGTGGTTAGGCCTAATCTCTATGAGACATGGCTAGCCACGGATAAGGGTTACCTTTTGTTAAATAAATAGGACAAGACAAGAATGAGTGAAGCTAATGGGCCTAATTTGGCTAAGAGGACTAGGGACGATCAATTAGGGTTCTGCACTACCGACAAATACAAGTAAGGTCGCACCAGCTTGACCAAAGTGTGACTAAAGATGACAAAGTTTGGGTTGAGGGTCAACTAAAGAATAGCAAAAGGGTCGGTAAACTAATAGATGGACTTTGAGACTGCAAGTTAGTTGGGCTTAGGCCCACCAAAGTTTAGAGTTATGCATGTGCATCTAGAAACCTAGGGTTTTATTAGAAATTTTGACATTAATGGAAACTTTACTACCAGATACTCTCGTGGAGTCTTAGAGACACTTCGGAAGGAGACTAGGAAGGTTTCCAGTTTCTGATAAAGGTAAGTACACTTGCCTAGTACCTACTCTTCGGAGTTTTCTTTGTACTTGAATATGCTTTGTTATGCTTCATTGATGTCATACATGCCTCCTTAACTATTTTAGATTCTTGTTGAGCATGTATGTTGTTTTCGGGATGTTGGTATCCCTGATTTCGTTATGGCTCACCGCCTGACTCAAATGGAACGTGGGGGCTCTGATAGGGAAATATTCAGGGACAGGACCCCCTGGCATTTCAGCCTGCCATACTAGAGAGGCAATTCTCTGGTGGTCTTACCTGTCAGTGGGAATGGTACGCTGACCGTGTTGACATGTACAAGAGGCGGTACTACCGACTTCATGCACCGAGGGTCATGTTTATAGCAAGTGGCTGGATATACTGACCGGGAATGATCTTTGAGCTTCGTTTCTCGAAACTCAACACAGAGCCTGAGGGTTTCTGTTGATAGGGGTCGCACCATTGTTTATTGGTTGTGGTAGCCCTAGAGATGTTTTCCATAGGGACTTAGTCCCATTGTTGACTTATTGTTATATTATGTCCCTGTTGCGGTACTTACTGAGCTTTCCATTCAAAAGCTCATGCATTTGTTCTTTCTGTCTCTTACAGATCCCGAGGTTTAGAGTGCAGTTGCTGAGAAGATCGAGATAGGAGCCATAGAGGTCTGGGAGTCTCCTTGAATTGCCTTTTTAATTATTTTGAGAGTTGTTTCCTTTATATAAGGACCCGTGTAGGGACCAGACTTTGTATAGGGCCTATGGACCCTTATGACACTATCTTCTTTTGAACATGAGTATAATTTTATTATGGTTTGTCATCTGCTTGTTTACACTTAGGCCTTGTGTTCGAATGGAGCTCGTCTCCCTTTTGAATACGGCCGATCTGTTGATGTGCCCGAGGTCCCGGGATCCGGGTCGGGGCGTGACAAAGTGTTTGAAGATATGCATGGTTCCCTCTCAAACCTTGTCTTTATGAATGTAGAAATTATTATGATTGAAGACTAATATTTTTCTTTCTGATCTTGTCTACAGCGTGGTGAACGTGAGCTGCCCGGTGATGTACTCTAAGTCATTACACCCCCACATCTTCTTCCTACAGTCAAAAAGGAACACTTAAATAAAGGAAGGAAGGTGGCTTTGTCTTGTCACATACAAAAGGGTGCAGCTTTAGTAAAGCAATCTTTGAGAATTAGATCAATAGGACAGAGAGAGCAAAACAAAACTGTAATGTTTAAATCTTTGCAAGAGGTTGAAAAGGAAATCCATAAGTTGCCAGTCCAAGGTTATTAGAATCCTAAACAGGCAAAGGTTGTTCTTACAATTGCACAAATTCCTGTGAGAGATACAATTGTTGGATGTAGGCAACCCATGTGACCTGTATCTGCAGAAAGTTTGCAAGCTCCAAAGGATGCCTTCACAATACCTTACTAAAGCCCACATCTTGAGCACCCAAACTTAACTAGCACTAGGAGGCTTGATTCCTTAGTAGTGGCAGCAGCTAATCATTCAAAGAATCTTATGTTAGCTTATGACACTAACGATCTTCTATTTGTGGAAGGTCTATGTTTTCAAAACATAGAATTTGTATAGAGAAAAATAGTGGTTGTATTATATGAGATAGAGAAAAACTAGCTAGAGAGAAGAAAGGGCTCTTCTTCTTGGAGTTTCTATAGAGTATGAATGGTGGTTTTTTTTTAAGATCTTAAGTAAGGTGTTTGTATTCCATCCTATATATCTTGTGGTATGTATGTGTTTTGGTGTTTGAAGGAGAATGTATTGATGTGGTTCTAAGTGTGAGCTAATTTGTATGGAGTTCTTTCTTGAATCTATGTTGTGAAAATTACTTCATACTTGTGGAGTAGTTCATGCTCTCCAACAAAAGTGGTATCAAAACCGGCTCTTATTTTTGGTGCTATGCTTGTGATTTGCTTGAGTTTCTTGAAGCTTGGGTTTGAAATTTGGGGGTTTTTACATAACTTCATATTTGGCATCAAATCTATTTGGAGTAGCTTGCAAGATGGAAGAGAGCATGTTCAATATACAAATTCCTAAATTTCAGAAATTACTTAATAACTTGCAACAATCTTCCAAAATGCCAGACTTTGCAGGTGGAAATTGGCAAAGAACACAACATTCGAGACCAAGACATGGATTGAAACCAAAAGATATTCACTTTTAGCCGACTTTGCTTTACCAAAACATATCATAAAAGCATTAGAAACCAAGGCGTCAGTATATCAGATCAGAAATTTTCAATTTAGACAAGCACACTATGAAATTTTTGTGATTGTTCCCCCCCCCCCCTACAAATTCCTAAATTTCAGAAATTACTTAATAACTTGCAACAATCTTCCAAAATGCCAGACTTTACAGGTGGAAATTGGCACAGAACACAACATTCGAGACCAAGACATGGATTGAAACCAAAAGATATTCACTTTTAGCCGACTTTGCTTTACCAAAACATAACATAAAAGCATTAGAAACCAAGGCCAAGATATCGATCGAAATTTTCAATTTAGACAAGCACACTATGAAATTTTTGTGATTATTCCCCCAATAGATTTAGATGAGCACCCTGTGAAACTTTTAACTTCCTCAAGACTTTTACAAAATTGACCGCCCTTCACCATCAACAAGAAACAACAATTTTTGGGTGTGGATTTCGCTTCCCCGCAAATACGCGGGCAATATCTTTTGAAACAAAGCGCCAAAACACCATTCAGTAACCAGTGAGATGACTCTAACTAAAGGGCCAACCTTATGCACAACCTTGTAACCCAATAATGCAGGAGGATCGAGTCAAATGTCGGTGCCAGGTTGGCGGGTCAACATAAAGACGGGAAGTTATCGAGTCAATTCCAAGATTGGCCTGGCCAGGTGTGGTTTGGTATTTTGGCCATAACTTTGGCTACATATATCGTAATCTGCGCTCAATCTAATTAGGAAAGCTCTTTATGCTGCATCTACATGGGGATGTCATATTAGAGACAATTTTAGTTTTTTTTTTCTATTTTTAAAAATTTTAATCCGCCAAATTAGGGTTTTCGGTCTTTTTCCTATTTTTTGTAATATTTCATA
Organism: Dioscorea zingiberensis; assembly: GCA_026586065.1. Classification (NCBI taxonomy): domain Eukaryota; kingdom Viridiplantae; phylum Streptophyta; class Magnoliopsida; order Dioscoreales; family Dioscoreaceae; genus Dioscorea; species Dioscorea zingiberensis. Next base: position 2,462,174 of record CM048826.1, read on the forward strand.
TGCCAAATTTGGATAGGATTTGAATCCAATATAATCTCGGATTTTTAAGAGTTATCTGATTAGTTTAGAGTTTTAAATTTAGATAAGTTTAGTTTTAAATAATAATTTTTCAATTTTAGCAAATTTAGATTAGATGATAAGGTTTCTAGGTTAATCTTTTGAGGCTATTTAACCCGGCTTGTGGGTTAGTTTTTCATTATTGAATTTTAAGTAATAATATTTTTTCTGAATTTCAGAGTATTTTCTCTAGTTCTTTGGTTCTTCGCTTGTTCTTCCTTGCGGTCCTTGATCCGCTAGCCTGTGGATAATCGCTACCCCTTCCCGCATCGGGCTGGTACCGTGAGCTCATCATCTTCCTAGGAAGTGCCATCACCACATCAATGACCGGTGGTTATGGTCGCCGGTTGGACAAGTTCCACTAAGAAAGTCTAATACCGCGGACCGAGTGCAATCAAGGCGCATGAACAAGGATCTACAAAGGCAACTCATGAGTTAACCCAACGCTTGATGATCAAGGATTTGCAGAGGCAAGTCAAGATGATCGATTTTGATCGTGGTTATCATGGGCAGGTTCCGGCTAAGGAAGTCCAGCACCATAATCATACTGATCAGAGGTTTGGCCAACCCATCTACCAAACTCCATCTACGATGATGATGTGAAGGAGGAGATCTCGCCATCTTCAACGATGATGCTGAGGAGGAGATTTTCCCCTTCTTCAACGATGATGTGGAGGAGGAGATCTCACCATCTACGACTTAATTACGAGGAAGAAATCGGTGAGCCCTAGGAGGAGATTGGTGAGCCCATCTATGACGATAATGGGACTAAAGTTGCGTTGGTATCTCTATGGGAGGAAAACCCTCCTGGCCAGGTAACCAACACTACTAACCTACTTTCTGTCTCTAGGGTTTTGATTGAGATCAAGCATGGATATCTAAACCTACCAACAGAGGTGCAGTCGAACTCGAGGTCGAGTTCTTTCCAACTCGGGTGACTAATGTAGGAGGATCGAGTCAAATGTCGGTGCTGGGTTGGCAGGTCAACGTAAAGATGGGAAGTTATCGAGTCAATTCCGAGATTGGGTCGGTTTTGGATGTGGTTCGGTATTTTAGCAGTAACTTTGGTTACCAATATCAGAATCGGGCATTTGACCCCAATTCGGAAAGCTCTTTGCGGCGCCCACGGCATGGGGATATCATATTAGAGAGAATTTTAGTTTTTTTCCTATTTTTAGAAAATTTTAATCCGCCAAATTAGAGTTTTCAGTCTTTTTCCTATTTTTGGTAATATTTCATATGCCAAATTTGGAAAGGATTTGAATCCAATATGATCTCGGATTTTTAGGAGTTATCTGATTTGTTTATAGTTTTAAATTTAGATAAGTTTAGTTTTAAATAATATGTAAAACCCAAGGATTTTATCGGTAATTTGGATTTTTTTTATTCATATTTAAAAATCCTTGTTAATTGGGAAAATTCCATAATTTTGATTCAATTAGAAATGATGGGAATTTTCTTGGATCTATTTTCTATTGGAGAAAAGAGGGAATAAAAGAAAATGACGTCCTTGAGGATTAAAGGGGATTAATCTGGTTTAATTTTATTTAATGATAATTGCAAGTTTTTGGGGCTGCCAAGGACCTGGTTTATGTAATTTAATAAAGTATGGGATTGGAAAGGAGTTTTCCACACTAATGCAGAATGAACTGCAGGAAGATAAGCGAAAGTAGAGGGGCTTAAGGGCAAAAGTGCATGAAAACTCATGCACGTGAGGCTAATGTGAGAATGGATGGTGGATATCGGCCGATGATTTTAATTAAAATAGAACCAGTGGCCAAGATCAAGCGAGGGAGTATAATGGCCTTGATCGGACGGTCGAGGTTAATCTGGGAACAAAGGCAGCGAGTCGCAAGGCGGTGGGGAGGGACGACGCGCCACCGTTCCTCTCGCGTGCGAGCTCGACGTGGCCCCGCTGGCTCCGCTTTTGTCGGGCCGTTCAACTGACTACGCGTCGGTTCCGCCGTGGTTGCGAGGATAGGACAATCATATCCGCGGTCAAGGCTCTCTTTGAGGGCGAAGAGAATCAAATTCCAAAACCTAGTCGCCACCACTGCTGAGGAGAGGGAGGGACGGCCTTGGAGAGGCGCCTTGGTTTCCTTCTGGTCTTGAGCGCGCAGCAGTAGGTGTCTGAGGTTGGTAGCGAACCATCTATGGGAGCCCAGTAAACTGTGGATCGAACTAAGGATATCATCGTCTCTGGTGAGTCTTTTGCCCCCCTGTAATAGAGTGTTTGAGTTAAATCTCTTGACAGCATGCTAGAACCAGCACTAACAGTCTAGAGTAATTGGTAATGGTTGTTTGAGAATCCTGTCAATTATTTTGTTTTTGAGTGGTTGTGGTTTGGATCAAAAGCATGAGTGTTCTTGTTTTCATGGTCTATATGAATTGGAATCTTAGTTTGTTGAGGCTTCAGGGATCTTGATGAGAATAAAGGTATAGGAATAGAAGTATTGCTACTTGATGTTTAATAGATCTAATTTAAGGTTTAGAGAAGTCGTGAATGACTAGCAGTGAGGTTAGAGAGTCTTGGATGGCAAAGTGGGTGTTCTAGATAGAGGAAAAGCCATGAGAGGTGCTGCCAAGATTGATTTGTTTTAATTTGTATAAAGTATAAGATGATTATAAAGGCTGGGGGATAATGAAGAGAAGGAGGTGTTTGTAAGTTGGAGGGGATGACTTATGTCTTTGTGGATCTTTTGATCTTTGTGGTGGATCTGTGAGAATATGAGTATGATTGAGGATTTGGTAATTGAGAGTTTGCATGTGTGCATTGTTGTTAATTTGCGTGATGATGTAGAGATCTTAAGGATGATAGTTAAAGAAAATATTGTGATTTTATGTGAGATGATATTATGGAGGGTCTGTGCATGGTTACAGGATTTTTATGGGTTTTGGTAAATGGGATTTATGAAATCGATTGTGTTGATGGGATTTATGGGTTTTGGTACATGGTTATAGAGCTGGTTCTCATCGTAAATGGGATTTATGAAATCGATTGTGTTGATTTGGTGGCAGGGAAATGGTGTAGTTGCTAATGGATTTCTTTTGATAAATGTGTTAGTTTAGAAGGTTCAGGTGCTGGCTTTGGTGAGTGAACCGGGCATAGTGTGAATTGTGTGAAGTTTGCTGGAGATTAATCTAGTATATGTTTATGTCAAAAATTTAAATAAAAAAATAAAAAAATAAAAAATAAATAAAAAATATAAGAGCCATGTCCAAAAGGGGGTCAATGATTATGGAACTTTTGAGGGGTATATAACCAAATTTCCCTTTTAAGTTTAAATCTCGAGACAATTAAGGGAACAAATCCCAAGGCAAATCCCAAGAAAATTGAAGGGTGCTAATCCCGAGGCAAATAAAAAAAATAAAAAAAAAATATTATCCATCATGCCGAAAAAAAAAACAAAAAAAAAATGTTTGATTGCCTTGAGGATAAGATCAAGCCAGGGTTTAATTTAAAATAAAAAAAGGAGGCTGATTTATCTCCATCCGGTAAATTAATTTAAAACTTTAAAATAAAATAAGAATGTTTGATCTTATCACCCTATCTCTCACTATTTAGTTTAATTTTTTTAATTTTTTTTATAAAAAGAGAGAGATATTATCCCGGTTGTTGAACCGGTCTATGCGGCATGATCCCCACGATCGTCAACTACTCGATGGTGGGTTATCCAATGGTCTATAAAAGAAATTAACTTAATGAAAAGCAGGAGGGGGGAGGAAAGGTAGCAAGAGATGAAGACCCCCCCTTATCTCTAATATTGGTGATCATCGTCGCTGAACCGCCTTCGCCGCCGCTGCCGGGGTGGATACCATCTTGGTATGCGGTGGCTTCTTCATCAAATCAGTCCGCTGAGTCACCTTGCTGTCGCTACCCTCGTTGTCACCGGCAAAGAGGCAAAGGTTATATGATAACCTCCCTGCCTATCATCAACGGAGAAAAGAAGGGAAAGGCTATACAATAGCCTCCCTGCCACTCTCGTCATCACCAACAAACGAGCAAAGGTTATATGATAACCTCCCAAAGAAGCAAAGGTTATATGATAACCTCCTTGCTACCCTTGTTGTCACCGTCGAAGATGAAGTCGATGGGAGATGTAAGCAAGGAATAAAAAAAAGGAGAGATTCCAAAAAATTTATTTAAAATAAAAAAAAATTGATAAAAAGAAAAAAAAAAGTCAGAAAAAGGTAAAGAAAATTAAAAAAAAAAGAGAGAGATGAAATAAAAAAGGAAATGTGAAATAAAAAAAAAGGAGAAAGAGAGCGAAGAAGCCCTTCTCCCGCTCCCTTTCTCTCAGGCTCCCTTATGCCACGGAGTCTCTCAAATTGCCGCCTTCTCCGCCAAGCCGCAATCAGCCTTCTTGCCGACTCACTGCCGCTGATCGCCGCAGTAAGACCGATCCGCCAGATTCAAAGCCGCCCACCGACCAAGCTCGCTCAGCCTCCCTCGCTCCCGCTGTGAGCTCTCAGACTCCCACACCGCCGGGCGATCCTAAGACCGCCCCGGCGACCCTCCACGATCTCTCCACTTGCGCCTCCCTGGGCCCTCGAGCCTCTTCTTCGCCACCAAGGCTGGCCCCCTATGACCGCACCGCCTCACGTAAGCTCCTCGCCTCCTCTCACCACACCTCGTGATCGCCTCCACCTCGTTCATAACCTTTGAAATGCCGCCCCTCCGCAGGTTTTGGAACAAAAGCTTGTCGCACAATATATAGAGATGGAGAGGTTAGCAACAGAGAATCAAAGAATTGTCAGCCACCCATTCGACTTTGAGGAAACAATTAGCATCTACCCAACTAGAATCAAGATAGGCTACGTGATCCACATGAATGTTGTTAATGTTGATCACTTGGTTTGTATATGAACCTTTTTTTTTATTCATACGATGAATTTCTGAATGTATAAATAAAGCTAGCTTGTTCTGTTGTTGCCACCATGGAAGATAAGCTCTTATTTTTTTTAGGATACTGCTGCTACTATGATGCCGCTGTGTTTTGCTGCAAAGAAAAAAAATGGAAGAAAGGGATGTTAAAAAGAAGGAGATTGAGGAGGTTGACAGTCAATTTGAAGCATGATGGAGATGTTGTTAATTGAAGCAAACAACTAGAAGTTAAGTGAGTTTGTTTTCTGTCAATGATGATGCAGAGAATGTAGAAGAATTCAATGAAATCCTCAATATATACTAGATTGTTAAGTCGATGATGTACACTTTATTAAAGAAATTCCATGCCTTGATATAATGTCCTTCAACCAAACATATCTATGATCCGGATGTTCCAGATATAAAAATAGCTCTACAAAGTTATCTCAAGTGAGATAGTAAAATCTATAATAGACTACAGCTATTTGGGAGATGTTGTATGGTGCACCATATAAAAATGAATGAGCATGGCAGCCCTTTTGCAAATAAAGTGGTTATTTGAGACTCCCAAGATAGTAATGTGCAAATATAAAAAGGATGTTAATGGAGCAATGTTATTTGGCTAATATCTCTATGACTTTGAAGAGGGAAATTAGTATGCACACATACTTGAAATTTCGGCATTGAACATAAAGTTATTACTAGATAAAAGCTAGGGCTGTCAAAACAACGTGAAGCATCGCCGAGCTGCTGTCAAATGGCTACAAATTGCTGCTGCTGCTGCTGGCTGCTTCTATCTGAAGTGTTGCTGCCAAAAAAGCTGTTGCTGCTGTAATAAAGAGCCATATTCAAAAATTCATAACTCCGGCCAGAAAACTCCGATTGAGGCGAGATCTGCGGCGCTGGAAACTAGACATCCAGATCTTCAACAATCATATACAGCATGCACCCTTTGGCAGTCCGTCAATGCATATTTTGGTGGGGAAAAGGGCTAGTCAATGCAGCCTGGCCAGTTCGACCACCCTTTACTCAAATGCCAATAACTTTGGCTAGAAAACTCCGATCGAGACGAAATTCGCGGCATCAGAAAATAGACTTTCAGATCTTTCCAACCATGTGTGGTACACCCCCTATCAGTGGCCCAGTTGAGCGCAGTCCTTGATGGAAAGGGAGTCAATCCCTGCAGTCCTGTTAGCTCGACCACTCCTCGTTCAGAAATTGATAACTTTTGCTAGAAAACTCCGATAGAGATGAAATTTACGGCATCGGAACATAGAGTTCCCGATCTTTCCAACCATGTATGATACGACTCCTATCGGCAGCCTAGTTGGGAGCAGTTCTTGATGGAAATGAAGACTAATTGGGGCCCAGCCGATACGGACTCTAGTTACAAAGCCTTCCAAAATCTCAAGGCAATGATATAATAGCTAAGGCATCACATGGATTGTTCCAAATGTATGGAGCTTATATTCCGAGTATGGAGAACGCGCCATAAATAAACAAATAAATAGATAAATATGTATATATATATATATATATATATATATATATATATATATATATATATATATATATATATATATATATATACGAATCTAATCATATTATATTGCAATAAAATAAATTATTCTTTCTCATTATCTCTACTTGCACTTTTGCCCTTAATCTGGAGGTTCCTACTTACATTGTTCTGTAATTAATAATAGAGGCTTGCCTCTATTAGGAATAAAAGAACCCACAAATAAATAAAAATGATATTTGTGCTTCATATATCGCCCTGCGTCTTTACAATGCCAGCGCCAGATTTTCGATCCCACAAAGATACTTGGTTGTGAAGTTTTGAGAAATCATATGTGGTTTAAGTACCTTGATTTTTGGTAATAGTTTCTTAATTATACAAGCTTGCTTGAGATTAGTGGGCTTTTGGTCTAAGTCTATTGAGTATATGGGCTAGATGTAGTTTGAATGAGATAAATTAAAGGAAGATGATCTTTTGGTTGGTGTGAAAGAATTTCAGTAATTGATTTATTTCCTCTTTTTGTTTTGTTGATGACGTGGAGGATGTAGTGCTAGATGAGATTTATTTTGGGAAGAGTGCAGATGTGGCACATGATGATTATTTGATAAGTGTGACCATTTGTAGAGTTCATAGATTAATGTTGAGTTTTCTTCATTATTTGGTTTGGTGAATATAGATGATGGATGATTTCATAATAGAGTAAAGGAATTCTTTGTGAAGGGGGTTTTCTAATAGTGATACTCACCTAATATTTTGTTAATTTATCGGTGGCATTGGAGTGTAGAAAGTATTAATATTTCTGAGGAGGAACTCATGAACAGGCAGGCTATGATTAAGAGTAAGTAGGGACATGTGTGAGAGATCCTCTAGAGTGTGTATAGGCTGTTGAGTTAGAGATTTTAATTTGTTCTTAGGACCAAGCTGGCTATGATTTTATGTAATGGTTTTAGTGAGATTTAAATTGAAATACTCTTATGTTTAGTGGACCTTCTGATCCTTGGATTGGTTGTGTGAGCACAATGGTTTTGTGGAGGATTTCATATTGGTAGATTTTTGTATTGTGGTCCTTTGTGGGCGTAATCGAGAGAGTGTCAGTTTGAGAAAATAAAATGGGCTTTAATAAAAGTTCAGAGCCATCTTCCTGGGTTTATAAAAACATATTAATGGCTTGATTAATTTTTGTGAAATCAAGTAAGGGAAAAAGAAAGCACGGTTAGTCATATTTATAGATGCATGGATAATGCATTAAAATACTTTTATGGAATTCACAAATAAAAGAATGGCTTGATTTTCTTAGATTGTGATGGAAAGGGGGTTAATTGTGATGGGCCGGACTTGTGGGCCCAATTAAAGGGAATTTTCTTATTTGTATAATTAATTAAGTGATTAACTTATTAAATGGGTCGAGTTGGGTTACCTATGAGTCGGACCCATTTAGTTTCGCATGCGTTATAGATGGCACTATTCGGAGCACGTGTGCAGTAATCGAGTATAGATCTATGTATTCGTGATATTGTCAAGAGCCGCGGAAGCTTCGACGGATTCGGAGCGCATCGCTTGATAGCGCATCAAAGGTAAGTGCCTTTGCCTCGCTTTCCCACCCGCTTCGGGTTTTCTTGGAGTTGACTTTGTTTATGATTATTGATGTCATACTTGCTTATGAGTTGGATACATGCACGCCTTTTCATGATTTGGTTGGATTCTCAAAGCGCATGTATGTTTATTTTCTGGATGTTGGCATCCCTAGCTTTTGTTTGTCTTCCGCCCGGATTCAAAGTGGAGCAGTGAGTCTGATTTTTGGCGAGAGCCTGGACGGCACCTCGACGCTCGCATTCCCCGCCGAGGGACGATACTCGCTGTCCCCGCCAAATGCTGGGTCGATCACCACCATGTCGACATGAGAGAGAGGTGGCGCTACCGCGGGCTTACGGATTCGCCGCCGTACCGAGGTCATGGGATGGTACCGACCGGGGATGATCTTTTAGAGGGACATGTATAGGATAGGGGTTTTACCATTGACTTTGCCTTTGTGGTAGACCCCTAGGATTCCGTGGATACGGACGCTGGTCCCACCGCTTGTTGGATCAGATGGTGATATGTTTGTTCATATCTCATTCTTTGTGTTCCTTGCAGCGCTTAATCGAGCTTTCTTTTCAAAGCTCATTTTCTTGTTTCCCTCTTTTTCGTGTCCTCGTGGAGCGTGAGGGGTGATCTAGAGGGGTTGCACAAGGGCAGTGGTATCACTGAGGTTGAAGACCTCTTCCTTTATTTTTCATTGTGAGCGAGGTATCAGAGGACTTGTTGTCCAGATATATTGTAGGGCATGTGTACCTCACTCATTTATTCCACTGACTGATTTTATTTATACTTATTCGGATTTATTTTGTTATCTACCATCGCTTACTTAGGCCTCAGACTCGAGTGGGGCCCGCCTCCACTTGGGTATGGCCTATCTGGCTGACGGCTCGAGGTCCCGGATCCGGTCGTATGCGACATAATAATTTGTCAATTTTAGCAAATTTAGATTAGATGATAAGGTTTCTAGGTTAATCTTTTGAGGCTATTTAACCCGGCTTGTGGGTTAGTTTTTCATTATTGAATTTTAAGTAATAATATTTTTTTTTAATTTTAGAGTATTTTCTCTGGTTCTTTGGTTCTACGTTTGTTCTTCCTTGCGGTCCTTGGATCCGGCTAGCTCGCGGGATAATCGCTACCCCGCCCGGCGTCACCCACCCATTAGTGGTGTTTGGGAAAGGCTGATATCTCCCAAGTGGGTTGTTTTTTGAAAAAAAAAATTTGAAACCAATTTGGAGGGTAACGGGTGAATGAATGTGTTAATCTTCTAATTAAATGATTATAACTGCTTAATATACATGGGTTATGGAATTTACTACATTACCTCCTCAGAGTAAGAATATAAGGCGATAATTGCCATACAACCTAAGGTAATAAGGGCATTGCCAACCTTTGCATCCATGGGTACAATTTATATGACAATCAGTTTAAGTGTAATTATATGTTCATTAATATTAATACCCATTAATGATATTCCAATGTGTCTTGTCATAGTTGGAAAGGTAGGGGGAGTGGAATTGGGGATATCCCTTTGCCAAACATAACTGTTAGTGCAAAAATCAGCTTCTTCTCATAATCGGGTTTAATCCTTGACTAACAATTGAGATTTATTTTGGTTGTCGAGGTCTGTCACAGTCGCCAAGAGAGGTATACGTAGTAGCTTGCTCTTCCTTGATTATTGGAGGGCCTGCAAACAAAAAAGTGAGCATGGGTGGACAAACGCCTGAGGATAGCTCCGACGCCGTAAATCAAGAGAAGAGGGATTTGAGAATGGAGAGGGGAATTCTTTGATGAGCAATTGCTTGCCATACTCCTCCGCTCTTCTATCTCTTATATCCGGCCGATGAGGTCGTGCATGTCTCCCACATAGTCCATATCTCGATTGGCGCTTATCATCTTGCCCTCAAATCTTCGGCCTTGATTTCCAGCGTGTTGACACCGCTTAGTCGTGATTGCTCCAAAGTGGATGTCCATGCGAAGATTTGAAATAGTCCGTGGGCATTTGGGATCACCCAAGCCAGACGCTCTTAGGATGAGGCCACGGACTATCCGTAATTACCCATATCATCCCTCACTCAACCACCACCAATCGACTAGAATTTGGACGGTCATCCACCCAAGTAGTAACGCGCAAGGGGCTTTTTGAAACGCTACTAGGCCTCCAGTGCTACTTAACCTCTGAGAGTTTCCTAACCACAAAGGTTCCCTTTGCAAATGGCATTCCAATATCAACATTATGGAGGTATTCCTTCAAGACGGATATTTGTTGCCCAACCTCTTATCTCAATCGTTGGAGCTAATGGTTCTATTCCAACCGTGGAACCTTATCAATCCCACTATCATTGTTAGAGGTGTACAAGATAAATAAAATATAATTTCAAAATAGTATAGGGTTATCTATGCAAAAATAAATAAATAAACCCTCTAAAATTAGCTGGAAAATTCTTGTTAAAAAACTCCTCTTGATCACCTGTATCTTAACGTGATCCACTCTTCACAAGTTCTGGTTGGTTCTTCGCGGTACGTTAATGGCGGTGTCTTTCCTGAGAGTTCCTTTGCCCCCACACACTGCTCTCAAAACCCTAGCCACCAATCTCTTCATCTCATCCATTTCAGCTTCCCAGGTTGCGAACCAAGCTTATCCTTGCCCCAGTTCTCTCTCTTTTTTCTCTCTCTCTCTCTCTGTCTCACCATTATCTCGTGTTCTTACTTGCCAGATGGATTCAGCGAGCACAAGTGCGGAGAAGGTGGGGGCTTCATCAGCTGAAGGAAAGAAGAAGGTTTTCGTCGCTGGTTCGACGGGAAGAACGGGGAAGAAGATTGTTGAGCAGTTGCTGGCCAAGGGTTTTGCTGTTAGGGCCGGTGCTCTTGATTTGGAGAAGGCTAGGAGTAGCTTGCCTCAAGATTCCAGTTTGGACATTGTGAGACAAGAGATGAAGAATTTCATCTGGGTTTATAGTTTGCTTTTCATGGTTCTGGTCTGTGATGACTTTGAGATCTTTGATCTTTGATTCGTAGGTGAAGGCCAATGTCACGGAGGGATCCGAGAAGTTAGCGGAAGCAATTGGTGATGCTGAAGCTGTGATATGTGCTACGGGATTTCGTTACTCGTGGGATGTCTTTGCCCCTTGGAAGGTTTGGTTTTGATGATGTGTTGTTGATTATGCCTCAATTTAGTGAATTCTTCTCATTTTCTATTTGGCGTTGTCGTGGATCGACTGAAGGGGAGCCTTGGCGCAACGGTAAGTTGCCGCCATGTGACCTAAAGGTCACAGGTTCATTAAACATCTTGCAAAAGCAGGGTAGGCTGCCTACAATAGACCCAAGTGATCCAACCTTTTTCCTGGACTCCCCGCATTACGCGAAAGCTTCAGAAGACCTCAGCCCTTTTATCAGTTCCCGATCGACTACTATTTAACCGTATTAACCTAAAAAATTAAGACAATGTGAATATGAATATTAATGGTAGAATAGAAAAGGACGTGAGATTTAAAGGAGAGAGAATTCCAATATAATGAAAAGGAAGAGATCTACAAGAGGGTAACACTCTCAACGCACACACTAATACAGATATATTAATAACACTCCAAACCTTTCTCACATGTATGACTATGAGAAAGTATAATAATAGCTGAATATATTAAAGATAATAAGGAATTATTATTTGTGTGTTGCAAGTACTTCGTCCTGAAGAGGAGAACCTCTTGTACTCTTTCTCTTTGCCACAGAGATTAACAAAATCTCTCTCTCCTTTTTTCTTCTGCTTCGTGTATCCCTAACTGGGGATTGGTGCACTTTTATAGAGCAAAAGAGGGGTGGATTTGATAAGTCATAATTTATTTGGCTTTTCCAACGCATTGTATATAAATGCTATATAATTTATGTGATAGTTGTATGCAAAGGCTCAAAATGTTGGCTTGATCTATTAGCATGCTACACATAAGGTTTGGATATTTGATAAATCATAAGGACTTGAAAACAGCTATGCTGTTAAAAGAGGCTGCAATATATTGTTTACTCGAAGGCCAAGTTCATGAATTTAAGGTTTTTAGATTATGGGGATGGTAGCCATTCTAGTTGATGTGGTCCTTTGAACTTTGAATCATTAAGAAAGATCATGTTGCAAATCATAGTTTATGCTTTATGGATTATAGTGAGATAATAAAATAGAAACAGTCTTCTCCTAAGTGTGAGTCTCATTTTTTGTTAACCTTAAGTTCCATTCTTTTCTAGGTTTAAATTTTCTGTTGAGTTTTATTATATGAAGCAATAAAACAACTACCTTGCTAACTCTTTGTGGCATCATGATTAATCTCACACAGCACTTGAATTGGGCATTTAAGGAAAACAATGTTTTGATTAATGGGTGAAATGTGGTGAAATGTTTTATCCATATTCTCTTGGCAGCCTTTTTTTATGGTTGAAATTTAATACTGGTAATTCTTCTTCTTGCTACTATTCTTCGATTTAAATTCCATTGCATATTTCTTACTTCTCAGATTTTGTAGCTTAAAAGCCTTGTAATGCAGGTTGATAATTTTGGTACTGTGAACCTTGTTGAAGCTTGCCGCAAGATTGGGGTAAAAGGTTCATCCTTATAAGCTCCATTTTGGTCAATGGAGCTGCAATGGGCCAAATCCTTAATCCTGCTTACATATTTCAATGTGTTTGACTTACTTTGATAGCAAAAGCTGCAGGCAGAACAATATATTAAGAAGTCTGGCATTAATTACACCATTATAAGGCCAGGTGGATTACTTAAAATGATCCACCTAGTGGAAATATAGTTATGGAGCCAGAGGTAATGGTACTCATGATAGGCCTAATGCTTTTGTTTGCCTGCAGTTAGATACCTTTTCTTATTCTCTTTCTTTGAATGTCCTATGTAGGATACACTTTATGAAGGTTCTATATCCAGAGATCAGGTTGCAGAGGTTGCAGTTGAAGCAATATTTTGCCCCGAGTCTTATTTTAAAGTTGTTGAGATTGTGTCACGCATCGGTGCCCCAAGTCGTCCGATCAAGGAATTGTTTAGTGCAATTAAACCTAAGTAATTTATGCGGAAGATTTCCCTTAATGTGGTATTGATTATATCCTTTTTAATTCTTTTCAAGCCACATTTCCAATCCATAAAAAAAAAAAAGAAATGTATTATTGAGCATTACAGAGCTGAGACAATGTATTGTATTATATCCATATGTAAATCTGGACTAGTTGTTCTTGTGGCAAGTATGTGGGTTGAACCGCAGACAGAGCCCATGAGGGAAAGAATTGATGTACAGGCAAATTACTGAATGCAATTTGAGATAATTTCCTTCATTTATTGTTCGTCTTTTTTCCTTTCATCAATGTAAAGAATGAAGTGATATTTAGTTTTTATATAATGTAAAATGCAAGGTTCCTAGTCATTTAAACTTGTTCTTCCAGGTATTCAATTGATAAGAATGAGGGAACATTTAAGTTTCCTCTTTGCTCCTTGGATCAAGTGTTCCGATAAAGGTATTACTGCATTTTGGAAGTGTTTTAGTATTATTCATTGCTCAAGTGTTTTTTATTTCATCGTATACCTATCAATATGGTTGTAATCATGAACTATTTCCTTGATCAAATACATCCTCGATTGAACCCTTTAATACATTTTGCATTACCTAATGATGCTGTTATTATATTTGTGAGAGACAAAAGTCATGTTCTTGAATAGATTATAGTAAATGAAAGATCATACTGCCAAGGCTGTAGGGTTCTAGAAATGAAAGTACTTCCTTGAATACGAATTTTACCTTCCATACATATGGCAACTTTTTGGTTTGTAGAGATGTCGAACTTTTTTGGTTGATGTTTTTCTTCTTTTTTTTTTCAAGCAAAGGATGTTACAACTTAGCACATGATACCATCTACCAAATTTGCTTTGTTCAACTAGATTGTGGCTTGTAAGTATACCATCATGGTTGCCTGCTGTTTCTCTCAATAAAAAATTTTGTGCCATTGCTTCCTGTATTAGTTGATGACTCTGAACTGATTGATGATGAGCAACATAAGATATCATTTCATGCCTTTAAAAACATTACATATTCATGTATACTGAGACATTGACTGAAAACAAAAACATGTGCATCATAGCAGGAAGAGAAAAGACGTCAAATACTCAAATGAACCATGCCAAGAAAGATGCCAAGGCAGCAATAAAGACCGGGCTGAGCTGTAAAGGAACAGCACCGCTACCGCTAATCACGCTTACCCATGATCGGTGACGGAGCAATGCTATCAAGCTCTACTGCATCTGCTGCGGTTGAGTAGCCGAGGAAGGCCAAACTGCAGACGGTGAAGACCACGACCAACATGGCACTCTCCATGCTTGCACAGAGAGGTAAGCCTTCAGAGTTCTCTTTATAAGATCAAGGAATGAACCTGCCAGCTCTTTGATGTTGAGACTGTGTTTGTGGGACAGGTCTGTGCAAGTTGTCAGATTATTCTGATCTCTGTTGGTCATCTTAAATGAAGGCAACTCTTCTCCTACATCCCATTTGGTCTCTGCTTGTTGAAGTGATCCAAGTTGATGGTTGGTACAATGTGTATTCAAGAGGTATTTGAAAACCTTAGTTCCACCAATATTTTGTTGCTATTGCTTCTTCTTTCAATGTTGTTTGGTTGTGGCATGAATAATTGGGTAAATTTTTATCATAAATTATTCCCAAGTTATCCATTTAATTCTCAATTCAAATTTAGTTATCTCCCCTTAAAAATTGTCTAAGTACTTTATTTATATATTATATCCACATGTTAGCCTCTAATTATTAATGAACTGTACAGGGTGAATTTAAAAATTAAAAAAAAAAAAGTGACTAAAGATAAATATTACGCCATACTCTTAAAATTTCGAAGGATCTATACAGGACTTGAGTTTGCAAAGCATCAGCTACAAAAGTTCATACACTGTGCTGATAGATTCATTGAAGCTACTATACAATTAGAAGGTTGTTCTTGAGCAAGCCCTCACCAACAGTAGGTAACTCAGGTGATAAATGCCACTCTCCATCAATCAAGAACTTGATCTCATACCTTAGAGAACAAAACAGAGGGTGGGTTTGTGTGAGTCCCCTTATAAGTTATATCTGCAGTATCGGAGTTCTATGCAGAAAAAAAAAATACGGGAAGATATACGCGCATTACCGTCCAGGTCTAAGTTTCAGGGTAGTAGAGAATCGGGCATAGTCACCACTGTATTCTGGTGACATCTCCTCTCCAAGAGACCACCCATCAAAGGAACCCATCACTTGCACACTCTGATAAAAATCAAGCGAAAATCTTATCGAGCACAAATTAAGGAACACGAAAGTAGTGTAATAAGTTGATGTTGTCCTCTCTGATCAACAATAGACGTTACGACACATACCTCAGCCATGCCAATCCAATACAGGGTAATTTCCTCAACCTTTACAGAGTCAGCATCAGTTACTCCTTGCTTTACTCTTTCGTGGATGGCTGTATCAATAAATTTGGAAAATTGTGGTTGAAAAAACACAAAATTGAATAAATTTGTCATTTCACAGTAATCAACAGAGGACACATCAGTTTTTTAAACAAACCACACAAAATAGTTCTTGATGTCATTCAATGAGGTGCAAATTCTTTTCTAAATTATTAAAGATATATATCATGATATACTCTCCTAACCTATCCTAACTTTGTTTATCATTTACAAAAGCTATATTTGAATAATGAGCTAGCTTGATAGGAGTAAACTTCTAATTACTCTTCATAATTACACTAGTAGGTGATATGGTAAGAAAACATCAAGGAGATAAATCTAAAGTGTGAATCAATATAAGCATGAAGGACAAATGGTACCTTCTAGTCTGGAGACAAGATGAGAGTGAATGTATTTTCCATTGATCTTCTGGTACCAGGCTGTACACCAGAATTAGCAACCTTTCTGCGAGGGCAACCAAAGCCTGTCAAGAAATAAGCAAAATTTCAAAATTCTAGCACATGTTTTGGATCAATGCAAACAAGTGCCACTTTCTCAAATAAGTAACACTGCTACGCTATATTGGATTAAGATTTCAGTAATATATACATTAAGATTTCAGTAATATATACATCTAAATAAGTTGCCTGAAGTGTGATGAAACTTTGGTTAGCTATGTTGCCCTGTGAATAATTGTCTGCCTGGCTACTAAAATATTTCAGAGGAATGATTTTAAAATCAAGCTACACAATCCAAAATTTCACATGGAGGACCTCAACACCTTAAGTTAACTCAAAGGAGCTAACAATTGGAATCTAATAGGATACACTTTTATCTCAGAAAACCACAGTAATGAAATCAACTATTGGTTCATAAATATCAAAAAGATATGATCTCCTATAAAGGGCACAGTGAGTCATGTAGCTCTAATTGTTGCAAATGGTCCAATATTCTTCTTTTAGAAACTTAGTGTTTCGCTAGAGATTTGGTACAAGGTTACACATTCTTTTCCTGACAGTTTTGGAAAGTTTGGTGATTCAATAGGTCTAATACCCAATTTAGTCCTCTATTATACCGAACCGCCTTTTGTCCCTCTATTATAATTTGATCCTTTTGGTCCCTATATTATCACTATTGAGAATTTCAACCCTCCCTTACATGTTTTAATTTGAGCTTTTTTGGTCCCAGGAGGAACTGAAATTTCTCAATCGTGAAAGTGTAGGGACCAAAAATGATCAAATTATAATAGAGGGACCAAAAGGGCCTGATTTATATAATATGGGACTGAATTTGGTATTACACCCCATTCAATATCACCAAAAAGATGATGATCCCCACACTTGAACTTTATTTTATTCTCATTTGTTTTCACTTTTTTAAAGCCCTATGTATCAGAAACAAGTGGTGCCTAGTCCTTTTCCATCATTCCCCTTCCAAACTCAAGGAAAACAAAAGAATGTGATGTGATAACTTAGCACAATTACCTTTGTATGAACTCAATGATTACCTCAATTAAAATTTTATGAACTGAACCAAATACTTGCTATGAAGGTTTTACAATATTCAGATGAAAAAGACAAGCAGGAAAATAAGATAAGTTATCAGAAACAATAACCTCAAGCTCAAGTGCCAAGGCAGCAAGTTTTTCTTCGATGTTGACCAGAGTAGTATCATTTGTTTGCAAACTGCAGCAAATTTGGAGACAATGAATTTAAAGTACATATTGACAAAATTTCAATAGCAAGAAGCACCTTTATCTATGTATAACATTATATCATCATTTAACCAATGAGTAATGATGTTATACTGCAAAAGAGATTAATTCTGTAATAGCCATGAAAAGGGTGCACTGCTTCTGATAGTTCTAATAGTTACAAAATTGACTAACAGGATATTTGATGATGTTTACTATGAGACAAGATGAAAATTAACAGAAGATTTAAAATAATTATCTCCTTAAATGAAAAGTGATACCAACCAACTCAACTAAAATATAACAACAAAATAAATACATGAGATGATAAGAGGTATTCTTTGCATAACAGTCCAATCACTGGAATACAACTGCAAAGGATATTGAAGAATTTTAAACTTTAGAGTCTTGCTGTCCAACACCCAATCATTGGAATCCAACTGCAAAGGATATTAAAGGGCCACTTTAATGAGAACATTTAAATAGAAATCATTCTATGAGCATTGGCTACACCAAGCTTGTGCCTGTATAGTAAAGAAATAAAGGCTTGACATTAACATGACAGGCTGTGTAAATAGAAAAATCAAATTTGGTAACAATGCAAGGGCTAAATAAATTTAATGTATACAGACTTGATGGATGTGGGACTGGGATTGCATTTTCTGCAGTTCTTCTGACCAAGTATGTATGATAGCACTCTCATCAACTTAGAAAAATATTTCAG